>JAFEMH010000212.1:0-447500 GCA_022495995.1 Adenophora triphylla var. japonica
GTCTACATGTGTAATGATTATCTCAAGTTTCCAAGATGTAATCCCTATATTAATGACAGATATCTTTACATTATTAACCTACAGCCGCTATTAGTGTATTTAATGTATGTATTTGGCTTTAATGTTTACTATTTCCCTATAACAGGTAGTTGGTAATTAATCTTTACTCATCAATATGGATTTGGTCATTTTTTGGGTATATATATGTATCTACCCTTCCAATACCATTCCTTATATAATTCCATCCTTAGTTGTTCTCTAGAACTGCAAAATGTGTGATGGAAAATGGTTTTTCTTCTGAAGAAATTGATTCTGACATGAGGAGCAGAATCATTTATTCTCTGAAACCACTAAGAAGCTTCACTTTGGGTATATTCGTGATACCAAACTATAACAGCCACCGCCTCTAAAATGTCCTACGAGATGGCCCATTCAAGCCTTGTACCTGTTTGGAGAGTTGCGACGTATGGGTCACAACTCACTGTCAATACTACTTGGCTATCCATGCCTAGCAGGTTATCTAATTTTTCTAATGCATTTAGGGGAGAGCATAGAGCCTTAGTCTGAATACTTTAGGAACATCCTAGAGTTATTTGGTTTCCTTGATCCCCCTCTCTTGTAAAAAGAATGATTTGAAGAAGAAACCTTTTGATAAGGGTGATGGTGGCTGCGGGCGTGGGGCATCTGCCGGCTCTCATGGTGGGGAGGGTGGTTCTTTTGTTCACTAAATCAAGTTTTATTTTACGTTGCCAATCCGTATTTGTTTTTTTGTTTTATGTCATTTTTATTTTTTTTTCTCATTTATGTTTAATATATATATTAGACTTTTGTCCTTTTCTCTTATCAATTTTTATTTTTATTAGTTTCATTACAATAGCAAGCTTTTAGTTATCCTAAATAAAGGTTTCATGTATTTGTCAAAATTTCCTATTTTAAAGCAAATACATTCCCAATAAATTCGTATCAAAAATTTGGGGTCTTTTTATTTTTTGAATACACTAACAGCCATGACAAGCTATTCATAATTATTAGACAACAAAATCAATTTGAAAAAAAAAGGATTTTAAAATTACATCATAACAATGTTTCTTGCGAGTCTCTAATTAATAATTCTTATATTTTATAAAAAAGTAGCAAACTTGATTCAAAGTATTAGACCTAAAACAGATGGAAGTAATAAAAATATATTGAAGACGACTCTTTATTAAAAATATGTGACCTAAATCAGGTTCAAGCATTAAAATTACAATTAAAAAGTAAATTTAAATTAGCAGATTTAAGAAATTTTACCTTTGAAATCAAAGAATTGAATTTTGATTAAAAAAAAAAATGGAGTTGCAACTTGATCGTGTCTTCAAAAGGAGAAGTAGGCGTAAACAATCACCCTTTATCTTGGCTCCAACCCTTAAAATTACAATTAAAAAGTGAATTAAAAAGTAATTTTATTAGTAGATCTAAGAAATTTTACCTTCAAAATCAAAGAACTGAATTTGGTATCAAAAAATGGAGTCTTAAACAATAACCCTTGATTCAAAAATATTTGACATAAATCAGATTCAAGTATTAAAATTACAATCAAAAAGTAAATTGATAAGTAGTTCTTAGAAATTATACTCTTCGAAATATTGGGAACCTAATTTTGGAAGAGAAGGAGAAGCAGTGCGTAAACAATCACCCTCGATCTTATCAATCAACCCTTGATTATCCATAACCGGAAACTCATTTTCGACGCCCTTCATCGAGTATTGGCTTTGGGAACGAAAGTATAGGCTCGGCGCTCTGAAATTTAGGGTTTGTTCTGGATGGTTCTAAAATCTATTCCAGACGGTAGGAAAATTAGGTTAAAGGTTATTTGGATTTGGGCTTTTTTTAAATGGGCCGGTTTTTTTTTTTTTGGGCGGGCTTGGGAAATAACAATCACGTAGTTAAAGTGTGTGTTTATTCCAATCATTTTATTTGGCTTTACAATATTATTTGTCTTATAAATTACTCTACTTTTTTTTTTTTTTTTTTTTTTTTAACAAATTTCCTAGACAATTTTCGCTTTCATAGTGTCATTTATATATTAATTAAAGCCAAAAAAAATGTACCTATTTTGTGCTTTATTTTGTTGACATATCATTTTTTTGTACAGAAAATAATGTTCAACATAATATAATGCCTGTGGCTTCATCTATAACAACAAGTTCTCCGCCAATCTTCTCAAATCATGCCATTTTCTGCATATAACTAACGGTAATGGTACATATTCTTTTTTGTCAATATTTATAACACTTATTGACAAAATTTAACATTTATCTTTAATATGACATGGAATGTGGTAAGAAGTAGTATATCAAACAATGGTAAATGGAACTACTTCAAGCAAGAAACACCCCTTCGACTTCACAAGTATTTAATTTGAAGTCACAAAAATTGAAGACCTTCTAATGAACTCTCAATTTATTAAAAAAACAAAAATATCAGGCACAGGTAACTATTCTCTTCCCATTTCTAAATTTTTATCTTTCCCAACAGTACTTAAAAATTTATAATTTTTTTACTTTTTTTTTTATAGGGACACCGTCAAGTCGAAATAATTGACTTGACCAATGATGAAGGATTTTCATTTGTTACACCTACTACTCTGCTGAAGTCAAAAAGCAAAATTGGTAAATATTTCATTATTATTAGTATATTTCAAATTTCTAATTTCATTTGTAATTTTTTTTGTGTTTTTAATTTTTTTAAATTCACTTCTAATTTAAAGTTATGTGTTTATACAGATATCGCCTCTCGATCGACTCTCATTGTTTCTAATTCTACTCCTCGAGAAAAAGCCTTCAAAGTCCAAGATTGTAACCTGTGTGATCCAAATAAGAATAGAAAAAACGAAAGAGTAAATTTCCGCTTTTCCTAATCTTTATCTTTATATAAGAAATTTTATTACATTATTTTTAATTATTTTAATAATATTAATTTTTTCCAATTATTTAGGCTCATTTATTTCCTTGGTTGCCCATTTAATTCTACAATAATTTGGATTTATGATAATTATTTTACCGGGAGGTACGTTTTTAACATTATTTTTATTTTATAATATTATGTTCAAAACTATGTTCAATATTATATTTTTTATATTAGTTTTAATAAATATTCTTTTCCCATATAGATTACATGGATCATTTGGTGACCCTTTACACGTATGTCCCCATTGCAATGCAATGTTTTGGTATGCGGAGAGGTTGCAATAAACGTTTTAAGTCAACGTTTTGGCACCAAAGTATCTCCGGTTGTTGTATGCATGGAAAAAGTTCAATTACCTCCAATGCCCGTAACTTCCGGGTTATTTAAAGATTTATTATATGGCGATTCTCTGAGAAAAGTCGACTTTTTAAGTCAAACATTCGATCCTATAATATGATGTTCTCATTTACTTCTATGGGAGGTAAGATTGATCATGGTGTTAATAGGGGAAATAGTCCACCTGCTTTTCAAATTATATGGCTTCGAACGTACCATTACATTGGTGGTTTGATACCAACTCGAAGGGAACCTCTCCTAAATTTGCCCTGATCTGTATATTTATGACACTAGCATGAAGTCGATGCAACAATAGAATTTGCTGCATTTGGTATGTCTGCATATATTTCTAAACTATTTTTGTAAGTTATTTAATGCATCATTATTTTGTTTTTTTTAATATTTACATTTTCTTATTTAATGAAACAAAATAGGGATGATCAAATTAAGAAGCTTTTGCATGAAGAGATTGTTAATGATTTGAAGAAGATTCTTGATGAGAATAATGTTCTTGTAAAGTCATTTCGAATGGTTCGTGACTCCTTGCAAGAAAAAAAAAATGAAACTCAATTTGAGATCGAAACTAATTGCTATGGCATAAATGATGGTCGATGCTCATGATCTACCAACTAAAGATGATGTTGCATTGTTATTGGTCGGAGATTTCGAGAATTCAATTGGAGAGAGGGATATTGTTATCGAGACTCAGCAGAGGGTTGTTCTGCAGCTACAGATAACCCGAGCTTCATCCTTCTTACTTAGGGCTTTGCAATATCCCTTGCTATTTTTATTTGGACAAGATGGTTATCGAGAATCTATTTTTCTCAGGATGTCCAAACCGAATCAGACATGATGGCAAACGCTATAAATTGAGCATGAGAGAGTACTTTGCTTATAGGATGCATCAAAGAGAGTCAGAGTCTCGATAATATTTTTCAGTCCGAAAGATTGTTTCAACAATACTTAGTTGATACATGGGACAATGAGTCGAGGCAGACGTTCGACTTTTATGAGGACACATCCAAAAGCAACTTACGATGTGAAATGTATAAAGGTTTGACTGAAGCTCTTGCTAAGGGAGAACATGACCCTTCAACTCGTGGCAAAAGAATATGTTTGCCATCTAGCTTTTGCTGGAGGTGCGAGATTCATGATCCAAAATTATTCAAGATGCAATGGCAATTTGCAGATGGATTGGTTATCCTAATCTTTTAATTACATTCACATGTAATCCAAAATGGCCTGAAGCTCAACGATTCCTAAGAAAGAATGGCAAACAACCACAAGATAGGGCTAATATTATGTGCCGTATTTTTAAAGCGAAGTTAGATGAATTGATGGATGATCTAGAAAAGAAAGAAATCTTTGGAAAAGTTCTAGCAGGTATGAATTTATTTCATCTCTTATTTTCCATTTTATGAATTGAATTTTATATTTTTTAACATAATTTTATTTCTTCTATTATATAAAATTAATGTTACTATCAGTTTATGTTTTATAATTTCTAATTGTTACAGAGTTATTTACACAATTGAGTATCGAAACGTGGTCTGCCACATGTTCATATCATCTTATGGCTTGATCGTAAACCTGATGATTCTACTGTAGATAGAATAGACAAAATAATATCTCGCCGAGATTCCGGATGAATCTATAGATCCGCAATATTACAATGTCTGTGAAGGATTTGATGATTCATGGTCCTTAAGTGGGAAAGCGGTGGCATAACTCTCCATGCATGGCTAAGGGTCGTTGCACCAAATATTTTCCAAAGAAATTCTGTGAGAAGACAATCATTGATGAAGATGGATATGCAATTTACAAGCGCCCAAAAAATGGTCGTACGGTAGTTGTGAAGGGAGTTAACCTTGACAATAGATAATGTAGTCCCTCACAATCGGGTGTTGTTGATGAAATATGGTGCTCATGTCAATGTTTGAATGGTGCAATCAGTCAAGGTCTATCAAATATCTTTGCAAATATGTAAGCAAAGGACAAGATAGAGTTACTGTGCAACATTTTGTAAGACAAAGCTAATGATGATGGCGCAAAGCAATTGTTGATGAGATTAAGAATTACTTAGATTGTAGATTCATATCACCTTGTGAAGCTTCTTGGAGATTGTTGGGTTATGAAATTCATTACAGAAACCCTTCTGTTGAAAGACTGTCTTTCCATCTACCGGGTGAACAAAATATTGTCTTCCAAGATGATGATGCAATTGACACAGTGCTAGATCGTCCAACTTCACGAGAAAGTATGTTTACTGCATGGATGGAAGCAAATGAAAAATATGGAGATCTAGCAAAGAGTTTGACATATGCCGAGTTCCCTACAAAATTTGTTTGGAATCAGAAAGAAAGAAGGTGGGATCCTAGAAAACGTGGTTTCAAGATTGGTCGTATATTTTTTGTAGCTCCTGGACAAGGTGAATTATATTATTTGAGAACTTTGCTTAATTTTGTGCGCGGTCCAACTTCTTATGAGGAAATTAGACGTGTTGGTAATCAACAACATGGTTCTTTTAGAGATGCATGTTATGCTTTGGGTTTGCTTGATGATGATAAGGAGTACGTTGATGGTATAAAAGAGGCAAGTCAATGGGGAAGTGCTTCATCATTGAGAACCATGTTTGTCCGTTTATTGATGTCAGGATCTTACTCAAGGCCTGAATATGTTTGGCATAGTTGCTTTGAATTTTTGTCAGATGACATTCTTTACAATCAAAGACGTCTTTTAGATCATGAAGGTAATCCATTATACTCTAGCCAATTTAATTTATAATTTATAATATATTTTATTTATTTTGTTCTCTTCTACAAATTCCCATAGAAACTTAATTCTAAACTATTTACTTACTCTCTAATACCAGTTAATATATATATTCTTCTTTCTAGGACTTAAACTAAGCGATGAAGAAATCAAAAATCTTACTCTCTTGGAGATTGAAAAACTTTTGCGTAGCAGAGGAAAAAGCCTTCGTGACTTTCCTGATATGCCTTATCCAAGCGATTTTGATCCCACTATTTACAACAATAGAATGATTTTAGAAGAGTTGAACTATGATAGAAATTCATTGGAGGCTGAGCACAAGCGATTATTGGAATTATGTACTGACGAACAGAGGCATGCTTACAACCTTATTATGAATGACATTGATCTTGATGTTGGACGAGTTTTCTTTTTATATGGATCTGGTGGAACTGGAAAGACTTTTTTGTGGAAGATTCTTTCATCGGCGTTACGATCTAAGGGTGAAATCGTATTAAATGTGGCATCAAGTGGTATAGCATCACTCTTACTCCCTAATGGTCGTACTGGTCATTCCAGGTTTGCAATTCCATTAACTTTGGATGAAGATTCAACATGTAATATCAAACAAGGTACTCCTCTTGGTGAGCTTATGATTAAAACTAAGCTTATAATTTGGGATGAAGCACCTATGGTTCATAGATATTGTTTTGAAGCACTGGACAGAACGTTGAGGGACATAATGAGGTTCAATCACACAGATAGTTTGAATCAACCGTTTGGAGGCAAGACATTGGTTATGGGTGGAGACTTCCGTCAGATACTTCCAGTCATTCCTAAAGGTACCAGACAAGATGTTGTTATGGCCACGATCAATTCATCATATTTATGGTCTCATGTCAAAGTTTTGAGGCTTTCCAAGAATATGAGACTACAACAAATTGAAAATGATGAAAGTGGTTTAGAACTCAAGGCTTTCTCAGAGTGGATATTGAGTGTTGGGGATGGGTCATATGGTAATGATAATGATGGTGAAGCCACAATAAAGATTCCTGATGACTTGATTGTTAATGAGTCAGATGATTTCATCAAGTCTATTGTTGAAAGCACATATCCCAATTTCACTGATCATTTTAATGATCCTGATTATTTACAGGGAAGAGCCATTCTTGCTCCAACCCTGGATGTGGTTGAGAACATTAATGCCTATATGGTTTCGTACAACCAATCTGAACAAAGGACTTATTTAAGTTCTGATTCTATTTGCAAATCTGAAGATAACTCCAGTTTCTTTGAAGATCTTCATTCGACGGAGTTTTTAAACACTATCAAGTGTTCTGGTCTACCTACTCATGAAATACATTTAAAGGTCGGTACACCAGTCATGTTGCTGAGAAACATTGACCATTGTTCAGGGTTATGTAATGGAACAAGGTTAATTATTACAAGGCTCGGAAATCATGTTCTCGAAGGGAAAGTTCTAAACGGTAGTAATGTTGGTGATACTGTATTTATTCCGAGAATGACATTGACTCCAGCAGATATACGGTTGCCATTTAAATTACAGAGGCGACAGTTTCCGTTGGTTGTGTCATATGCAATGACAATCAATAAAAGTCAGGGTCAATCTCTTTCAAATGTCGGAATTTCTTGAAGAAGCCTGTTTTCAGTCATGGTCAGTTATACGTTGCATTGTCTAGGGTCACAAATCGCCATGGATTGAAGATATTAATGTGCGATGATGAAGGAAACCTCACCAATGAAACTACAAATGTTGTTTATAAGGAAATTTTCCAAAATTTGTAATATTCATAGATGTTTGTTATTTTAAAAAAGTATTTATTTCTTTAAGTTAGATCATAAATAATGTATTTCACTTTCATGTCAATAAAGATTTTTTTTTTTTTGGATGGCCTAGCTTCCTCGATAAGCTAAGCGGTTTATTATTCTGACCGCTAATCTTCTTCTTCTCTGTTTCTCATTACTCCCTTCCGTCATCAGCAATTAATAAATTGCACCAAAACCCTTTCTTCCCCAAAACCTCACCTACCTTCGGCTCACCTCCCCCATTCACGGTCGCCGCCCCCTCTTTCTTTCCCAACGTCCAGGTAAACGCAATTTCCTCTACTAATTTCTTCATATTTCCTTTTATTTTCTATTTCATCTCTTTGATATGTTCTTATCTATTTGGACAATAAAAATCCCTTTGGAGGTAGTTTTCGAACTGCTAATGGGGTGCTAAAACAATGTAATGCATATTTTGTATACTAAAATCAATAATACAAAGTCAATTTTATGTAAACCCTAACCATTAGTCTCTGATTTGCATATCCAATTGAATCACCCTTTCCTCTATTTCAATCATCCGCATTGGAACTTTGTGATATTTTTATTTGTTCATCCGATTTTGTCATTTCATTTGTTCAGTTGGTAGCTATAGGATACTAGAACCTGCTTCTCTAGGTTTGTTATTCTAATTTGTGGTTTTCAAATGAATTTCAGAGTTTTTGTTTGGTATATGATACTAGAAGCTGCTTTCAATCCATGAAGATTGTTGTTTTTTAGAGTTTTCTTCTCATGAATTGCTTTATTTATACTTCAGATTGCTTGGTTTTGTATGTTATATAAGACATGTCATTATGTCCCTTTTGAAATGATACTTACACTTAAATATGATGACAATGATCCTTCTTTGATACCACAAGCTTAAAAATCTCTTAACGGAAATATTTATTCTTAAGAGATGTTAATCAGTTTTTTTTGTAATGATAGACAATTTCTTACTTAGCTGCATATGAAATACTCCTCTACCATAGCTCATATAACAGTGTCAATTGATTTTTTCTTTCTTAGGAATTGTTATTGTTTTTTTTTTGCAGATCTTAGCTCTCTCTGTTTAGAAGAAGTATTGGTTAACTAAAGTCCAGTTCAATTACTGATGGAATTACAAAATCAGGTTTGCAACATCACTAAAGACTGAATCTTCAATATTAAATTTTGTATGTATTGTTACCTGTTGTATTCATTTGTTTCATAGTGGCTTCTATTATAATTGTTGGAACAGTGTCCAATTGAAAAGGAATGCTACCGAGAAGATTTCATGTGGTTGTGATAGATTCTTACTTCTAATAGCTTTAATATTTGTCATGATTCACAAGTGTTTAACCAACTTACGTTTATAACAATCATTGGTGGTAATTGTTGGCTGAACTGTATTGGTTTTTAATTTTGCTTACTGCTCATTTATTCATTAGTTTGTTCCGTACAAGAAGTTTAATCTACCAATCAAGGAGTTCCCATTTTAGTAAGGCATAGGACTGGAAACACTCAGTCTCCTTTACACTATCATTAGTATTGAAAGAAGCAGGTGTTGCAGGTGTTGATGGTGCAATATTTGTGCAGCCCATCAATAACCATTTCAATTATTCCTTGATGCCAGACATCATTAGCACATTATACTTATATTTATTTTTATTTTTTGTTGAAGGTTCAAGGGGAAGCCTCACATGATACCAGGTCATATATATGTAGTTTCTGCAAGAGAAGTGGACATAACAAAAGGACATGTCCAGTGCGTAAAGAACAAGATATTGTTGATGTAAACAATTTTATTTTATGGAATAATGATATAATTTGTTGGTATGTTAACTGTGTTCTTATTTAGTATTTTTTTTATTTTTTGTTGCAGGTTGAAGTGAAAGGATCACATCGGAGAAGAACCAAAAAATGTAGTTTGTGCAACAAAAGTGGACATAACAAAAGGGGTTGTCCATTGAGTAAAGAACAAGATGGTATTGAGGTAAACTATTTTAATTTATCTTATAATGTTATAATGTATTGGTATTTTAACTGTGTTGTAATTTATAATTTTTTTTTTATTTTTGTTTGCAGTTTGAAGTGGAAGGAACGCAAGGGACAAGAACCAAAAAATGTAGTTTGTGCAATGAAAGTGGTCATAATAAGCGAGGATGTCATTTGGCTAAACAAATTGTTCCAGTAATTCCTGAATGTGAATTTTTGATTAATGATTGTGATATGTTATTGAAGGATTTGTCCCATGCTTTAAATGAGGCAGAGGCAAATACACTTTTGGCTGAAAATGAGGTTATAAAGAGACTTAGTTTGCACTATATGTTATTTTTAGTTCTTTTAATATTTATGTACTAATGTTGTGTCTTTGTTAGGTTGTGAATGAAGCTGTTGTTGAAGATGAAGCACAAGGCAGTCCACTTCAGCGTCCAAGAGTTAGAAGGTCTAAGAGGCTCGAATGGAATCGATGGATAAAACCAAAGAAGATTGACACAAGTGTCATAGATTTGACAAAATAGTAATTTGAACAACTTCTTTATTTTGGTTGTAAAAAACTTTTATTTGGGTATGTTTGACTGAAAACAATTTCATTTTTTGCCTTTTTTAATTTTAGTTGTAAAAAACTTTTGAATGGGGTAATCAATATTCATGACATCCGGTTTTTTGTTGCAAGATTTATTCAGTTTATGTGTTTCCTTCAGTATGAGTAATTGTTTTTCACATTGATTAACACAATTTTTTCCCAAGGTTATATCTCATTAGGAGTGCTCTGTTTTGCTATTGATTGGAGTATTTTATTTAGTTCACTTAATGCAGGTCTCACAATTTTTTATTACTTTTATGGGTTGACGGATATACAAAGAATCTACAATCCTAGAAAAACCATACTTATTTAGTTAGGTTTAAGATTGTACAAGTACCAAACCAATATTTAGCGCTATTTCAAGTTTTAAAATTCTACAAGTAAAGTATCATCTTTAATTAAGATCATTACTGTTTCACTTTTATGTTAATAAAAAAATTGAATTTTTTATGTTGTTTAACGTAAATTTTAAAAAGTGTTCTTCCCGTGTGTTTAACACACGGGTGATGTACTAGTTGTCTTCTATTTACCCTAGTTCTGTCTGATTGGAACGCTAACGTGATCGAGATCCCTAGATGATTTAATGGAGGTTTTACATTTTTTTTGGAGGAAATGCTATTTCAATCATTACCCACTATAAGCCCTAAATTGTTATCTCAATTCCAAATCTTCTTTACCACTTTTGTGTATCAGTAATTAGCAATGATTCAACATCATCCAATGGCTTAGATTCTTATGGATTTATAACAACCTATTGAAACTTTGATTTATGACAAACACATTCCTATTGATTCATAACAACCTATTGAAAGTTTGATTTAGCTATTCGTATTGGAAGATTTATGTTGCTTTGCTTAGATTTGACATGATTAACAGCTCAAGAAAAAGAAAGCTTGCATATTATTTGAAAAGTGTCTTGGCTTGGACTGTTTTGCATATTATTAAGATTTTCCATTGTGATATAAAGCCTCAGAATGTACTTCTGTATTATTATCACAATGCTAGGATATCTGACTTTGGGTGAGCACCACCAGAATGGTTCAGGAGTAGAGAAACAGGAGCTGGGTTTAGGCATGGCTATCACAACCACCAACTCGCTTGATTCGACTCATTAATTACCCGACCCAACCCAACTTGATAGATAATATTTAACGGGTTGAAACGGGTTACCCAGACTGAGTTGACCGGAGCACTTTCACAACCTTGGCCTGAATTAATGGAGGTTGGTCAGATTTTGATGCAATCTTGGCCGAATTTCTTTGAACTTGCTCGGAATTGATGGCTCTTGCAGGGAGGAGTGATGTAAGTGGTTGGTGTTGTGGTTTAGAGCGTAGGGTTAGGGTGGCATTGGTTGAAGACATGGGCTAGGGCTTGTGTTTTATTTAGGAATCTGGATTTTACGTTAGAGAGAATTACCTCCCAGTCAGAGTCACAGGGTAATAATATTTTAGCTAACCATATAGTCCCTCGCCAATTTTAAATGAGATAACTACACCCTCCCCACCATCTCACAAACACAGCACACACACACTCTCTCTCACACACTTTCTCTAAGTTTCTCTCTCTACAATTCTCTTACTCACTTTAATTTATTCATCAATTGTTTTGAATTTGTAATTTTCTTGTTAAAATCCTAAAATCCTCTTGTTTATTTCAGAATACTTAAAGATATTCTCTTAAGAATCTTTCCTTTGGTTTTGGATACTTCAGCGTTCTTTTTCAAGCAATTCTATGGGTGAGTTACAAAAACGGATTATGTAGCACTGCGACTGGGCTTCATTACGGTATATATTTGATAATGATAATATAGTTGTCCCCTTATGCAGATAAAGATTGGGAGGATATTAAGTTTGGGGTAGACAACCAAGTTGATTTTTTATGCTGTTTCTTTTGTGAAGGATGCTAAGGTGGTCCATGAGTTGAAGGATTATCTCAAAATTAAGCTTTCGACCCCATTACTGTGCTAATGATTAGCGTTTCCAATTATCATTTTTGTTCTCGTTTTATATGCTCAACTTTTATAAACCTTCTTTGCTGGTATGAAACCCTCATAGATGTTGCATTTATGACCATGAGAATCTTGTTGTTATACATAGCTTCTTCCGAGTTCATTGATGTTATTAGGTTGTGGTGATGCTATGGATAGAAATGGTTCGTCTGAAGAGGAGGTTGATGTGAACAACAGCCTCATAGATCCTCTGTCTGAAGACCGTGAATTAAAGGACCAGCTTCTGCGCAAATACAGTGGATATTTAGGTAGTCTGAAACAGGAGTTTATGAAGACGAGGAAGAAAGGAAAACTGCCCAAAGAAGCCCGACAACAATTGCTCGACTAGTGGAGCAGACATTACAAATGGCCATACCCATCCGTAAGTTTTATTTTTCATCTTTTGGCCTTTCTTATGATATGGTTCTGGCTTTTCGTTCATATATTCTCTTGCGATGCAATCCTACTTGCTAAGTTTGCACCTGCAGTCTCATTTGATGAACATTAATTTGTACTCCGTGTGTCCCTAAATGAATGTCTACTTTCCAAACATGTTCCTCTGGAGTTTTTACTTCGGATAAATATGCATGATGCTACTCAAATAATTAAACACTTTGTTTATTTATGCTCTTTAACAATGACAAGTTTTCTTCCATATTTTTCCAAATGAATGCCTCAAATATCTGAAGTATCTCAACTTTTCTCCCACGCTTTCACAATTTAATTTGTTTTAGTTAAAAGGAAATCACCCGCTTGTCAAATTGATGCCTTGGCTTCAATACGTTTGACCAAACTTTGTTGTATGGACAGGAATCTCAAAAGTTCACTCATGGGTTCTCACTAATTTCTGCATTTGATGAGTTCTTTAGGTGATTTGCTTTTGATTTCAAGGTTTCCTTACCTTTCTGGTAATGCCCATTTGCTTGAATTTGTTCTAAACTAGCTTGTAAGAAGGTTTGTTTTTAAAGATTTATTTTCTTTGGATTTGATTTTCAGTTTAAACAACTACTCCTATAAATTTTACATGTATCTCGAAGAAAAAAAAACCTTAATAGTCAAAGAAAAAGAGTACTGTTTATGTAAAAATGTACTCCAGTATGGATATATTAGCTCTTACCTATAAACTGTGAGATGATCTCTATAATTCTGTTTTGTAGGAAGCAAAAGAAAAGTTGGCATTGTTACTCATATCACTTTTGGCAGTAGGTATCGCCTGCCTAATTGTGTCAATTTGGGTGTTTATGTGCTACAATGGTAGACTGGGTGGTAAAATTCTGTAAATGTTGCCATATTTGTGCCTGTGGGTGGTGGTGGACTAATAGCAGGTATTGCTGCCTATGTCAATAGGGTTTCACCTGAGTTTCGTTTCTTCACCTGAGGGTTTCACCTGAGGGTTTCACCTGAGGTTAGTTGTAGCTTAAATTCATCGATGCAGACTCTGCAGAATCACGCGCATCATCTATTCTTGCGATTAGTTTCCAAATTTGTTTGTTGTTTGTAGTTTCCAACATGGTGTAGCTTTCAGATTTAGAACTTAATTTTGAAATTTGTCCGTCGATATTACCAACGAAATATTACCGACGGAATCCGACGGATCGCGACCGTCGGTAAATATATATTACCGACGAATTTACATATTTACCGACATATATGTCCGTCGGTAATCATTCAGTTTCTAGTAGTGAGCTTATGACCTCTTCCTAGTGAATCCAGGCGGGGATATGATAGACCTTACTAAGCTCGTGGATATGGTCTTTCAATTTTTTGTTGGAGACAGTCTCCTCCCTTATCACATGAAGCTTAGCCCTAGGAGGTCTGTCCTCCCTTTCATCCTCTTTATCCTCGTCATCGTCATCCTTCCTTCTCCGCTTGTTATCCTTTCTCATAACGTAGCGGTCAAGCTTTCCTTCGTTTACCCATCTTTGGATCATTCTCTTGAGGGAGATGCAATTCTCCGTGTCATGTCCATGGTCCTTGTGGAAGGCAAATTATTTGGAGCTGTCACGAGTGTATTTTGTTCTTTCATCAAGTGGACGAGGATTCGACAGATTCACCAACTGCATGATTTTTGTGATAGGCTTGGTGAGGGGTAAAAACCTCGGCTTTTTTAGTAGCCCGAGTTCTATTTTTCCCCTTGTAGCCACTTCCATTGGAAGCCTGGTTGATTTCAGCTGCCTCTGCCTCTGGCTTGTCAGACCTCTTCTTACTTTTCTCTTCTGCCATAGCTATTGCATAAGCTACGTTGTATAGATCGGACTTAGATTTAGGCTCTCTGGCAGAGAGCTTATAGATTAACTGCTCGGATCTCAAACCGGAATTGAAGCAAACGATCACCTTTGTCGGGCTCTCCTCTACTTGGTCTGTCATAGCTCTGAATCTGTTGTAATAACTCAGAGTTGCTTTATTCTTTCCTTGCTCGATGTTAGCAAGATCTGTCAATCTCTTCTTCCTCTTGCCTGCCGTGGCAAAGTGGTCCAGAAACCTCCTCATGATTTTCCAGCTATTAATGCTTCCCTTCTTTTGCTCACGGAACCAAGACAAAGCTGTTCCGGAGAAGGTACTAGCAAAAGCCTTGCAAAGAATGTCATTTGCTTTAGTGAGGAGGGCTACGGTGGATTCAAAACTTTGCACATGGTCCCGTGCATCGGTGGTTCCCGCGTACTTATCAAAACTTGAGATTTTCAGAGCAGGGTTAGGGGGAGGTCATTAATATGCTGGGAGAAGGGACGAGTGGCACTGGTATCATCGTCATCTACTTTCTTTTTCCCCATTTTCATCTCATCTAATTTTTTTTTCAAGAGTAGTAATTCTCTGGCATCGATCCCTGAGCTGTAGTGAGCTTCGATGGGATCTTTCTTTCCTTGTGTGCCTATTCACCCTGCTATGTTCTTCAGGTTCCTGGTGGTTGTCTTCATGTCCAGATGGTTTTCTGTCCTTTCTAGGTGCTGCTTCCGGACGAGGAGGGGATCTGTGACGAGGAGGGCCCCTATGATGAGGAGGGCTCCTAAGCCGAGGAGGGGGAGTACGACGAGGAGGGGTTTTTGCCTTCCGTGTTCCGTGACTGAGCCTTGCTCTCAAGTCAGTAGAATTAACCTCCTGATCTCTTTGTTGGTTCAAGTGACTTCTCAAGTCTACCTCGTTTCTTATGTTACCATGCCCATTTAGCCTAGGACGAGGAGGGACGTCTTGAGGGTTTTGCTTGGATTTTTCAGTAGTGCCATCGTGAGGGGGATGTTGGCCACAAGGAAGAATTTCTCTATTCCCCTGACTACCTCGCCTGTCAATCTAACTTTCCCTTCCAAGGGAATTTCCAGTCCTCATAGGCCTCATGAATTCAACTAGAGTGCTCAGGATCTAACTGTAGCAAGGCATTTTGTGTTTCATAGATGCGTTGCAAAGTTTTCATCTGTTTGTGCTAGAGTGTTCTACGGTCAACTTGCTGGGTGGAAGCCCCAATTCCTCCTTGGGCAACGTTCCTCGTCGTCGGGCTGTCGGCAGGCCTTCCTCGGCGCCGACGACGAGGAGGGTTTAACGCTATTATCTCGGTGATTGGCTATCCCCTAGAACAGAGTCATTCCTAGGGGCGGCAGTCCATCGTTCAACGGTGGTGGGGAGGCAGTTCCCCATTAGGAATAATAATCCTATTGTTACCATGATTCTCTTCCACATGAATAGGATCTCCTTCGGGAGTGATACCGCAGTAAGTCCGTCTTCCATTAGAATTAAAAGTGGGACGAAAATTTCAAGCTATTCAACGGGTAAATCAAATCGTTTCCCGGCAATGGAACCAAACTGGTGATGCCAAAAACGTTTGGATCAGCCCAAATCTAGCGGCAGGTGGTATTCTGGATGATTGAATAGCCTGAAAAAGACGAGCAAACACGTAAACTAAGCCGGGGCTTCACCGGTGAAGGCCCTCCGGCGTGAGAGTAAGTATTTGTGTTTAGAGAGAGAAATCAATTGATAAGAGTTTAGAGTAAAAAAATGTGTTACCAAAATAATGTGAATTATGGCTTGTATATGTAGGCATAACCTTGTAGAGTCCATGTTGAATAGGAATTCGTATGAGATAAGGTTATAATCCTAAGAGGATTATAACTGTTCAATGTCCTTATTTGAGTAGGATTGGATAACTGCATTCTGCACGTGCGTGAGGCGGTTCCTCGTCATCTATAGCCTGGTCGGCCTAGAGCATGCCGAGGAAGAGAGTAGTTAGTATGGGGAAGCCCATTTCCTTGTTTATTTGATAACCGAGGAGGGCTCCTCGACTTCGAAGGGAGACCTTGCTCGGCATACGAGATTTGTGCCTCGTCGGCATTCTGTCGTGTGTTGAGCCTTAATCATCATTTCACTCTCTGCTATGTATATGTCGACATAGTGCGAATGATGAGGAGGCGAGACGCGCAAAGGTAGGGAAGACCCACTCCCTTTGTCGTACTTGAGACTTGTATGGATTATTATATTTTGATTGGGCCTTGCCCGACCTAGTCCTTGTACCTCAGTTTATACCGTTCATTTACTTTTATTTTTCAATTATGCCATCATTCCCATCAATAATGCAACCACTACCAACACCAACACAAACAACACCATAAACCTCCATGTCCGACATGGCGACGCCCTCCATAGTATGTAAATCACACCCTCCAAATACAAACAAATAAAATTAATTTCTTTACAATCTCCTTTTAATTAGTTCACACTTATTCAACACTTAAACTTCAGATCTGTTCTAGGTTTCTCCCAATTACAAGCAAAAATCTCTCCAAAAAAATAAAATTAATTTGATCCTCAAATTTATAAAGATTATTTGAAGATGAAAGCGGCTCAGGAGGATACAGAGAAAGCGGCTCAAAATAAAATAAAAACAGATTTGAAAACAGATTTGAGCATATTAAATAGAATTTGGCGAAGAAGAAATGTCCGCCCTTTCTCCTTGAATCAAGCAAAAGAACCTCTTTCAGGCCTTGAAGTATGCCTTGGTATTTCAGGAGCAGGTCGTTGGCGATTGGGTGCAGAAGTGGAGTGGGAATCACCAATTGGAGAAGGTAAAGAAAAGGGAGAGTGAGAGAGAGAGGGGCAGATAGGGGTAAGGGCGGTGTGGAGGAAGGGGGGAGACGCCATTGACGAGGGACGGTGAGGGGGGCGGAGGGGTGGAATGGGTGGTATTAATGAAGAAGAACATAAGTTAATTTTAGGTTTTAGGTTTTCCTTTTCATATTTTCAATTCACCCCCTACATTTTGAAAAGAAAAATTAAACTCTTTATTCCTTTTTTTACTCTTTAGACTACACTACTCCTGAAAAAAGGTCACATGCATAAGCACATAACCATTTAACGGAGAAAAACTAACCCAACTAGTAAAAGTGACCATGAATGCAAAAATAAATTAGTTTAACGTGTTGTATGCAAAAAATATTAGTTCAGTTGTAAAAAACGCAAAAACTGAATAGTACATTGATTTCATTTTTAATTTTTTCTATATATATTGTGATTTTATTTGTAATTTTTTCTATATATATAGAGACTTCTTCTTTCATAAACCCCACAAGTCAAAGTTAAAGTCAAAGTTTTATTATATACAACAAGCCAAAGGTAAAGTCTTCAAATGTAACTCATTTTAATTAATGAGCCAATTATAATTACAACCAGTATATACATCCTTGGCATTATATTACATCCAACCCAAATAAATAGCACGCTTTATTCTTTGAAAAAAAATGGAGATTAATTTTGGGATGGTGGAATTAAATCATAAACATAGATCATTTACAACATTATGAGTTAGAAGGAAGAAATCGAGATCAAGCTGACCGATCTAATCGGATACGAGATCTAGATCAAGTCAAATCAAAAGGAGATACATATCAATGGTATGATAGATTTTGGAGACTACGCATATCTTTTGTAATTATCATCTTATCTTAAATTAAGAATATATTTTAGGTGGGAGGAATATTTCTCAAGTATTAAAAATTTTAGACCCTAAACACTATAAAAGATTAACATTATACACTAAAAAAGTTTCATTCCCTTTGTCCTTCTCAAGCAACAACACACATCCAAACCTTACCAGATTCCATTCTTCTCCTCAATATGGAGTCAGACTTCCAAAGATTCTTTCATGGCATAACATAAAATATTATATTTTCTCCATAAATATTATTGCACTTTTTTTTTAATTCATTTTAAAATAATTATTACATTTATTTATGTATGATATAGTTAAATTTTCCATCTAACTCGTAATAGAAATCACAATTAACTTGTCAAACTATTTAAATATAATGTGTTTCTACTTATTTATTTATATATGTTTTAGCTGCAGAGTCAAAAAAAATTAGAAAGGAGAGCAAACTTATTTTCACTTAGTAGTAAAAAAAGTGGCAAAATAAAATTTAGATTATTTTTTCCATTACACAAATAAGAACAAATTTTAATAAATTACATTAAACCCCCTAATTTCTTAAATTACTGCACTGAGTTTTTTTTCTAAATTAAATGTGGGCATTTGCCCAAATAGTACACACTAAAACTATTTTTCTTATTTGAAAATTGTGACAGGAACAAAAAGAAACATGTGATATTAGTCATTAAGATCAAGCAATAATTCCACATGTCCATCTCGGTCCAAATCATTCTCAATAAAAACTCGTAATATTTTCAAAAGTCCACATACAACATTTGGTCCAAAACAAAATTTCATATAAACCAAAAACTCATCTCATTTACCTCTCTCTAAAACACACGCGCGCGCGCACACACACACCACGTCTCTCTCTGTGTGTACGACCAATCTCTCATTTTCTCCGGTCAATCTCTTGTAAAGATAGTGATTATTCTGAGAAGAAAGTTCTGATTTTCTCATTCATAGAACTAGAATATATACATCAAAAGACTAGAGAAACTTTGGCCACAATAAAAGCCTAAAATGATGCTAAATTACTACAATTAAGGACTGCCTATATATGACTAAAATATATACCAAATATAGATACACAATTGCGCACGTTGAATATATACAAACGCTAACACCCCCCCTCAAGTTGGAGCATGAAGATTCGCAATGCCCAACTTGCCCAACAAATAATCAAACTGGTGCTTGCCAAGAGCCTTAGTAAGGATATCGACCAGTTGATGAGAAGAGGGCACATATTCTGTCGAAATGGTTTTGCGACGAATCTCATCACGAATGAAATGGCAATCCACCTCAATGTGTTTGGTGCGTTCGTGAAGTACCGGATTCTGAGCCAGGTGAAGCGCAGATTTGCTATCACACAATACATGCATCGGTGCATCATGAGTCACGCCAAGAGTAGAGAGTAAACCCTTGAGCCATTTCAGCTCACATGTGGTCGCAGCTAAGGAGCGATATTCAGCCTCGGCCGAAGAGCGGGAAACTGTTTGCTGCTTCTTGGTCTTCCAAGAAATCGGAGAACCCCCGAGAAACACAAAATAAGATGTCAACGATCGACGTGTCAAGGGACAACTGGCCCAATCAGCATCGCAATAAGCTGTCAATTGCAAAGGGGAGTCGGATCTGAGCAGAATTCCCTGTCCAGGATTGGATTTCAAATATCGAACCACACGTAACGCTGCTTCCCAATGCTCATTACGCGGCTGTTGCAAAAATTGAGCAAGAATGTGAACGGAGTAGGAAAGTTCTGGACGTTTGATAGTTAAATAAATGAGACGACCAATCAGACGACGATATCGTTCCGGAGATCCCATTATCTCACCATCAGCAAGGGCTAAATGATGATTCTGTTCAATGGGTGTACCGGCAGGCTTGGCACCCAACAGACCTGTCTCGGAGAGAATGTCAAGCGTATATTTGCGTTGACATAAAAAAATACCAGTGGAATTCCTTGCTACTTCGATCCCCAAGAAAAACTTCAAATGCCCGAGATCTTTCATGTGAAAACATGTTTGCAAGTAGGACTTAAATCGACTTATAGCAGCTCCATTATTTCCACCAATTACCAAGTCATCAACATAAATCAAAATGGCAAGATGGTCACCACCCTTTATGAGAGTGAATAAGGAATAATCAGAAGTGGATTGTTGAAACCCATAGGCAGAGAGAGCCGCAGCCAATTTTGCAAACCAACATCTGGAGGCTTGACGCAAGCCGTAAAGAGACTTGCGAAGGCGGCAAGCTGTACCAGGTTGCTGACTCCCAAAACCCGGAGGGAACTTCATGTAAACCTCCTCTTCAAGGTCACCATGAAGGAACGCATTGTGAACATCCATTTGATGCAATTCCCATCCCTTCACTGCTGCTACGGCAAGAAAAGTACGGACAGATACAAGCTTAGCTGTAGGGGCGAAGGTTTCATTAAAGTCCAAACCTTCGATCTGATGATTTCCAAAAATCACCAAACGCGCTTTATAACGCTCAACGGAACCATCAGCATTATACTTTATTTTATAGACCCATTTGCTCCCAAGGGCCTTCTTTCCCGGAGGCAATGTTTCAACAGTCCAAGTCCCATTGTCCTCCAATGCTTGTACTTCCTTTGCCATTGCATCGCGCCAATGAGAGTGTTTCATTGCTTCAGCGAAATGAGAGGGTTCTGTACCTGTGGAAATAGCAGCCAAAAACCTCCGATGCGATGTGGAAAACTTATCACAAGACACGTAATGTGCTATAGGATAGGGCGTACCTGAGGATACCGAAGGAAATGGGTGATCAGAAGATGAACCGAGGTGAACTGTATGTATAATGTGATCCTTCAACCGAACCGATTGAAATTTCTGCTGCTGACCGCGACCAAGAACTTCAGTTGTCGTGGTCGATTCTTCAGCAGTGTCGGAATCCGGAGTTATATCCACAATAGGTTCAACAGCAGGTTCAGAAACAGGCGCTGATGTTGGGACGGATACTTGAGGATCGACATCTACATCTTGAATAGGAGAAGCCCAATGGAGATCGTCCTCAATATGACTAACATCAAAAGAGCAAGGGAAATCGTCCTGATATGGAGCCATATTATCAAAAGGGAATTGGGTTTCAACAAAAATCACATCACGTGACTGAAAAAAAACTCCTGTTTCCAAATCATATAAGCTCCAACCTTTCTTGCCATAGGGATAGCCTGTAAAAATACATTTCCTACTCCTACTGGCGAATTTGTCCCTCTCTCTGTTCAGACTTTTAGCGTAGCAAAGACATCCAAAAACCCGTAGATGAGTAATGGATGGTGGTTTTCCAAATAGCAATTCATAGGGTGTTTTTCCGTCTAACACCGCGGTAGGAGTGCGGTTGATTAAATATCCTGCGGTTAAAATACATTCACCCCAAAATTGTATTGGCAAGTTTGCTTGAAAACGAAGTGCTCGTCCTACATTCAAAATATGCCGATGTTTTCGTTCCACTCTCCCATTCTGTTGAGGTGTATCATTCATGGATGTTTCGTGGACAATACCTCGCTCTTGAAAATAAGTAGTTAAACAGGTGAATTCTTTGCCATTGTCACTACGGATGGTTTTGACTTGTTTATTGAATTGACGTTCAATTAAAGCCAGAAAATTTTTAAGAATTTGAGGCACCTCGTCTTTTCCTTTCAACAAATAAACCCACACACCACGAGAGTAATCATCCACAATAGTCAAGAAGGACCTAGCTCCACAAAACGTTGTCTCTCTATATGCACCCCAAAAGTCACAATGTATCAAATCAAAAATTGCATTTGCTTTATTCGTACTAGAAGTAAAAGGAACCCGAGTTTGTTTTGCCCGAAAACATACATCACAATGCTCAAGTTCTTTGCTACTCATTTTACTACCAGGATTTAATTTCTCTATAACACGCATAGAGGGATGCCCTAACCTTCTGTGCCACAACTCTGCATTCTGCAAACCATTTAACTTGTGCACGCGAACCGGCAGATCATCCTTGACGACATACAGTCCCTCGTGTTCTTCACCCATTCCAATCAGCATCCTCGTAGTACGGTCCTGTATAACACATAAACGATCAGTGAATTTCATAATATATTCTTTGTCACGAGCCAGCTGTGAAACAGAAATCAAATTGCAATTTATTTTAGGCACAAGTAAAACTGCTTTGAGGAGTAATTTCCCCAACACCACAGTCCCTTCCTTTGTAGCCGTAACCCGTTCTCCATTCGGCATCCAAACTGGACACGGAGGTATATCTTTCAAACTAGAAAAACATTCAATAGCACCAGTCATGTGATGCGTTGCCCCTGTATCGAAAATCCATTGCAATTTCGTCTTACCAGAGAGCCTTGCATTTGCGCTGGATTTGTAAGAGTTCCAAAGTGTCTTTAGCTTTGTCCAGTCTTCAACGCTCAAGTCTTCCAAGCCTGCTTTATCTTCTTCTCCAAGTCCAGCGACCTCTGTGGCGTTGCCTATTACTTGAGCCGCATTGATACGTGCTGCTCCTCCCTTTCCGCGACCTTGCTGTCCAGTGCGCCCCCTGCCACGACCCGGTTGTCCAGCTCCCCACCATTCTGGATAACCATGCAATTTATAGCATGTGTCAATGTTGTGTCCCGGTTTGTGGCAATGAGAACACGCAGCCATCTCTTCTTTTCGGTCCCCTCCTGGAAACTTCATCCCGCCAGTTTTTATTGCAAAACTCATCGGGTCAGATCGTTCCGGCACTCCCTTAGTCATTGTTTTCACCTGCTCCTGTTCTGTTACCTGTGAGTAAACCCGGTACATGTTTGGGAGTGGATCTGTGGCAATGATATTAGAACGAACTGTGCTATAGGGTGATTCATCAAGTCCCATTAAAAATTGATGAACACGCTCCTCCTCACTTCTTTTCTCCAGCTTAGTATTTAAATTGCATTTGCACCCACTGCACGTACACATGGGTATTTGATCATAATCGGTCAAATCATCCCAAATTTTCTTGATTCTTGCATAATAGCCCATTACGGTATCGCCATTCTGTTTACGGTTCGAAATCTCCGTTTTCAATTGATGCACACGCGCACCATTACGAACAGAGAATCGTTGTTGGATGTCGTCCCATAATTCTTTTGCCGTGTCCCTGTATGAAATCGTAGATCGTAGAGACGGTTCAATTGTATTAAATATCCATGAAATTATCATGGAGTTTACCGTTCCCCAATCTTCGATTTCATCCGAACCTTCTGCAGGTTCCTCGATGGTGCCATCGATGAAGCCTTTCTTCTTCTTTGCCCTCAACGACGTCCGCATCGCCTTTGCCCATTCTTCATAGTTTGGTCCCTTCAACTGGGTATGAGTTATCAGAATCCCAGGATGGTCATTGGCCGAGAGTGCAAACGGAGAGATGGGTTTCTTTCCATCTTTAACACCGCTGCCCTCTGTAACATTCGTCATGGCTCTGATACCATGTAAAGATAGTGATTATTCTGAGAAGAAAGTTCTGATTTTCTCATTCATAGAACTAGAATATATACATCAAAAGACTAGAGAAACTTTGGCCACAATAAAAGCCTAAAATGATGCTAAATTACTACAATTAAGGACTGCCTATATATGACTAAAATATATACCAAATATAGATACACAATTGCGCACGTTGAATATACACACACGCTAACATCTCTCATTTTTTTCGATCAATCCGACTACCTACACTCTGGCGACCTAAACTCTGTCCATCTCCCTCCTCTTCAACCACCAGACTTGCATCGAATCAGAGCCATCCGAAGCTCAAATACATATGTCCTCTTTTTCTATCTCTCTTTCTATGCTCAATTGCTTAGTTTTTGTTATAACACCGTTGGGTACGTGTTAATAATTTGATTTTCGATTATAATCCTAATTATAAATGTTTGATTTCAAAACCTGAATTTCTGTTGTGAGAATTTTTGGGTTATGTTGTCGTATGGAGGTAGATTAGAAGAAATTTTGTTTGTGAAAAGCCTAAAATTTTTCAGTGAAGATGGAATTTAGGGTTACTCCTTTTGGTTTCTAATGTTTGCCGGAGTTGATGAAGTGCACACACACACACCACGTTTCTCTTTGTACGGCCAATCGTTCATTTTCTTTGACCAATCCCTCATTTTTTTCGGCCAATCCGATGACCTACACTATGGCGACCTAAACTCTGTCCATCTCCCTCCTCTCCGGCCACCAGAACTGCAGCGAATCAGAGCTAGCCGAAGCTCAAATACCTATGTCCTCTTTCGCTATCTCTCTTTCTATGCTTGCTTAGTTTTTGTTATAAGACCATTGGGTACATCTTAATATTTTGATTTTCGGTTATAATCCTAATTATAAATATTTGATTTTTAAAACCTAAATTTCTGTTGAGAGAATTTTTGGGCTATGTTGTCATATGGGAGGTGGATTGGAAGCAATTTTGTTTGTGAAAAGCCTAAAATTTTCAGTGAAGATTGAATTTAGGGTTACTCTTTTTGCTTTCTAATGCTTGCTGAAATTGATGAAGTTTGTGTAATTAACTAGCTGTTAGTTTTTGTGAAAAGCTTAAAATTTGTTGAAGAGACTAGAATTACTCTTATACCTTATAAGAGTAATTTTAGTCTTATATCTTAGGTATAGGAGCAGACTGTGTAATAAAACATGTAACGTCTTTTATTATATTTTTAGAAAATGTGAAAAATTGTGAAAAAAATACTCTTATACCTAGGTATAAGAGTAATTCTAGTCTCATTTTAGTTATAGAAGCGGACTTTTTTATTATTTTTTTAAATAATTCTATACTTGTACCTTTGAATATAGGAGTGAATGGATTTCTGTAAAATTTTAAATTTGACATGATTTATGAGTTTATTACGTCGTCTAGTTTTCTAGGGTCATAGCCTAAGATCAACACGCCACATCATCTGTATTAGGCAAGTCAATCTTGGGGGTTGACAAAGAGAAACGTTCATCTATAGGGACGTTATTGTAACTTTAAATCCAGCAGTAGCCCTAAATTTAGAATTTAAAAATATGAACAATCCCTCTGACGATCACCAAATTCGTCCTTCTGATTACATATTGTTCTTAAGAATTACCCAATTGACTGTTTGATAATTTAGCTGGTTGTTGTTTAAAGTTATGGAAATTGGAAAATCTCTTAGCCAGTCGCAAAGTCCGATTCCAGCAGCTGACCAGATTGACCCTTCAAGTTTGTATGTGTGTTTTGAGATTCCGGATTGCAGAATCTTAATAAATTTCCACTCAATTGTTTGATTTTTGAAGTTAGGTTTTATTTGTTTTAGCAAATTCTTTTTCTCGGAATCTGGGATTGTGTTTGTGTTTTGGGATTTTGGATTGCAGAATCTTAATAAATTTCCAATTGTTTGATTTTTGAGGTTAGGTTTGTTGGGTTAGAGGATCAATTGGGCTAGACATCAAGGCAAAGGGCAAGAATTTCGTAGCAGGTCTCTGGGGTCAAGAGCGGCCGCGCTAGTGGCGTGCGCGACCGCGCTCTTGTACCGTGGCTGATGCTCGGGGGATCTTCTTGGTGCGCGACCGCGCTGGATGGGAGGGCGACCGCGCTTGAGGCGTCGTCAGAAGGCATTGAAGTCTCGGCATGACTGCGCGACCGCGCTCGGAGTGAGGGCGGCCGCGCTCCTCCCGTTTTTCAGCAGTCGTAGTTTCCTTGTTCGTTTAGGATTTGGACTCTACCCTAGGTCATATATAAACAATGTTCCGCCCCCAACTCAGTTGTAACGAAAATTCTAATTACATAGTGCAAGATCCTGGCTTGGTAGTGCCCCCAGACGTAGCCAAATCAAATTGGTGAACTGGGTTAACAATTTCTTGTGTTCTTTTCTGTTTTCTTTGATTTCTTGTGCTTGGTTTGTGTGCGATTATTATTCTTGTAGGTTTGCTTGGGTGTGGAGGGCCATATTCACAACAACTGGTATCAGAGCTCTTGGTTTAGGATCAAGGGAGTTGTTCCAAGCAATCAAGAATGGGCAAAGACAAACAGGCGGTTGAGAAATTCGATGGGTCTGACTACGGATATTGGAGGATGCAGATCGAGGATCTCTTGTACAACAAGGATCTCTACAAGCCTCTGAAGGGTGTCAAACCGGAAGATGAAGATCAGGAAGAATGGGAACTCATGGATCGGAAGGCTTTAGGGGTGGTTAGATCTACTTTGTCAAAGTGGATCGCGAAGACTACCAGGAAGGCGACAACCACCAAGGAGCTATTGGATTATCTTACTGAGAGATTTGAAACTCCGTCTGCTGCAAATAAGGTTGATTTGATACGCAAGATGGGTAGTCTCAAGATGCAAGAGGGAGGATCCTTGGCTAAGCACATCGATGAATTTATGGATGTCATAGATTCATTGACAGCGGTGGAGATCAAGTTCGATGATGAGGTTCATGCATGCTTGTTGCTAGCTTCTTTACCGGCAAGTTGGAGCGGAACGGTGACTGCAATCAACGCTTCAGCAGGTAAGAAAAATTGAAATATGATGATGTTAAAGACTTTCTTTTAGGTGAGGAAAATCGCATGAAGAAGTTGGGGACATCAAGTACTTCGGGAGCGGCTTTAGCTACTACTAGTAGAGGAAGCCAGGGTACTAGCAAACAAGGGAGAACCGAATCTAGGGAGAACGGAGTGAGTGGTAAGGGCAAAGCTGATGAGACCAAGGATAAACCGAAGGTTGCGAAGGGATCTGTTCAGTGCTACTATTGTAAGGAGTTGGGACACTTTAAGAGGGATTGTCCAAATCGTAAGGGCAATCAGGCGAATGTGGCAGTCGAAGGTGATGATGTACTAGTTCTGAGTGTCAGTAGTGCACTAGAATCATGGGTCTGGATTCGGGGCATCATTCCACTCTTGCGGGCATAAGGAAGAGATGGATAATTACACTTCCGGTGATTTCGGGAAGGTCTATCTTGTCGATGGCGAACCTTTGGAAATCAAGGGGAAGGGGGATGTCAGAATAGGAGCATCGGACGGGAAGGTTCTACATCTGAACGGGGTCAGACACATTCCGGGTTTGAAGAAGAACCTACTTTCAGTTGGGCAGTTGGACGAAGGGGGTTACAAGGTGACTTTCGGCTGCAGGAACTGGGTTATTACCAAGGAGGATTGTGAGATCGCTCGGGGTAATAAGGAGGGTACTTTGTATTTGGCGAACAACACCAAGGATAGTATTGCGGTGGCGGCGGCCAAGGGTGATGCTTGATTTGTGGCACTGTCGATTGGGTCACATGAGTGAGACAGGGATGAAGGTACTTTGTTCCAAGGGTCTACTACCGGGTTTGAAGACAGTCAACATGGGGATCTGCGAAGATTGTATGTTTGGCAAACAAGGGAGGAATAATTTCTCGAGGACAGGTAGGGGATTGAGGGAAGCAAAGTTGGAATTGGTTCACACGGACTTGTGGGGGCCATCTCCGGTTACATCTCTGGGTGGTGCGTCATATTACATGACTTTCATTGATGATTCTACAAGGAAGGTCTGGGTCTATTTCTTGAAAGGGAAAGATGAGGCTTTCGAGGTGTTCAAGAAGTGGAAGGCTTTGGTGGAGAATCAAACGGGACTTAAGCTTAAGTGCTTGAGATCAGACAATGGTGGGGAGTATGATCTCGGGGAGTTTAGGGAATATTGTGCTGCGAATGGTATTCGTATGGAGAAGACTCCAAAGAAGACTCCACAACTCAACTGGGTAGCAGAAAGGATGAACAGAACATTGAACGAGCGGGCTAGAAGTATGAGATTGAAGTGTGGACTTCCGAAGACGTTCTGGGCATATGCAGTTGACACGGCAGCTTTCTTGATCAATCGGGGACCATCGGTTCCATTGGGAACGGAATTCCGAGGAAGCTTGGAGTGGCAAGCGGTAAATCTGTCCTTTCTTCGCATATTTGGCTGCGTTTCTTATGTACATGTTGATTCCGAGAGAACTAAATTAGATGCTAAATACATTAAGTGTACATTTATTGGGTATGGCGGGGATGACTTCGGGTATAAATTTTGGGATGACCCAAACCATAAGGTTATTCGTAGTCGAGATGTGGTATTCAATGAACAGGTTTTGTACAAGGACAGAAAGGGGGCATCGATGATACTAGTTCAGAACCGGATATTGTTGAGGTGGAGGTTCCTAACTCGGGTGGGAGCAGGACAGTTCATGTTGACCATGGTCAGGAGGTCACTGAAGATGAACCACGTACCCCAGGACCGGACATTCCGCTGCGTAGATCCAGCGGTGCGTGGATCACACAGCAGTATACTCCTTCGAATTATTATTTGTTGTTGACAGATAATGGGGAACCGGAATGTTATGCGGCGGCTGTTCGTAGTGCACTTTGTAACAAGTGGAAAGCTGCGATGGATGATGAGATGGACTCATTGAAGGCCAACAAAACTTGGGAGTTGACTAAACTGCCTAAGGGGAAGAAGGCACCGCATAATAAGTGGGTTTACGGGATCAAGGAGGAAGCGGACGGTAGCAAGCGTTACAAGGCAAGGCTAGGTTGTTAAAGGGTTTCAGCGAAGTATGGTATTGACTACACCGAAGTATTCACTCCGGTTGTGAAGATGACCACTATCAATGGTTCTGGGGATAGTAGTGGCGGACAACTTCTTTGCTTGAACAGATGGATGTGAAGACGGCCTTTCTTCATGGGGACTTGGAGGAAGAGATTTACATGGTACAGCCAGAGGGTTACTTGTCTAAGGGTGGCGAGGAGCTAGTTTGCAGATTGACTAAGAGCTTGTATGGCCTTAAACAAGCTCCTAGGCAGTGGTACAGGAAATTTGATGGATTCATGCACGACATTGATTTTATCAGATGTGAGGCGGATCATTGTTGCTACTTCAAGAACACGGACAATGGGTATATTATCTTGCTGTTATATGTGGACGACATGTTAATAGCGGGCTCTAGCAGTAGAGAGGTAAACAGGTTGAAGACTCAGTTGTCAGAACGGTTCGAGATGAAGGATTTGGGAGAGGCAAGGAAAATCTTGGGCATGCGGATTGATCGGAATAGGGAGTCGGGCAAGTTGGTTCTTTCACAATCAGAATATGTTGAGAAGGTCTTAGCAAGGTTTTGTATGGAAGAGGCGAAGCCAACAGGGACGCCATTGGGTTTGCACTTCAAGCTATCCGAGAGGGACTCGCCTAGGAACAAGGAAGAGCGTGACAAGATGGAGAGAACTCCATATGCTTCAGCTGTGGGGAGTCTCATGTATGCAATGGTGTGTACAAGGCCGGACATTGCACATGCGGTGGGAGTAGTCAGCCGGTTCATGGGCAATCCAGGAAAGCAACATTGGGAAGCGGTTAAGTGGATCCTACGTTATTTGAAGGGTACTGCTGGTAAGGCTCTATGTTTTTCGAGCAAGGAAGTGGTGTTAGCGGGTTATGTTGATGCGGACTTGGCATCAAGTGATCTTGATAAGAGGAGAAGTACTACGGGTTATGTGTTTACATTGGGTGGTACAGCAATCTCCTGGGCTTCTAAGTTACAAAAGATCGTGGCTCGATCATTGCGAAGCGAGAATATGTGGCGATGACGGAAGCAAGTAAAGAGATGGTTTGGCTGCAGAACTTCTTGGGTGAACTTGGGAAGACGCGAAGTGGTAATATTCTCTACAGTGACAGTCAGAGCGCAATTCACTTGGCAAAGAATCCGGCATTTCATTCGAGGACGAAGCACATTGAACTGAGGTTTCACTACATCAGGCATCTCTTGGAGAAGAAGACTTTGTGGCTTGAGAAGATATTGGGATCGGAAAATCCGGCTGACATGTTGACAAAGGTTGTGAACCTTGAGAAATTGAAGTTGTGCAAAGCTTCAATTGGGCTTGAAGAATGAGAGAGGAGGATGGCACTACCATGATCAAGGTGAGCACTAGGAGGACACCAAGGGTGAGTTGAAGACGGATACGGGGCTTATATGTGTGGTTGATCTCTAGGTGGGAGATTGTTGGGTTAGAGGATCAATTGGGCTAGACATCAAGGCAAAGGGCAAGAATTTCGTAGCAGGTCTCTGGGGTCAAGAGCGGCCGCGCTAGTGGCGTGCGCGACCGCGCTCTTGTACCGTGGCTGATGCTCGGGGGATCTTCTTGGTGCGCGACCGCGCTGGATGGGAGGGCGACCGCGCTTGAGGCGTCGTCAGAAGGCATTGAAGTCTCGGCATGACTGCGCGACCGCGCTCAGAGTGAGGGCGGCCGCGCTCCGCCCGTTTTTCAGCAGTCGTAGTTTCCTTGTTCGTTTAGGATTTGGACTCTACCCTAGGTCATATATAAACAATGTTCCGCCCCCAACTCAGTTGTAACGAAAATTCTAATTACATAGTGCAAGATCCTGGCTTGGTAGTGCCCCCAGACGTAGCCAAATCAAATTGGTGAACTGGGTTAACAATTTCTTGTGTTCTTTTCTGTTTTCTTTGATTTCTTGTGCTTGGTTTGTGTGCGATTATTATTCTTGTAGGTTTGCTTGGGTGTGGAGGGCCATATTCACAACAAGGTTTTATTAGTTTTAGCAAATTCTTTTTTTTCTGGGATTGTTATAGGTATCTAATCACATTTATGTATCTTAGTTTAAAATGCATATTGTTCCTTTACATGTCCCACTTTGCACCAAATTGCACTGACTTATATATTTGATTGAGGGTATATTTGGATATCTGCTAATAGAAGTACTATAAACTCTACGTTCTTAATTTTCTTGAAACTCTGAAAATGGATATCTGCTCGTTTAGGGATGGAGGAAGCATAAGTAGTTTAACAAGTGGTACCCTTCATTATATACTCGTAGAAAATATCATCACGCAGTTGTTTAAAAAGCTTAATTTCTTTTTCCATGTCTTATGGTTAACGATGTGAAGGAGAAGTGTTTTGATCAAAGAGAAGCTCTGCCAGGAGAGCCTCGATATGTTATATGTGGTCGCTATGGTGAATATATATGCGATGAGACAGATGATGATATTTGTAGTCTTGAATGCAAGCGAAAACTCCTAGACACAATTGCTCAGTTGCAGTTGCCAGTCAAACTTCCAGTGCCGGCTGTTAGATTACCCACAAATGATGAGTTTTATGCAAGTGATAATGGTGTCAAATCAGAGATTCAGTCATTAACTACAGATCAAACAAAAATTCTTAGGGAAAAACTTGAAATTTTTGTGAAGGGAAAGGCTATTCCACCACCAATCTTGTCATTTTCTTCTTGCGATATTCCTCAGAAGCTCTTGCAAAACATTGAATCTGCTGGTTTTGAAATCCCGACACCTGTTCAAATGCAAGCTATCCTTGCAGCTTTGACTGGTCAAAGCCTGCTGGTTTCAGCTGAGACCGGCTCAGGAAAAACCGCAGCTTATTTAGTTCCAATTGTTTCTTACTGTGCAACGCTCAATCAGGGACAATCTGCTGACAAGAAGAAACCTCTAGCGATGGTTCTGACACCAACAAGAGAGCTCTGTATACAGGTGGAGGAACAAGCGAAGTTACTTGGGAAGGGTTTACCCTTCAAAACTGCATTAGTGGTAGGTGGTGATGCAATGCCCAGACAAATCCACCGAATTCAGAATGGCGTTGAGTTGATTGTAGGTACTCCGGGCAGGCTTATTGATCTTTTAAGCAAGTACGATATCGAATTAGAAAGTGTCTCCGTGCTAGTTATGGATGAAGTGGATTGCATGCTTGAAAGGGGTTTCCGTGATCAGGTGATGCAGATTTTTAGGGCTCTATCGCAGCCTCAAGTGCTGTTGTATTCTGCAACAATCCCTAAAGAAGTTGAGAAGATGGCAGGTTCACTGGCAAAGGAGATGGTTGTCATCTCTGTCGGGATGCCAAACAAGCCAAATCAGGCAGTCAAACAGCTGGCCATCTTGGTTGAGTCGAAGCAAAAGAAACAAAAGCTTTTCGATATATTGATGAGCGCACAACATTTCAAGCCACCCGTTGTTGTGTTTGTGGGATCAAGACTTGGAGCAGATCCCCTGTCTGAAGCAATTACAATCACTACTGGACTGAAGGCTCTGGCTATCCATGGAGAGAAGCCCATGAAGGATAGGAGAGAGATTTTGAGGTCTTTTTTGGTTGGAGAGGTTCCTGTGATTGTGGCAACAGGAGTATTGGGGCGAGGACTTGATCTTTTAGGCGTGAGACAGGTTATCATGTTCGACATGCCAAATTCTATGAAAGAGTATGTACACCAAATGGGTAGAGCATCCAGAATGCGGGAAAAGGGTACATCAATAGTGTTTGTGAGTGAGGAGAATAAGAAAATGTTTCCTGAGTTGATTGAAACCTTGAAATCATCTGGGGCTGCTATCCCACGAGAGATTGCTAATTCACAGTGCATAGTGAGGTCACACCCTGAAAGCAGGAACGATAGGAAAAGGAAACATGGTTACTGAAATAATGGAGATTTTCTCTGATTTGTGATCCAGCAATAATTTTTCCCAAGAAGTGACTTGCAAAGGAACTACCCAAGATATTTTGCTCTCATTTGCTAGATGTCACCTCTAATCTACCTCTTCATAGAAGCTCCACAGAGAAAACTGATTCTTCTACTCAGCCGGTAATTTGCTTCAAGTGAGATTTGCCTCTGGTGGGTTGGGTAGACTTGTGATAACGAAGGTGTGTTTCATCCTCTTCAATAAACAATTCTACTGATCTTTATAGCCCATAGCAAGCTTAGGCTCACCTTTACAAAGATATTCCCCGAGAAGAATAGGGATGGTGTCCATAGTCAACTTTGCATTTAACATTTTTTCACTCGCTCTTGGATGTCACCTCCAGCGACGCGACAATGCCCTAAATAAATGAGGGATGGAGTATGCACACTGCACACACCAGCTTTGTTTATGTTTCAAGATAAGTTACTTAAAAGGGTTTGCCCTTCAAAACTGCATTGATGGTAGTCATGATGCAATGGCAAGAGCAATCCATTGTGCAACCCAGGAGGGTGTGGATTGAGAGATCCAAGGGATTTATGAGTATTTTTACCTTTAATGAGCAATGATGTGTCTTTTCAATCCTGTACCACATCAATTTTGTAAATAAAGATGTAAAATTTGTAAAACTAGCATTATTCAGATTTTGCTCCGTCAAATGCAAGTCAAATTATATGAAAACACAAGACTTTAGTATCTCCTCGGCCTTCAGCTTCTCTTGCCGGATTTTCTTCTCGGATTTCAAATTGGGATTTTGGATTTGTTAGTTTCATATTTTCTGTTTCAATTTTAGTTTGGGTTTGACCAGTGATTAATATGGGGATTAAGGCGAAAAAAAGCTATGGTGAAAAAACTGAAGAAGGGCTCTTCTCAATTGTCAGCTTCGGTTCGTAACGATGCTGCTGCTGATTTCTCGGTAAGTTTAAGATTTTGCATATTTTAGTTTTGGAATTTCCTCTTAATGGGTTATGGATTTTTATTTCCTAGTTTTTTGTTTTTTGTAATGTGTTGTGTGAATAAAGGTCATTAGAGGGTGGTCGGCCGGCAGCTACCAGTTAGAGAAAAGACTGCATGTAGAGCAACTGTGCTGTACATTGGCCGAATCACACTTTATGAGAATGAAATGGAAGGTATTCTCAATTTGCTTGCTTGCAACTTTTATTTTATTATTTGCAATGTCATTTCGATATGTGAGTTTTTTCCCTACTGATTAATTGCAACAACCAAAATGAATCGTAGCATTCTTTCAGCAACCCATCGATCTCTGCCTTTTTTAACTATCATAAACATGGTTGAAAAAATTCAAACCCAAATAAGATTACTCAATCCTTGATCAACTTTAATTGCTTTCTCGAGCTCTATTGTGTTGATCACTTTTTCTTCCTCCAGAATCCAGATCAATTTGCTACTGAAATTTAAGAAAAAGACACCACCATAACCTACAACCTCATTAATCCCTTTAATTTCTTCACCAACAATTATCTCAGTTGTCATTGTCGGCTAATAGGCCTGGAGGGTATGGAGGAGAAGAGAGCAGGTATCTCATTATGATAAACCTTTCTAATACCGATACAAATCTTCCCTGATTTATCTTAACGATCTTTTCCTTCACACGAATATATAAAAAGTTGTGTACGGTATTGTATTTTGTTGCTAAATCCTTCAAGGTGAGCAAAGTTGCAAGTAGTTTTGTAAATGGTAGGAAAGAGAGAAAGAGAAGCTTTGACGAGGAAGACAACTAAGGGCTCGTTTGGTAGCCGGATAAAAATGAGCAATATAATTAGCGAGGGCTAATTAAACCCTTCCATATTAATGAGGGTACAAATAATCCTAATGTCTGTAAGAATATGATGCTTGGTAGGTACGGGACTAATATTCACTAATCATGTATAAATGTATTATTACTATTCCTTTTCCAACAATACCCTTAGTGCCCGTTTAGTAGTCCGTCTTAGCACCAGATGGGATTAATAATTCCGAAGTCGAGTGTTTGGTAGGAAAAAAGACAACAATATAAATTATCCTCTTCACCGGGATTAGCTTCTTATTCCCTCCTTATTTATCCCAATGGAAATGTGGTACTATTAATAAGGGTATTAGAAGATGATTTTTGAAAAAACTACTCCCAATATACATGTCAACTATTAAATGGCTTGACCTTCCATATTTAATTCTCTCTATACAAAATGTTAACAGGTTGTGAATTTAGAAAAAAAAAGTGTTAATTTTCTTTAATTGTGCCCTTGATTGTCTCTTGATAATTGTTACGGGTAATTTGGTCTTTAAAAGAACATTGTCTTCTTTTATGTGGTTTCTATCCAACCAAAGTTTATATTTTCAATTAGGATTAGGAAGCCCCATTATCAATCCTAGGATTAACAATCCCCTCACTATTAATACGGGCTAATCCCACTCGGCTACCAACGAGCCCTTAACCTACAATTATAAAATTCAGATTAACATTTAGCTACTCCAATTTTTTATTGAGATTAGATAATTTTCTTTTGAATGAGTTGACTTAGCATTTTTCTACAAAAGAATTTCTAAATTTTATTGGAAATCTTTTCAGAAAAAAATATAGGAAACAAAAAAGTAGTAGTAGTAAAATTTAGAATCAATTGAATTCCATCCATTAAACACTCCACGATTGGTCATTGAGAAACCCAAATTGCTGCAATTGGACCGGTTCCATTCCAGTTCCACCCATTATATCTCTAACCTCCCCTCTTCTCTTTCCAACATCTTCTCTTTTTACCAACCAACTCTCCGACCTCATTCACCTCAGTCTCAGTTCGGTGGAATTTCCTCCATCTGGGTTGTCCAAATCGGTGGCAACGCCCTTACTGGACCCATTTTAGCATCCTTTGGCAAACTCAAAAACTTGGTTGCTCTGGGTTTGCCTTCTTTCACCCTCTCCGGTCGTATATCACCGGAGATTGGATGGCTCGTTGCGCTGAAAATTTTCGTTGTGCAGGAGAATCAATTGGCAAAGTTCCATTCTGGCTGAGATAGAGAAATGTTGCAGTCTTCTTGTGCTTTTTGCTGCCTTCAATAATATTTCAATGGATCAGTGGGTTCATCGCTCCAGAATGATTTTCCACTTTCCAGTGCTAAGGTTTATCAAAGATCGATTTTCCATTGCGAAGGTTTATCAAAAGAACAAGGGCATATTTGGGATAATATTGTAATCCGCCCTTTCATTGAGGTTGGGATTAATAATACCACCATTTAATTGGCATTATCAGTGAGGGGATAAGACAATAATTCTGATACGGCGGCTAATTAATACTGATTGACATTTACCAACCAAACAACAGCTAGCTTGGCTTAATTATACCAGTAAAATTATCCGGTGTTAAAACGGCATACCAAACTATCCCTAAAGGACTAGAAATAAGAGAGGCTTTGAGGAGTACTGCTGGTAAAGAAGGTGATTGCAAGGGGGGCTTCTGTGGGTGGGAGCTGCATATCAGTGAGGTGGTGTTTGCTGAAGGTTTGGACACAATTTACGAACCAAGGGAATTAAGGGAAAGGTGTGTGATTTGAGTGGTCAGCTCCCAGAAGAACATTGTTTTTTTCAGACAACTTGTTTTCGTTGTGCCATAACCATGATTTGTTGCCATAGTTTATGAAATAATCTTTTCAAGAAGCTGTACTGTGATTTAGATACCCAGAAGAACATTGTTTAATGTGAAGATGTACTGGGATTTAGATACCCAGAAGAACATTATTTTTTCAGACGAGAAGTCTCGGGTTTAGAAGAAAGTTTCTGGGTCTTTTGGAGGAGATCAAGGGAAATCTGGTGATAAACAGAATGCCAGTCTGAAAATACGAGACATACAGACTAAAAACTCCGTATTATTAATGGACAGCTTAATCAAGTATAGAAGTGCCTATAATGCCATTGTAGTTTTTGGTTGAAAATGAACTAGGCCCCATGAATTTAACACCACTAAAGAATACTCCCTCCTTCCCGTAACAAGTGAAACTAAAATTGAATGAGAGGTGATTAAGAAAAAGTAGTATAGTATTGATAGGGAGGAGGTGTTGTGAGTATGAAAAGTAATGTAGAAGAGAGAAAGTGGGGTAAGAAATAGTACGTGGATAGTTGTTGTGAGTATGGCGAACATGATATATTGAATAAAAATTAATAAAAGTTGGCTATTTTAGGTAGTTTCACTTGTTATGGGACGGAGGGAGTATATGAGAGTATAAAGGTAAAGAACATATAATTGAATCTTAAGAATATATAATCAAATATACTGGAATACTTGTAAACTCAACGGGAAAAAGAAAAGAAGAAAAAATTAAGAAGAAATGAAAGTAATGTGTTAACTCATTCAAATCCAAATTAATTGTCCTCTTCATGAAAAGTAAATGTAAATACAAATATATTATGAACAAACCAATGACAAAGCAACAAGGACTTTTTAATATACTTGCAAACAATCCAAGTTATCTCCAGTCGTAATACAAAACCAGAAACAATAATCAAGAAATACTCAATATAAAGAGCATTCCAATTCAACTCACTTAAAAGTTGAAATCATGATGTTGATTACACATGTTCAACTTTTATTCGATATATGCTGGAAGACAACGATCTTGATATATTAGACAACGATCGAAGAATTATTGTTGAGCCCAACACTGTGATATAACTTGATATACCATGACGGCCATCAAGCTTGGCCTAAGAAAATAAAGTTAAACAATCAACATTAAGTACAATTGCGCATAAATCTATAGGAAACATATATCTAAAAAGATAAATTGCCAAATCATTTCAATTAAAACAACTAACAACAAGAATTAGAGGCGGAGATCTAACCTTCCATATATGAGCCGGTAATAGGAAAGGCTTCGGAGATCTAACCTTCCATAGAAAAGCTGACAAACTAGTGGCGGCCGCCCTCCCTTGGGTGGGTAGGGAGTGTTGGACTATTTTCAGAAATGGGAGGGTAGGGAGTGTTGGACTATTTTCAGAAAGGAAGCTGTAGAGGCTTATATAGTGCCAATTAGGGTTATGGTTTCTAATGCATCGGTCATGAATTAGGCTCAAACATAAAATGTAAACATTATGGGCCAAGGTTGATTAAAATATTTGGGCCAGGGCCTGGTTATTGGATGATGAAGCTCGACATGTTCTGTCTCTCTCTCTCTATCTATCTATATAAACATGTTTATAGGTATATATGTGTGCGTGTGTATATGTATGTTTGTGTGTGTGTGTTTTTGTGTATGACTCCATGATTGCGTTGAGTTCTAGTTGAAACGGTAAGTTTAAATGCTAGTTGAAATGGTAAGTTTAGATAGTTGGTTTAGTGGTTTAGACTTGTGTGGGAATGCACCGGAAATTGTCCTAATTTCAGAAGACTTGCTCGTTAGTGTGTGTAGGTGATTCATCGGTACAATAAAGGAAATCATAGGACATGGTAAAGGAAATCTATTGATTTACTGAAATTATATTTTCCTCAAAGTTTGAGGTCGGAAGAGGCTATTAATATAAGCTCTATTAAATGTTCTTGGGTAGTAGAATATGAGCGATTTTCAGATCATATCCCATTGATTTACTTCTTCTACTGAATGTTCCAAATTATATGATTAGCAGTTTTCCATTTGTTATTTTCTTAACCGACTTGTACGTGTGCTTGATATTTCAGTGGGCTATGGAACCTATGACCCCTGGGCGATATAACAAGCCCATAAATACCCATGCCAGATTCAAAATTTCACAAAAATCCACGCTCAACACTACCCTTACCTGTCTGCTCCTATACCCAAAGGTATAAGATTAGAATTACTCTTATACCTAGGTATAAGAGTACTTTTTTCACAATCTTTCACCTTTTCTTAAAAATAATGAAAAGTCTCATATTTTATTAAGCAATCCGCTCCTACACCAAAAGGTATAAGACTAGAATTATTCTTATACCTAGGTATAAAAGTAATTTTTTTTTTTTTCAATTTTTTTCACATTTTCTTAAAATGTTGAGAAATTTTTTGGGGGTTTCTCTCCCACTTCTATAGTCCCGCTTCCTTCATGGGTTTTTAAATCGAAGATCTGAATATGGTGGGAGGACGGTTAGAGAGAGAAACGGTATTTAGAGAGAGCCGTGTGTATGCGTGAGTGTGTGTGTGTGAGAGTGACGGGAATGAGGGGAGAGAAGAGTGGAACCATTTTGTTTAATGGGGGCTTTGGGTTTATATGGAATTTTGATTTTGTTCAAATATTGTACATGGGCTTTTAGAAATATCATGAGTTTTTATGGAGAATGATTTAGAATGAGGGGGACATGTGGAATTAATCCTATTTCAGATGGGGAAATCCAAGCATTTTGACTTCATTGAATTCGTGTCTAATGAGGTTGACATGTCTCCAATATAGAATAATTTCATTCCATTTGCTTTACAACCTTAATTATTGTCTGCTTTAAGCAGGTGGTAAAATCGTGGCTGAGACTATGCACAATCACCTGTTGTTTGAGCATTTGCTTCAGGTACCACTTATTCTTCAGCGCATTCATTCCTAGTTGTTAGCATTTTTTTTTGCTTACAATCTTTTCCCACAACAGAAATGGCCTTCTTCTATTTTTCCTTTACAATACAATAATCGGTAGTCACCAAAGATGATATCCGAGCCCTTGTATGCTATGATTTTCGGATTCTTTGATTTACCCCACCGTACCTTTGTCGGACACTCCTATTTTAGTGTTGTTGACAAGGGTCCGGTGAGGTAAACCAAAGAGTCCGAGCATCATAGCTTGTATGTATAGATGTTAAAGAACAAATGTTAGGGACAACATTTATTCCAAGAGTTTAGAAGTGGAGTGTCTGGAAAGATGCTTTACGGAAGGACACATTATTTTATGATGTTACAGATTACAATCACATTTTAAAAGGAGTTTAAAATCACGCTACAACAACAAATAAGCCTTAGTCCCAAATGATTTGGGGTCGGCTAATATGAATTCTCATATATCATCATGAAAGAAAGGATGTAAAAAAAATATTAAAAGAAGAAATAGGTGGGAATAAACTTAAGAAAATGAAAAGAAGAGAAGAAGAAAAAAATAAAGAATAAATATATAATATATAGCGGAAATGAAAAAAAATAAACCCCCATCACCCACATAAATTTTTACCCTCTACTCCGGCCTCTTTAACGCTCAAAATAAGAAATCAATTACTAGATATGAAAGCAAAGAAAAGAGAGAATTGTGTATCTAGAAGACTTCTTAGGAGCCATAACACTTGCTAATAGCTACAAGGAATCTTCAACTTGACAGGGCTTATGAGAGTTTGTGTGTGTAAGTGTGTTTGTAGGAGAATTTACTATATTAACTATCCAATTAAAATTTAATTGCCCTCTTTGAAAAATAAAAGTAAATGCAAATAAACCATGAACAAACCAATGACGAAGCAACAAGGACTTTTCAATATAATTCCCAATAATCCAAGTTATCTTCAACCGAAATACATAATCAGAAACAAAAATCAAGAAACACTCAATATAAATATAAAGAGCGTTCCAATTCAACTCACTAAAAAAGTTATATTACATATGAAATCATGAGATTGATCACAGATGTGAATCTTTTATCTGATATTCGCTTGATAACAACGACCTTGATATTAGGAATAGGCACCACTCCTGTGGCCTCTGCTGTTGCGCCGCTGCTGCGTGCAGCGGAGATGCCGCCACGACTCCCCATTTTGGTACTCGACGGACGAGATGATTTTGTGTCGAACGGGTCCCACATTTTACCAAAATGATCTCAGCCGCATTAAGAGGGAGGAGGGCCTACGTGGACGAGCTCCTACCGCTCGCATCCGCGCAGTTGGCCGCGACGGCAGGAGTGGTGCCAGATCTCTTGATATACCGGACAACGATCAAATAAATATGATTGAGCCCAACACCCTTAAATAACTTGATCTGCTTCAATGACCATCAAGCTTGGCCTAGAATATAAAGTTAAATAGTCAATATCAAGTACAATTGCATAGGGAAAGCATATACATATATAGATAAATCGACAAATCATAAATTCTTTCCATTAAAACATACTAACAACAGGACTTGGAGGCTTAAAGATCTAACCTTCCATAGAACCGGTAACAGGAAAGGTAGATCTTCGGAGATCTAAGGATTTTACCTTCCATATAAAAGCCGGCAAAAACTAGTGTTGGCCGCCCTCCCTTTGGTGGGTAGGGGGTGTTGGGCTATTTTCAATGAGGAAGTCTTATTGGCTTACATATACCATCAGGGTTTAATTGCTTGTTCAGTCCCCATGAATAAGGCTTGAACATAAATTTTAAAGAGTATGCGCAGTGGTTGATTAAAAAAATTGCCCGAAAGTTTTTTGGGCCAGGCTTGGTTATTGGATGATGAAACCCGGCCCAGTCTCACTCTCTCTCTGTATGTATACATATATGCATGCATATATATATGTGTGTGTGTGTGTGGGCATGTGCATATGTGTTCGTCTGTTGTTCTCTTAACCGACTTGTACTTATGCTTGAAAATTGAAATTTCAGACGGGGAAATCCAAATTTTGGCTTCATTGAATTCGCGGCTCCTGAGGTTGACTTGTCTCCAATATAGAAGCTTGTTTTAATAATTTCATTGCATTATCTTTACAACCTTACCTATTGTCTGTTTTAAACAGGTGGTGAAAATTGTGGCGGAAACTATGCACAATCTACTGTTGTTTGATCGTTTGTTAAAGTACAACTTATTTTTCCCGAGCCCATTCATCCCAAGTTGTAAGCAATTTTTCTTTTTTGCTTCACAATCTTTTTATCCTTTTGTGATGAATTTCATCTTCTCATATTTTTTGCTGCATGGGTTCTTTGTTAAAACTTTATTTCGGTACAATGGTTAACATTTGTTTGTTAATTAATCCCTTTTGTGATGAATTTCATCTTCTCATATTCTTGTGTTATGTGCTATTATTCCTTTTCTCTTTCAATTTCCTCCTATTTGATTACTCCATCTGTCCCATCCCAGAATAAATGTTGCACTTCCATATTGGTTTGTCCCAAAATAGATGTCAGTCATGTAGCCAAATTCATTGTTCATTGGAGGAAATGGAGGGAAATCTGGTGATAAAAAAATGATTCTCATCCACCATCGGAGAGAGCCTCGAGAAAAAATTTAACAAATGTGTACCTCTATTCCGCATCTTTCTGACCGCATCAAGACCATTGAACAGCACATCTAACAGTACTCCCCCTCGCTCTTTTGGACAAACCAAAAAAACTTATGTACTGATCCTTTTTTCCCATGTAGTATGTATATCAAAGAACAACAATATAAGTTCCCAAAAAAAAAACTAATTTTCACTGAATGCAATATTTCTTACAAGATCAAGTTCCCAGGAGAGTCACTTGTGACTGCTTCTTCATGGTATAATCCTTCCCACATGCCATACAGGAATGATCTATCAGAAGAACAAGAGACAACTGTGTTAGTTCAGTAACTTCTCTCTCACCTGCAAATCATCAAAGAAACAACTGTTAGGACCTAACTTTGATCAAAGTCTTAGTTAGTTGGTTTTGATAAAGGAATATATATACAGAACAGGGTTTATATCAAAAGATGTTATCTGTCATAATTCTTCACTTTGACAGCTATGAGTCTGACAGCTATGATTCTTTCTTATACAATGTTTACAATCAATCAAAAACATGAATCATAGTCTCTCTCTAAGTCATTTGATAAAGGAATATATATACAGAACAGGGTTTATATCAAAAGATGTTATCTGTCATAATTCTTCACTTTGACAGCTATGAGTCTGACAGCTATGATTCTTTCTTATACAATGTTTACAATCAATCAAAAACATGAATCATAGTCTCTCTCTAAGTCATCAAGATCATCAAGTGCATCTCAGTCCTTATTAGAGATCCTCTCTGATAGCTAAGCATTGCCATGATCTGACAGCTATGACTTCAGTCCTCAGACAGCCATCTCCCTGCCTCACACCTTGTTACCACAAACCCAACCATGTTAGATCCTGCATCTTCACAGCTATCATGTCCTTCAATGAAGACCAATGAAGACCACTGAAGACCTTCTAGAAGCTCTCAGTTCAAACTCACAGCTCAAGACAGCTCATGAAGACCTGCATGTGGACAAGTGGGACAAGACCAGTCAAAGCTCATTAATGTAGCTGCAACAGTCATATTCCAACGGCTACATTGAAGGGTATAAATAGAGGATCTCTTCCTCTAACAAAAACACTGAAAAATACTCATTTTCCCAGTCAAAAACCCTTTCCAAACACCCACACAACACCTCCTGTAATTCACACACACACACACACCAATCCTTACCTTTAAAACCCTGCTCCAAACCAAAACCTTCACCCCTAAACCTCTTCACCAACAAAAACATCCCCAGTGTGTTAATTCACAAACCCCAACCACCTAAGACTGTACTTTAGGTGTAGAATCAGTTTGTAATCACTCAAGACTGTACTTTGAGTGTATTAGTTATTTTGTAAAATCTTGAGACTGTACTTCAAGTTGTAAAAGCACTTAAGACTGTACTTTAAGTGTATCCCTAGTTGACTGTACTAATTAGGAAGAGGAAGTTCAAGGAACTTGCCTGAATCAATCATTTGTAATTTTTGTTGATTAAAGATTATAATAAAATTGATCTCACTTGTCAAGTTTGACAGTGGGGGTGGATGTAGGAGGAGTGAACTCTGAACCACTTTAAATTCTCTGTGTTATTACATTTTTGCAATCACATTCACACACTTGCATTATCTCTTTGTGTTTGTTGTCCTACCATTATTTCAAATCACTTTTATTCCGCTGCACAAATCAAATTATCATCTGACAGCTAAGCCAATACCATAGCTGTCTGATCTTCTACATACCAAGCAAGGGCCTTTCAATTGGTATCAGAGCTTGTCTTCACATTCAAAAGTCTAACAACTTGTGAAGGATCCTCTTCAAACCCACCATGCCTCAACCAAGAAGAAATAATGAGAAAGACATCCCACACATTGATGACTGTGGATCTTTTGAGATCTATGCATCAAAGATAAAAACATATCTTGATGCAAACAGCATTTGGAACTGGTATGTTCTAGAAAATGAAGTGTCATACCCAACTCAAATCTGTATTGATGGAGGACCAAGTAAGATCAAATCCCCAGAAACTTGGTCTGAAGCTGAAAAGCAATTGGTAAGTGCAAACTTGAAAGTCAAGAACATTCTTCAAAAGAGTGTAAATGACTCTCTAGCCCAAGAAATTGCTAAGGAACCAAATGCCAGAACTGCATGGGCTCTTATTCAAACCAAGTTCACTAAACACTCCAGTGTTAGGACACAAAACTTGTACAACTTGCTTAGGCAATTAGACAATTTCAAGTTTTACCCTGGAGAAAAGGTGAGTGCTGCTCGCCTAGGTTTGAGAACCTTGTTAGATCAATTACCGATCATGGAAAAACATTTGAACAACAAGATCTCTCGCCTTAAGATTTACTCAAATCTCCCTCAAGAATATGAGAAGGTAGCATTACCTATTAGAGAAGGATCTCGAATGGAGCACCATGACAGCTTGAGCAATATTTTGGAAAGCTTGAAGCCTATGAACCGGAAGGTATGATAAAAATTCCATCGATCCCCTCCATTTCACAAACCTTAGCTTTAATCGCACAAGAACCAGTCAACAAGCCAATCACTCACCATGACATTGAGACCATTTGTCAACAATGCTCTTCAAAAGATAAACATCGGCTCCAAATCACAAGAAACGGATCTCCCAAGAAGACATTCCAAGCCTCATTTCCATGGTCATCGAAATGCCATGAAATTTCAAAAGAAGTCTTTTGACAAGAAATTCAATCCCTCCACCTCTAATGCCCAACAAGACAAAGCTACAAGAAGACAATTGATTGCTTCAATTGTGGAAAGCAAGGACATTACTCATCTGATTGCCCCGAACCAAGGAAACCTAGGGACAATCGGACACCTAAGAAGATGACATACTCAAAAGAGATCATTCACAAATTTCTAAGTGCAACCGCTACAATTGCTCCAAAAATAAACATGACAAAAACAAAGAGCAAGTCATGATTGCCGACTCATCAAAATTCAGTGATGAAGAGTATATGTCAAGTGATGACTCAAATTGAAGGAGAAGAAGCCATGATATGCCTTATGGTGAAGATGATGAAGAATCTGACAATGAGGAAGAGATGGAAGCACTTGCTGCTGCTGATGAACTGAAAGAGGTACATGATTTTAACTCCTTAAATATTGATGGTTTTAAACAATTAGTTTGCACTCTTTTAATTCAAACCAAAAAACAAAAAACTAGCTTTGCTTCATTGGTCAATGAGAACCTTTCTCAATCCTCAAAAATTGACAACCTCACAAAAACCATTTCTGAGCTTGAAAAAGCATGCCAAGGGCTAAGAGATCAATGCATCATGCTTGAAAAACAAAACATGGATCTGACAGCTGAGACATCTAATAATCATGAAAATTGTCAAAAACTCAGTAATCTTGAAAAAGAAAATGATGCTCTTAAAAAGAAAATAGATTCATGGAACATGTCAAGCAAAGCATTATCTCTTTTCACCTACACCCAAAGGCGTCCAAGTGACAAAACAGGGATTGGAGCTGATGATCCTACACAAAAAGTGTACACTCCTCCCACCGGTGAAAGGGCCATTGAAAAAATGGTTCTAGAAAACCCGAGCTCGGCGGCTATCAAACTCAAACCTATCCCATTCAAACCAAAGGAAAAGAAAAGGAAATCTTGGGTGGCCCTAGTCAATCAAAGGAAGGACCAAATAAAGTTCAAGGAAGCAAGTTTATTTGGGTTCAAAAAGGGGCCAATATAAAGGAAGAAGTCAAGTTGCAAAAAGGTTCTAGTCAGTCAAGCCCTGTCGGACGACGAGGGTTGACGGGCTGACGAGGCATAACAGATGCGACAAGGCACGACGGAGACAACCAAAATCTTCCAAACAACAAAGAACCCCAAGGCAACAAAGATTCTACAACAAGCATAAATACACCAAAAAGCAAAAACCTCAATGGCAGTATTCAAATGGAAGAAGCCATGCACATCAAAATGACTCTCCAAGGTCATCCCATTCAAATAATTTTCAGTTTCAACCCCATTACAGCAACCCAAACCATTACTTCAATCCTTCCCCATCCACTGTCCCTACACCTTACATGATGCAAATCATGTCATATTACCATACCCTAAACCAGTTCCTCAATAAGGGATCAATGAACAATGCTAGGGCTCCAAAGAAAAACTAATCCTTTGGACCCAAAAGAATAAAAAGGGTACCATAAATCTTATTTTTTGTTTTGCAGGTATCCAGGAAAGGTCTCTGGTATTTAGATAGTGGTTGTAGTAGACATATGACCTTCAATAAAGATTGGTTGCAACAATATTCCCCTAAAAATGGTCCAAATGTAACCTTTGGTGACAATTCCCAAGCTAAGGTCAAAGGATCAGGAAATCTTGTTACAAAAGATATCATTTTTACAAATGTATCCTATGTAGAAGGTCTCAAACACAATTTGATCGACATTAGTCAAATCTCGTGACAAGGGATATCATGTTGTTTGTACTAAAGACAAATGCACTGTTAAAGATAAAAACAATAAAGTCATCCTAAGCTGGATCAAGAAAAGGAAATCTCTATTGCTTGAACTTAGAAATTGTGGAAACTTCAACCGCTCACCGCCTTCGTCCTTCAATCAATCCGATATGTCATGGCTATGGCACAAGAGATTGGCTCACCTCAATCACAAAACCATTTCCAAGCTTGCAAATTCCAATCTTGTCGAGGTCTACCAAAGATCCCATTCAAAAAGGATAAACTGTGCAAAGCATGCCAATGTGGGAAGCAAAAGAAATCCTCATTCAAGCCCAAGACCAAGTTGGACACCTCAAGACCTATTGAACTGCTTCATATGGATCTTTTTGGACCCATAAGAACTAGATCTTTAGGAGGAAAAAGATACTCCCTAGTTGTTGTTGATGATTTCACAAGATTCACTTGGATCATTCTTCTTGAATCCAAAAGTGACACCCTTAGCTGTCTGATAAAGCTATTCAACAAAATTCAAAATCAAAAAGGGACATCCATCATCAAGATCAGATCTCGACCATGGAAAGGAATTTGAGAACACCGGAGTGGAAGAATATTGTGATTCAAAAGGCATAGATCACAATTTTTCAGCCCCAAGAACTCCACAAAGAAATGGTGTTGCAGAAAGGAAAAACAGAACAATCTGTGAGGCAAAGAAGAACAATGTCGTCGTAACATAATCTCCCAAAATATTTTTGGGGTGAAGCCGTTACCACCGCCGTGTATGTTCAAAACAAAACCCCGATCAACAAATTTCACAAGAAGACTCCATATGAAATATGGAATAACAAAGTCCCTACCATTTCCCTACTTTTCACAAACTTTGGAAGTAGATGCTTCATCCACAACAATGGCAAGAACAATTTGGACAAATTTGACTCCAAAAGTGATGAAGGAATTTTTCTTGGATACTCTAACACAAGCAAAGCTTATAGAGTGTACAACAAAAGAAGACTTGTTGTGGAAGAATCTATTCATGTTGACTTTGATGAAAACAATGATCAAAGTATAACTGAATTATGTGATTTTGATGAAGGATTGGGAAATCTAGATAATCTCCCCGAATCATCCCCCATTCTTGATTCAACTATTCTCGCCGCATGAACAAGATTCATCAAACCTTCCATACATGGTTCCAAGAAATTCATCTCGACACCATTCTATGCCGCAGACGGCCATCAAACCATCCCACTCTCATCAACAACCAATCAATCCAACAAAGTCAACGTAAATCTCTCCCACTTTCAATCCAATGGATGAGGAAGAAAATATTCAAATAAATAGTCATCCCTTGATCGATCTTCCTCAAAATCCTCACTTAGCCGACCAACCCTTAGGCTGACCATCCCAATTTCTCATCTAATCCATCTTCCAACCTCCTTCCATCTTCATCCAATAATCCTCCTTCTCCTCTCAAAACCAATGATGAAACCACAATTACCCATATCATTCCTCCCAATAAAGATCTTTACATCACCTTCAGATTGATAAAACCCCGCCTGCACAACATCCCTTTCTCATGAGTGCATTCATATCCCAAGTGGAACCAAAGAAGATAAATGAAGCACTCCAAGATGCCGACTGGATTGAAGCTATGGAAGAAGAACTAGAGCAAGCTTTGAAAGAAACAAAGTATGGCAACTTGTTCCTAAACCAAGAAATCAAACCGTGATTGGAACAAGATGGGTTTTTAGAAACAAGATGAATGAAGAAGGTATTGTAATTAGAAACAAGGCCAGATCGGTTGCTCAAGGTTATAGACAAGAAGAAGGCATTGACTATGATGAGACCTTTGCACTGTTGCAAGACTTGAAGCTATAAGGCTATTTCTTGCCTATGCTTCATTCAAGAAGATGAAAGTTTTTCAAATGAATGTCAAGAGTGCATTTCTAAATGGAGTTCTAAATGAAAAGTGTTTGTATCTCAACCCCGGTTTTGAGCATCCAAAATTCCCCGATCATGTATTCAAACCGAACAAAGCATCAGTATGGGCTTAAACAAGCACCTAGAGCTTGGTATGACACCCTATCTAGATATCTTCTTGAAAAAGGATTCACAAAAGGACATATTGATAACACCTTGTTTATCAAAAAATATGGAGATGATCGCTTGCTCATCCAAGTCTATGTTGATGACATAATCTTTGGCTCATCAAATGAGAACTTGTGCACCGAATTTGGAGATATCATGAAGGATCGCTTGAGATGAGCATGATTGGTGAGCTCACATTCTTCCTAGGCCTTCAAGTCAAGCAAATGAAGGAAGGAATCTTCATCAACCAAGCCAAATACTCAAGGGAAATGATCAAAAAGTTTGACATGCAAACCGCATCCCCGCTAAAACTCCCTTGTCAACCACAACCAAGCTTCATGCCGATCAAGATGGTCAAAGTGTAAATCCAACACTTTACGTAAGCTACATAGGATCTCTCCTATATCTCGATGCCTTCAAGACCGGACATAATGTTTAGTGTATGTCTATGTGCTAGGTTTCAAGCCAATCCCAAAGAATCTCATCTCTCACCGTCAAGAGAATTTTGAGATATATCAAAGGAACCCCCGATTTTGGCCTATGGTATCCCACCGAATCTCCTTTCTCTCTAGTTGGATTCACCGACTCGACTATGCGGTGCAATGGATAGAAAATCCACTAGTGGTGGATGCCGCTTGTTGGATCAAGGATTATCTCATGGTCAAGCAAAAAGCAAACCTCGCTTGCAACCTCAACTCGCCGAGGCCGAGTACATTGCTGCAGGCTTGTGTTGTTCACAAATTCTCTACCTTAAAAGTCAACTTCAAGACTTTGGAATTGAATTATCAAACATTCCCATCTTCTGTGACAACTCAAGTACCATTGCTATGACAGAAAATCCTGTCCAACATTCAAAAACCAAGCACATTGAAGTCAGGCATCATTTCATCAGAGATCATGTTGAAAAAGGGAATATCAACCTTGCAAAAGTTTGCACTGAGAACAATATCTCTGATATTCTCACAAAAGCCATGGATGAAAAAAGATTTGAACTATTAAGAGCCATGCTTGGGATGATTAATATGCCAAAATAAAAGGGGTGTTCTTATTAAATAAAAGAGGATTACAAACAGAGTAATGCTATCACAATGTTGCCTGATAGCTATTACATCCCACACATTCCTAACAAGCCATCCTCTGACAACTATCATTCCAAAAGCCTTGAAATCCAAAAACAACAAAAACTTACAACAAAAACATACAAATAACCCATCAAATTCTTCTCTCTCATCTCAACTTACCCAACAAAAACTTCATTCAAACCAAACAAATCTCAGATCCACTCTTTTCTCTTCAATCCTTCTCCTCTGCTGTCAGACATTCTTTGGAAATGTCACAGTCTCCCCAGACCCTCCACCAGCACTCATTCCTTCATTTCTAGCTTCCTGAGTTGATTGCAAGGTTTGTTGGTACCTCTGCAACCACACTGGATGCCTCTCCAAAAAGGGATCAATGGAAGTGACTGAATATTGAAGAGAAGGACTTGCTCTTCTAGGCCACCACTCTTCAACTGGATCATATGGCTGAAGCAATCCCTCCATTGGAGTAACAAAGCTAAATTCTCCTGAAAAAGAACCATTCCCTGTGATTGCAAATGAATGACCAACATTTGACTCCACCCTCTCCATAGTAGGTGCTCTTGAAGGACTGAAGCAACCTACAACCTGGTTGAACAGGTATGAGATGGTTGAAGAAGGAGATATATGCACTCCTGCAAAGTTATCTCCTCTACCTTCCAACAAACCAACTCCTGGAGAAAGAGAATCCCTCTGCCACAGTGTATAAAGCTTATCTTGCTCAACCTTCTTTCCGATGCCTAAGCTTCTCTCCTTAGCTGTCTGAGCTCTGTCCTGCTTTACCAACTCCCCCAGTGTGTATACCCTTTCTACCTTACTCCTTCCCTTACTTGACTCTCCTTGATCAACTTTGATTGTCTTCCCAAACAATCTTATTCCTTCTCCCTCCTTGCTGTCAATCTTTTCCCTGACAGCTACCTCTTTCATTTCTATATCTTCATCAACTCTCACTCTCTTTTTCTTACCCTTATCTTTAACTCTCTCTGAACTTTCAACAATGTTGAAAGTCTCTCTATCTATCTCCATCTCATCACTCATCAAATCATTCTCACCATTTTTCCCAAAGACCAATTGTTTAGCTGTTTGAGCCATAACCTTTGGATTAAACTTTGAAGAAAATCTTCCCATTTTTGTTTGTAAATCAATCTGAATAATTTTCCTCTGAAGTTTTCATTGTTTTATAGGCAAATTTTCACCTAGCTATCTCAGACAGCAATCATCATTCAAACTAGCTTAACTGTCAGAGATTTCTTTCAACAGCTAGGTTAAAACATACTTTAAGTGATTTGATCGAGTTAATTGCTCACAATTGTCACTTCCTTTGCCGCCCCTTCCACTGCAAATCTCCTTGAAAAAGAGAATGTTCTTCTTGTGTTTTGTGGAAATAAATATCTCAACATGGGGAAGGGTAAAGACCACTGTTCATATGAACAGTTACTTAACTTTGTAACCCCCAATGCTCATTAAAACCCACGTACCACTCATCATTTGTCTCTCTCTCTCTTTCGCAATCACCAAAATTCCTTATTCCTTAACCCTCAGTTTAAATTTCTTCTCTTTCCCTCTCCAATCTACCATCGTATTTCTCCAACCCTAATTCTTTTTTTTTCAAAGCATCAATGTCAGACCCAAAAGCAATGTACCCAGATGCTCATGGCTACTTCATCAAACCCAACTTCTATGACTCTGAAGTTGGAATCCTCATCAAAGAATTACTGGAGGTAAATGAATTAATTGATTTCATGGGAGCTAGACCTCCAATCTATGAAGATCTATGCAGAGAAATTTATCTAGTGGGCAACAGAAACAGAGAGAACAACTCAATAACTGCCACCATAGATAATGTGAAGATCACAATTACTCAAGAAATGGTTAGCAAGGTCTATGGGATTCCAAATAGAGAAGATGCTGTGAAAAATATTTGGGATAGAGGGTCAGACAGGCTGAAGACAATTTATGAGAAATTTCTTGGGATTAAGGTCACTGACTTCAAAGCTGTTCAAGACAAAGCTATGGTGAAGAACAAAAATGATATCTTCAAGTCAACATTGATGGATGTGGTCAACAAAGCCATTGATGGCAAACAATCCTCATTTGACCAAATGGGATCAAATGAGTGGAAACAGATGCTCAGCCTGATGACCAAGGACACAAATTGGTGCATTGTCCTTCTCCATAATTTCCAACTTGCTGTCTCATCCTCTAATCTCAAATTCAAGAAGCAAGGTGGAAGGATGAACAACTTCAGATTCATGAGTGGAATCCTTGAAGTTCTAATTCCAAAGCTCAAACCTGCTCTATCCAAGAAATGGTCAAGACAAGAAAGTCAGTCGAAACTAGATGTTTCAATGAAAGAACCTTTTCATTGAAACAAAAGAAGGGAATAGTTATGAAGAATTTGGGGATATGAGCCTTGAAAGTTTCAATGAAGCCCAAGAGAAAATGCTTGAAGAAACAAGAATAAAGTTTAATCATTGGAAAGAGTTGATAGCTTTGGCTACTAGCAAGAGAATGAAAAGAGGAGTAAAAACAAATGTCAAGAAAACTGGGGTGTTAAAGAAAACTGTGGTATCTCCTAGCAAAAAGGGCAAAAGCAAGGATGATCTGATAGCTGACAGTGAAGGAACCATCTCTGACAGCCATGCTAAGAATATTGAAGAAAGAGGAGATGTTGATAGCCATGAGGTTGACACTATGGATCAAGATGATGCTGGTGATGCTAACATTGATCCTCAAGAGCTTCAAGCAGCTCTTGCCCTATCTAAAACCCTTCACAAAGGAAAGCAATCTCAGACAGCTATCCCCTCCAGTCAGACAGCTACCAGATCAAAGGTACAATCTCCCTTAACCATTCCTTCTAAATCATTACCAAAGAAAAGAAAACTTGAAAAGAAAGCCCCCAAGGCCAAGAAAACCAAGATAACTACCCCTTCCATCTCTCCAAAATCCACTTCTGTCAGTCCAATAGTGGACAAGTCATCCACACCCAGCTCAGGTCATCAGTCAGCCATTGAAGCTATCCTCAATCTCAAAGAACCCTTAGAAAAGCAACCTTTAAGGGGGAACATTGATGAGAGTATCCCCTCTACCCAATCTCAACAGTTAGCTAAAATCCTGAAAGCAATTGAGGCTATTGAGTTGGATGGGAACCCTGACACTGAAAAGGCTGTTCTTTTCTATCTTAAGGACTTTCTGAGTGAGGAAGAATCTGTAGTGGCCCTAGATGAACTCAGACTTAGGCTAATGCAGAAAAGAAGTGGACCAGGTGAGTCATCTAGAAACCCCAAGGTGACAGCTATGAATGTTGATAGCCATCCCTTCCCTTCCATTCCTGAGACTGAACCTGTGAATGATCCTGCCCCAACTGTTGAAACTGAAAGGGGGAATCTTGATAATACTTCTAAGGTCATTCAAAATCTCAAGAAAGTTGGAGTTGAGATTAATCCCATTCTGGTCTCAAAAGGAGACTCAATTGTGAATGCTTGCAAAGGTCTGGAGCTTGATGGAACTCAGGAAAATGAGGAAGCTATGATAGCTATCCTTGAGAAAAGGTTGGCAAAAAGTGAAGTAAGGGCAGCCTTGAATCTCCTCAAATCTCAATTCACTTCCAGGTCTCTTAATCAAAGTCTTGGCAAAACCTCTGAGCCAATCCCAACTATTTCAACCCAATCCCCTGCACCTTCCAAGCCACCTTCTCCAATTCCTGAAAATGAACCTTTTGAAGCCTCTCCACAAAGTCCAATACTGGCTGGACAAGGTCAAGACATATCTGACAGTGATCCCATTCCTGACAGTCCTCACAGTTCCCCAAGTCATTCTATTCCTCCAAATCCAAATCAATCCTTCCTTCCCAAAAGGGAACCTTGGATGCTTAGCTGTGGAATTGACTTCTCTTTGTCTTCCATCAAAGCAGCAAGGACAAGGTTACCCCATGTAACTCACATCCCAGATATTGCAAATCCCTTCACCTATCCAAAATTCTGGGAACTGTCAAGGAATGGTTTGATTGTGGTAGCAAGAAACCTTGCAGGATTAGTGTTCTTTGCCTATGAAAAATGGCAACTGTCAAGAACCTCATCCACCTCCAATTTTGTTCATCAAATCCCATCCTTCCCAAAGTTCATCACTCCCAATACTCTTCTTGATTGGGAAATACTTTTCAGCCAACTCATCTCTCCATCACTCAATTCTTGCTTGTATATGCCAAAGGGTTTAGTCTTCACCCTGTGCATTGACCTTGCAAAAACTCTTTTCCTTTCACTGTTTGAACAAAAGTGTGCCATTATGCTTTTATTAAGCAAAACTGTCAACATCTTTTCCCCAACTCTTAATCCAGGAATTGAGCCATACCTCTCACCCTTCATCACTGTAGATCCTATTAACTTCACCTCTCCAAATGAAAACTCTCATTTCAAAAACTTGGTCTCTATTCCTGAGATCAAAGAATTCAGATCTTCCATAGCTGTCAATAGAAAGCAGAGCCAGGAATCGTTATTGATCTTTCCTCGAGACTCGACAGCTATGATATTGATAGTGATAATGATGCTCCCTCAAGCCCTGATCAAGACTCTCCAACAATATCTCCATCCCCTACAGTTTCCAATCCTCCTCAGCAATTCACTCATGCTCAAGCATCAGTTCAGCCACAACCAGATCAACCCAGTGTGCCCATGCAGAGCAAGAAAACCAGGAACAAGAAGAAACATTTGTGGGGCACAATGAGAATCAGAAATGATCAGATGCCCCTTAGAAGATCTCAACTGAAGTCAAAGGAAGACAAATTCTTCAAGTATGATGAAAGGATGTCCTGGGAGTGGAACAATGAGTTCTTCTACAGAGGAGTTGAGCCTGAAATGAGAAGAGAGTTAGAGGATGAAAGAAATCAGATTCTATCAGCCAGACAAGAAAGAGATGAATTCTATGATCAATTGGCTGATGAATAATTGTATTTGTTATGGAACAATTTTTTTGTTAAAAACAATTTGTTTTGTTTGCTTCAGTTTGTATGACAGTATTTTGTGAACTATTCTCATCTTGAGATTAATTCCAAGTATTCAATCTCAGTTTGATTACCTCTGCCTGATATGATTCCTTGAATTACTTCTTTTATTATTTCTCTTATCAAACTGTGAAAACTTGTTCTAAATAAATCTTCCTTTACCAAAAAGGGGGAAATTGTTAGGACCTAACTTTGATCAAAGTCTTAGTTAGTTGGTTTTGATAAAGGAATATATATACAGAACAGGGTTTATATCAAAAGATGTTATCTGTCATAATTCTTCACTTTGACAGCTATGAGTCCGATTAAATTTATGATTCTTTCTTATACAATGTTTACAATCAATCAAAAACATGAATCATAGTCTCTCTCTAAGTCATCAAGATCATCAAGTGCATCTCGGTCCTTATTAGAGATCCTCTCGATAGCTAAGCATTGCCATGATCGACAGCTATGACTTCGGTCCTCGACGGCCATCTCCTGCCTCACACCTTGTTACCACAAACCCAACCATGTTAGATCCTGCATCTTCACAGCTATCATGTCCTTCAATGAAGACCAATGAAGACCACTGAAGACCTTCTAGAAGCTCTCGGTTCAAACTCACACCAAGACAAAGCTCATGAAGACTGCATGTGGACAAGTGGGACAAGACCGGCCAAAGCTCATTAATGTAGCCGCAACGGTCATATTCCAACGGCTACATTGAAGGGTATAAATAGAGGATCTCTTCCTCTAACAAAAACACTGAAAAATACTCATTTTCCCGATCAAAAACCCTTTCCAAACACCCACACAACACCTCCCGTAATTCCACACACACACACACCAATCCTTACCTTTAAAACCCTGCTCCAAACCAAAACCTTCACCCCTAAACCTCTTCACCAACAAAAACATCCCCAAAGTGTGTTAATTCACAAACCCCAACCACCTAAGACTGTACTTTAGGTGTAGAATCGTTTGTAATCACTCAAGACCGTACTTTGAGTGTATTAGTTATTTTGTAAAATCTTGAGACCGTACTTCAAGTTGTAAAAGCACTTAAGACCGTACTTTAAGTGTATCCCTAGTTGACTGTACTAATTAGGAAGAGGAAGTTCAAGGAACTTGCCTGAATCAATCATTTGTAATTTTTGTTGATTAAAGATTATAATAAAATTGATCTCACTTGTCAAGTTTGACAGTGGGGGTGGATGTAGGAGGAGTGAACTCTGAACCACTTTAAATTCTCTGTGTTATTACATTCTTGCAATCACATTCACACACTTGCATTATCTCTTTGTGTTTGTTGTCCTACCATTATTTCAAATCACTTTTATTCCGCTGCACAAATCAAATTATCATCTGACAGCTAAGCCAATACCATAGCTGTCTGATCTTCTACATACCAAGCAAGGGCCTTTCAACAACCATACCAATTGAAGCACAAGTTGCCGATAAATCAACTGATTTAGACAGCTGATCTTCAAACTCAAAAACCCCTCTCATGCAAACACACGCCCAATATCTTTTGCATACAAGAAAAGAAACTGTCAAACCCAAAAGAGTATGACCAATTTATTACTAACACATAACAAAAGACACAAGGAAGTGAACATCCGTTTAAGAAAATAACAACCAACAATCTCACTCTCACACAAATTTATAATCTCGAATAAAAGAGGTACAAACATAAACAATACAACGCAAGTAAAAACATTATTTTCAAATTAAAAGCACAAAATAATAAAACACCAGAAGATATTTCAAAAGCACAGGTCCATAGCATAAGTCTGCAAGATACAAATATTCGTCTCTGGAAAGTAAGGATGCAACCAGACATCATATACACCTAAGACTAATATAAGAAACATAAGTTCTTATAGTAGAAGCAGCCTGACACCAAAAGAACATGTAAGGGATAATACTGGTCCATGAAGAAGAAACCCGTTAATCCCTCTCTTTCCATCAGATAAACCAAGGGATTAGAACATCTTACAAAGAAGGAATCGGGAGGGAAGACAAGCATATAGAAGAAACTCACATTAACACGTGACAAGAATTTTGTCATCGCAGTCAATGATCTTCCTCAGCACTCTTTTCCTACCCCTTCATCACTAATCTGGTTCTCTACAACTACTGCATCATAAACATGCCCCGGTTCGTCCATACAAACATCTCTACATTCTACATTCGACCTCCCCTCAGCAATAATCTCTTTTTTGTCTTCCACAACTGCATTACTACTCCCTTGCTTAACTTCACAGTGAACATTAACTTCGTTTTCTCTCTCTTCAACGGTCTCATCATTCTTCCATTTCTCCACTCGCATGTTCTTTTCCGTATTAACATCTTCCAAGCCTATATTATTTGGCATAACAACATTGTTCTCGACATCATTAGCTTCTTTGGGTTCCACATCGTGAGCATCCTTTGCCTCCACGAGAGTGCTTTCATCATTATTCTCTTCCACCACCTCCTCGTTTTCATCCATGAACCGACCATAGTCCCTACTCTCATTGTCATTTTCAGAGTCATTCTCCACCACCTCTTCATTAACTTCCTCCACAGTTGGATTCTGCCTCTCGAGGCACATCAACCTCCTCCTCAAGTCATCAAACTCTCTCTCCATCAGGAACAACCTCTCTTTTAAAATCAAATTCTCTTCTTCCAGTTGAGCTATATGGGTGTCCTGATCATCAACTCTACTCTCCAAAAGATAATGAGTACTATGCTAAGCACCTCCCGAATTTGGATAAATCATCTCAAACCGGCTCAAATCATGATCCAATCTCCTCTCGACCTCCACATGCTCCTCCACATCACTATCACTCGATCCTCCCTCTTCATCCTCCTCGTCCTCCGCCTCATTTCCAGGCGACCTAAGCCTAATCAACCCTTTCATGGAACCATAACCATCAACCCCCCATTCTTCCTTTGCCATATCAACTAAAACCTCCCTAGAAGGCGAAAATTTTGGGGTAGGCAGCACAGCAGGAGTTACCGGACACGGTGATACAAGAGATGTAATTCCACCTGATTTCTTTGCACGTATGATAAACGAAGTTGTATTGCGAGGAGCATGAGCATAAGGAGCAAACCTATTATAGTTATTGTTATTATTATTAAATTTCTTCTTAGGGAAATGTCTCCTAGCCTTCAATCGATTCTGATGTTGCAATTCTTGAAGCGTTGGTGGCTTATAACCTCCAACTCCACCTCCACCTCCAACTCCACCAACTCCACTACTGCCAATCATAGGATTATCCTTCCTAATTCTTTTGTCATTCCCCTTTTTTTCCCTTCCAATTTTTATTGTTGTTATGTCCCGTAGTTTTGACAAAGAATTAGAAACAAATCCAGGAGGTGGCAGCATAAGGTTCTGAAACTTCAACTGATCGACGGGCATTCCGGGTGGCGGCCACATCCTGTAACCACCACCACCACCACGACGATTCATCATCTGTGACTGGCCGATTCCCTGCAACTGAGAAACAGATGCATTCATCAACGAACGAGAACGATTACGATTACAATTACGTCTTTGTTCGTATTTCTGGAATGATACATTTGTTCTGGAATGATGCGTTTGAGAAAAAAATCCTCTCTACAGTCTACACTAGCTGCCAGGAAGCTCTCAAATTTTGAACTAATTCATGAAATAATATCTACTAACCCTTGCAATCACACCCGATTTCAGCGTCGATTCATTTCTCGATTTCTTAGGGTTTTAAAATTTTTGTTCTTGAATTGACCGATTTCAGTAATGATTAGATAATGGTAGATTCTGTAAGGTTTGTATTGATGTTATGTATGAATTGTACGGGTAAAGAATGCCGGAGCTACGTAGTGGAGTACGACGTGGCCGTGCTCCAGTAAATAAGAAGGAGAGTCCTCTTCCGGCTTCTGCTGCTATGGAGAAGAGATCGGAGCATTTGGTCGGTAACTATATCAAGACTAGGGCGGCTGCAGCCCCGCGGTCGTGAAAGTTGTGAAGCCGCAGACGCGTAGGAGGAGAAAACATAAGGAGGTGGTTCACGAAGAGGCAGCAGCAGCAGTACCGGCGCCGGCGCCGGTGGTTGTCATATCTGAGGGTGAGGAGAGTGAGAAAGAAGATATTTTTGCTGCTGCGGGGAAGAGAGAAGAACCCGTGGTTGTGAAGAAGGGAGATCTTTTAATGGTCGATGCTAGTGGTGGGTTGAGAAGCGTCACATAATTCGGCACGCGGTCCGATTCACGACACGAATTCGCATACGAAAATCGCTACCCCCGATTGAATGCGATTCGCTTAGGTATTTTCGTTAAGAATTTGATTCATAATTCGCTTCATGTATTAGTAAGGTTAAACCAACTCTTAGTCTTCAGTTTCACTTTCCATTTTCTCGATTAGAGAGCCCATAATATATATATATATTTTTTTTTTGATACCCAGGTTCCCAACTTACGCCGGACTATTCCTGGACCCCAAGGCTCCGGCCCCTCAGAGTGCTGGGGGATGTAAATCGCGGTATATGCCCGAGGCAGCCAAGGTGGCAGCACCCCTTATACTCCTGGCCCCAAGGGATCCCTCCTACAACGCGGCAGTTGAACTCCCCACACTGAGGTTGCAAGCCCAGCAATGCTGCTTCCTTAACTGCACGGATGTGCACCGGGGGACTCCAAGGCTCCTGAAACCCAATGGAAGAATTAAATCCACAAGATCCCCCAGGGGGGATCGAACCCCTGACCTCCCCGTAGGAAAGCCGGCAATGATACCACTTGGCCAGGAGACCGTTGGTACCCATAATATTTTTTGATAAAACAACTACAGAGTTATTAGTCTTCTTTCTCGCTTCTCACTTACTCCACAAATATTAATGATTGTTACTATTTTTGCTTATAAAATATGTTTAAAAAATAAAAAAATAGAAATAATTTAACTCTAGAACACAACGACTTCTCAAAATCAAACAATTTCAAAATTAATCAATCATAATCAAAATGGTCAAACACTATTTTAAAAAAGTTGAAAAAAAATAAATTGGTCATTTTGGGACGGAAGTTAGGTATTCGTCCCGAAATAAATGTCGCATATATTTTTTGGTCAATTGGGTAAAGTTTGACCACAAATTTCTATAAATTCAAAAAATTGTATTTATTCTCCATTAAAATTACCATTAACAATTTTCACATTTTTTATTTGGAACAACTTCAATGGGCCTTATGTTTATCTAGTTCCATGTTAGTCCAAGTGAGTCCAAATGGCCCAAATTAGACTCATTGCAATTTCCAACGACCGCTTCAAAAGCCCAAATAGATTTTACCTGATTTTCCACAACTCCAAAACCCTAGACCCCTCCGATCACTTCTGCAAGCTCCCGGCGATTATAGATCCTCAATTCCGGCGAGTCATAACGACATTCGCGGTAGGGAAAATATAAGATGCCTCTTTACGATTGTATCCTGTTACTGAAGCCGCAAAACAAACGGGAAGAAATCAGATCCAATACTTTCGGCAAATCAAAGCCATTTTGATCATTGTTCTTCAATCTGCAAAACAAACGGAGAAATAAGGTATGTTTTTAATCTTCTTCCGTTTTTCTCATTCAAGCGAATCTGAGTTTTTTTTTTCAAATTTGGAAGAACATTGAAAATCGAATTTCATAACTTTTGGGAGCGAACTCAGTCGCGAATTTGGGCATTTTGACTGCTAATAAAGCTACTGGTCAGGAGGAAGAAGGGAATACTGCAAAATGTAGGTGTAGTGTACGCTATATAGGCTCCTATAGGATGTTTGGTTCGTCATCCAATACCATGTAGTTGTGGTGCATGATTTTAGAACTTCTTGGTACAAAATTTATAATGCAAAATGTGGGGCTCATTGGCTTCTATTATCTTGATGTGAGGCTCAGTGGCAGGTTTACAAGTATGTGTGCTAGTTATTCTGGGTTTCAATATGTGTTCATGTTATCACAGTATATTCTATGGAGACTGAATTGATTGATTCCTCCTTTTTTTTTTTTTTGGCACAGTACTTTAGGTGGTAGTCATGGGGTACCTAAAGTACATTACAAGGGAAAGCAAGGAGACTACTATGTAATGGTATGATTAAGTTGGCTCACATATATTTTTGCTATTACTAATTATCAATATATTTTTTCAATATTTCCTCTGTAACTTTCTCTTTTAGCTAGTAATTAACTGTATATTGTATAACATTCATCCAAGTGCTATTTTTCAGGTTATGGACATGCTTGGACATAGCTTATGGGATGTATGGAATTCTTCAAGACAGTCGTGAGTACCTAGGCTTGTGCATCTGATAGCATCCATTTTTGTTTTACTATTATCTAGTTTTTGCACATTGATTTTTCTTAGGCTCTAGAGGAACTGAATATCCTCCCATGGTGGCATTCTTTTAGCATCATTAAATTCTTTTTCATTCTTTCTTTCATGATTTTCATTTGCTTTTGCTGAAGTCGTGTGATGGAAGTTGCACATCAACGTACTGACTAGAATGGTTTGACAAATCGTACTGACTAGAATGGTTAAAACGGGATTGTTGTTGGGGTGTGTGTGTGGACAACCTTTCATATAAGTGCGGATTAGGTACAACTATATTGTTGCTTTACCTGAAAGGCTAGAATCTGCAGCTAAATGTTGAACAACTGTTCATGATTGGCGTTCAAAATGGTACTTTCATTCTCTAGGCAATTTATTTACAAATCAACAGACATATTATCCTCTCGTGACAGTGAGATCAATATTGTCTTTAAGAACATAATTGAAATAAGTCGGTCTTAAGAGTTGAGCCTTTTTATGTGGAGCTTGTTCCCACACCATTGAATCACCTCGTTTGATGTCATTTGCCATGGCTTAAAGCCCATAAAAGCCTAGTCATATTTTACTATTTACTCACAGCTTGTGCAAGTTGAGTTATTTGATTTTTGCTGCTCTAACTCAGATGCACTTAGGAGCCTCTTGTTTTATTTCAGTTTTTGGAATCAGTTTATGGTTCGTAGTTTTTCAGAAACTAAAAAGTATGTGTTTGATTTAGTTTTGGCCCATAACTCACTTATATATACAAGACATACAATGCTTGAATAAAACCATAAACACTTGCCGTGGTGTTTATTGGTTCTATTAAAAACAAGGATGGATCGTGTTTTTTAATGAAACGTTCATAACATCCATTATACCCTTCTTTAATACCCAGACAAGGATGATTTTTTTTAATGGAACTTCCATAATTCCCATGATACCCTTCTTTATTACCCATCATAAACACTTCTGATAGACCCAAATTAAACATGACCATTTCATATCACCCATAAACCATAAAGTAGAAATTCAGCTGAAATCAAACAAGGCAAATCATATGCTCTTGAAATATGCATATTTCTCTTTTATGTAATGTTTGTTAGTTAGCTAATTTTGAGCCCATGATACTTGCTCACTATATCTGCTATGGTTGAGAAGATTGAGGTTATTTTCAACCCCAAAGGATTGCTTTGCTGCATATATGCGCTGCTTTGTATATGTAGCTGGTTGAGACATGCTTAAGATTTTTCTTTAGTCAGTATTTTCTGTGGTAAATATCATTTCAGGGATCCAATTTTTTCTCACAGCATCTTAGCATATACTCCCTCCGTCCCTAAATAAATGTCCAAATTTCATTTTAAGGGACACACTGAAAATGTGTTCTTTTAATACATTTTAATGGCAAAGATGCATAAATATTCTTGTTATCCACTTTCTAAACATTTAGTTTTACGATAATAAAATGAATAGCGATTTTTTTTGGTAAAAAAGCGTGTAGGGACTAAGTTATTTACAAAAATGACATTCATTTTGTGACAAAAATTTCTTGAATTTGGACATTCATTTTAGTACAGAGGGAGTACTTCATATTACTTTATTATCATTACTCTGGATCCTTGTATTGTTTTTGGCATCTCATGTCTTTTCTTCAAATCTCTATGCTCCAGGATGTCATTCGAAATGGTAGCTTGTATTGCTGTGGAGTCTTTGTCGATCTTGGAGAAGATGCACTCGAAGGGGTATGATGTGTAAAATTTCTCAACTGTTTTTGTTAGTTCCTAATTTATTTAGTTATCCCCTCCCCCGTGCTGCTGATGAGATTCTGATGACTTTTCCCTGTGGCTGAATTCCAATTCTATTTCTGTTTCTTACATATCATTCTATGATGGTCAGTTATGTGCATGGGGATGTAAAGCCAAAGAACTTTTTACTAGGCCGGCCATCAACAGCTCAAGAAAAGAAACTGTTTCTTGTTGACTTGGGAGTAGGTCAGTAAAGTTTAATTCAGTGGATTATTGTTTACTTTGCTGCTCCTCTCTAATTTTTTTAATATACATGAAATACAGCGACTAAGTGGAGAGAAAATAGCAGTGGTCAGCATGTTGAGTATGATCAACGACCCGATATGTTTAGGTAAAAAATTTTTCTATGGTGCAATTACTCAAGTTTCGACTGTTCTTTTCACATTTCTGATTCAATTATTTCTTGAATTCAGGAACTGTTAGATACGCAAGTGTGCATGCTCATTTGGGAAGGACTGCTAGTAGAAGAGATGATCTGGAGTCTCTTGCATATACATTGATTTTTCTTCACAAAGGCAGGCTGTCATGGCAAGGATATCAGGTAGTACTTGCATTTATATCTTCCTGGACTTACTTTGGCACTTCAGATAGCTTCATAGATTAACTTTTGTCCCTCTAATAATGAGGGAAAATCGCCTAAGGTGGTTTGGTCATGTGAGATGGAGACCGAGTGATACTCCGGTTAGGAGGCCTAAAGCGTGGAGAAGTAATAATGGTGAGGGGTATGGGAAGGCCTAAGAAAACTTGGATAAGGGTGATTGGAAACGGCATGAGTTTATTGAGATTAGATGAAAATATGGCTTTGAATAGGCCGGAGTGGAGGGTTGTGGGTGATGGGGGTTAATTTCCGGCGAACTATTATTACATCGGGATAGATAGCTTGTGGCCTTGAATCCTCCCTAGTGAAATATTATCGGATATACTAGCCATTTGGTAGCGAGTCGCTTTGAACCGTGGCTCGGATGTATGCAAGACAATAATACTCACATAATAACAGCTCTAACAATTGTTGTTCTCACGTTTTGTCCATTTCGGCCCTGGACCGTATCTCATTCATAAGCGTTCATTTAGAGGCGGCCTAATTACCTCTCGCTTATATAGGTGATTCTCACTATAAGGAGTATCATGCACTACTCCACCCGTAGGTATAGAAATCATTAAAAGTTTTCTCAACTTATCCTTACCATTTCTTTGCGTATTGCTTGTACTTGGATATGCGGGAATGAGTATTCAACATCTCCAGGTTAATAAACCGAGTTGTTGTTTCCAAGTAACTCTACTAGAACTTATAACTTGGTTCAGTTCTTATCAACCAAGGGCCTGGGATCTCCATTTCTCAAGGTTGAGTGTCCGCTATAAGTTCTTTTGTTGTGGGTTTTTAAACCCATTCCCCTTAACAGTTTATACAGTTGATCTCGATTTATACCTTTGGTAAACGGATCCGCTTAAGTTATCACATGACTTTACATAATCAATAGTGATAACGCCATTCTTGATCAACTGTTTAATAGTATTGTGTCTACGACGAATATGTCTAGACTTACCATGATGTTCTACACCTTTTCCTATTTCTCATTGTCGTCACAATGCCTTAGGTCATGTAGACACAAACTTATTCCACAAAGGAATATCTTTCAAGACCATTCAGATTCCTTATTGAATTGAATTGTTCAAGTTGTCTTAGAAGTTTGACACCGTTGCTCCATTTATTGTGAACACATTTTTCACCTTGGAGTTTATTTGTGTCTGTTATCCAATCAGTATATCATTTTCATACTATTGAATATCTTATTTATTGTAATCTGCAATCATAAGAATATCTTTAAGTACTCCAAGTACTTTAACTATCCTTAGTGATTTATTACAATGATCTCTGTACCGATCCAACTTCCCAAGTATTCAGTATCTCTAAGTGGTTTGACCTCCTTAGAGTCTACCTTTCAGGAATCTATCTTACAGAGATTACCTCTCAAGATTCTACTTGAACTTTCGAAGTACTTTTTCAAGATAATGGGATTGAGATAGGATTATTCCTTCTGATGTTCTAGAAATCTTTATTTCTAATATGACATCGGCTAATCCCATATCTTTCTTGTCAAAGTTCTTCTTTATCATGTCTTTGGTATTCATGATCAATCATGACTACCATTGTTATCCACGTAAGGACAGACTATTAACAAATGATTCAGATGTTCCTTTAATGTATGTAGACACATTTGTCACATTCATTAATCTTGAATCCATTTGATAACATAGTTCTATCAAACTTCTCATGCCACTGTTTAGTTGCTTGTTTTAGTTCATATGAATACACAAGTAGATCCAACACGGTTGTGCGACATAAAATGCTCTGTTGTGTCAATGGGATAATCTTGCATGAATCATAATGTCCTTTTGACAACTAGCCTGGCTTTATACTTATCAACAGATCCATAGGCTTTATACTTTCTTTTAAGAATCCATTTGCAACCTAATGGTTTGCAACTTGGAGGGAGATCTACCAATTCCCAAGTATTATGAAGCATTATGGATTTTGTCTCACTGTTAATAGCCTCTTTCCAGAACGAACTAACCGGACCAGATAACGCTTCCTTAACAGTTGCTGATTCGTTTTCCAAAATAAATGATAGAAAATCAGGACCAAAAGACTTTTCCACTCTTGCCCTTTTACTACCTCTAAGTCCTTCATCTTTAACTTGAGATGGACCGTTTGTAGATTCATATGTTCTCTTTTGAGAATTTACCTTATTTCCTGTCCTTAGAAGGAAAGATATTTTTCAAAGAATACTGCATTCCTTGATTCTATTGTCTGTAGAGACTACCTTTCAAGTTCCTTTTATCAAGAAAAGTACTTTTCACTCTTTAGACTAGACCTCTTGAAAATTCTTCTTATTGTTTTTAAGAGTCTAACATTTAAAGGTTTTATCCTTGGCACTTCTATTTTTGCAACCCAACGGTTCGCATAGGAAGATCAACCATCTTCCAAAATAGAATAGGATGCACTATTAACTGTTACCAAAAAGAATTAGTAACTTTTGTCCTCCAACTACATCTTGGTTCTTCTTCTTATTAAGAAGACCACCACAGTTTCTATAAATTTCCTATCATTTCAAGGAAGTATATTCTCAAAGAATATAACGTGTCTTGCTTAAGTATTTCTACTTTAGCCAAATACCCCCACATTTGAGGTATTTATAAAACGGCTTATGAATATTTCATAATTCGTCATCATTGAATATTTCCTTTCTAAGGATCCATTTGTAACCCAATGGTTAGCATTATGGAGGAAGATCAAATAACTTCCAAATATATGATGATCCATTCTTTTAACTGTTAACAGTTTAACAGTTTCTGTTAATACTTAGAAGTTCATATCAATAGAACTTATGTATTTAGCTTGTACCCCCACACTTGAGGTGTACCTCCACATATCAAATATTTTATGAATATCCTAATTCATATTTAATATTTTCCTTTTATGTGAAGTCATTTAATTGTAATAACTATGTTGTCTCCTGACAACGTAGTCATAACTATGTTCAAGTGAGGTCTCTTCAACCTTGGTCTCTTCAATCATTTGATTTCGAAGAATACCGTATTGCCAATGGAAACGTAATCCATGGTTTTGGATCCTATCTTAACCTCTTTAGGTTTAGATATTTCTACCTTTGCTAGGTATACCCACATAAGACGGAACTTATCAATAAGGAGTTCACTATCTCCTTAAAAGTTCTATCTTTCCTTTTTCTGTGATTCAATTGATTTGAGTGTGTAAGAAGCATTCGTTTGATAAATAAGTGTCAGCGTCCCAACAATTATTTTTCAAACGGTACTACATACTAACCAACTCTATCACTACGAAATTCTTAATTGTTAATTAAGATGAATCACAAACCTTATTGTTTACTTAAAACTTTAAGGTTTTACTTTTAATTTTCCAAAAGATGAACTTTGCATTATCAAATGCAATCATTAATAGAAGTAATGAACTATCTATTTACTATCTCTAGTTTGAACTGATTTCTACAAAAGAAATCACAATTGATTTGCGAATCAAACTTCATCTTAGGTAGTAATTTTAAATTAACTCGTCGACTTAGTGAATTTAAATTTACACAACCTAATTGAACACGCCATAACAATTGGAACAATTCAAATCAAGTAAATAAAATTTGAAATTTTATTCTTCGCACTTAGGCGGATAAAACATTTACAATTCAAGTTAAGGAGTCCTTCAACAAGGTACCCTTTACTAACACAATAACCACATTTGGTCAGTTCAAACTTATCCCGATAGACTAAGTTGCTCGAAGTTCAATGAAACATTTCTATCTTCATTCACATTGGCTTGAAGAGGGTTTCCACCTTAGTTGTTGATTCTAGGATGTCGACATTCCCTAGCCATATGCCCGGGTTTGCCGCAATTAAAACAACTACCTTTGACCTTCTTGGCGGTCCTCTTCACTTTCCCGGTGTTCTTTCTCTTGATTCCTAAGACTTGTTTCCACCAAGTTCACTTGCGGTCTTTTAGTCACAATACACATAGTATTGTGCATCTCGAGAAAATCCCAAAGTTCTCTCGCGGTCTTTATGCCACAACACACCTTGTATTGTGCATAATCCAAGCCATTAAGAATATAATTGCGACACAAGAAATCGCTGTGATTCCATGTATCCAAATCATTCTTTGCTTTGGATTCATCCTCGTCGGATATCAATGGTGGATATTCCCAAAGAAATTGCACCAATTTTAATGTTGTCAAATAGACCAACATTTTCTGTTGCCACCTCTTAAAGTTCATCCCGGTAAGAATACCCGGTCTTTTCGCATGTACGAACACATGAGACGGAGGGAAAGCATTATGAGGTGCAACCCTTGAGGTTGTACCAGAAGGAGGTTTCTTACCATGAACCGAGTGAGATGGGGTAGGAGCGGGTGCAACATGGTTGAACGTAGCGTCACCTTGAGAAGGAGGCGTTACATTCCCTTGACTGGATGAGGTGGTGTCTTTCTCAGTTGCCATCTTGAAGATCTTGAAGAAGCGTTAAATAACTTCTTACGATTGTTGGACTTTTGGTAGGCTTCTCAAGAACTTAACAGAAAACTTAACAGAAAAAGTAACGGAGATTGAAAAACAATGAGACAAGTCGAGTCTTGTATTAAATACAATCTCCGTAAGAAGTTATTGCCCCGCACAGGTGCTTACGGTTTCAATGGCAATCTTCTAGTAAGATGAAACGACTTTTAAGTAAATGATAGGAGCACTCCAAATCAAATACTCTAACGAACAACACTAAGTTTGAAACTTTGGACTTGAAGGATTTGATGCAACAATATGCCAATGATTTGGATATGTTAATCTATCTCACTAGAGGGTAGGAAGGCTTAATTTACTGTATGAATGAATTGAAATTCGGAGGGGGAAGTATATAAAGAGAGTCAAAAGGTTTTGTGCCTTTTCCCTTGAAAATGTGCAATTTTTCAAACAGCAGTGAAGGGCACGAGTCGTGCTAATTGGCACGAGTCGTGCCCACGACTCGTTCCCAAGCATTCCACTCGTTCTGATCAAATGGTCATCAGAAGCCCATTTGTGCTCACGACTCGTGCTCAGAGTCCCCACTCGTTTTGATCAGTTTTGAGCCAAAGTCCATTGAGGTCCATTCGTGCTCAGAGTCCCCATTCGTTCTGATCACCAGATTGCACAATTTCATCAGCCAAAACACAGTTTAACTCCAATTAAATCCAAACGATCTAATTGACCCTTTTAACCAATTCTCGTTAAGTTACAAAAGACCTTTGTCATTAATTCTCATTCACCCTAAATGGTTTAAATGAATTTAATAATCTACAACAAATGTAGAATACATTTTGTAACTAGTTTCGTTAACAAATAACGAACTTCCGTTAGAAACTAGATCAACGTTAAGTCAAACTTATCTTTCCGTTACCCATTTCCAACAAAATTTCTCAACTGTTTTTGTTAGTTCCTAATTGATTTAGTTAGTTACCCACTCCCCCGCGCTGCTGATGATATTCTGATGACTTCCCTGTGGCTGAATTCCATTTCTATTTCTGTTTCTTACATATCATTCTATGATGGTCAGTTATGTGCATGGGGATGTAAAGCCAGAGAACTTTTTACTAGGCCAGCCATCAACAACTCAAGAAAAGAAACTGTTTCTTGTTGACTTGGGATTAGGTCAGTAAAGTTTAATTCAGTGGATTATTGTTTGATTTGCTGCTCCTCTCTAATTTTTTTAAGAGTCTTTGACCAATTAGTCCCTCATCCAAATAAAAACTACCTTTAAGGACTAATATACATGAAATACAGCGACTAAGTGGAGAGAAAATAGCAGTGGTCAGCATGTTGAGTATGATCAACGACCCGATATGTTTAGGTAAAGTATTTTTCTATGGTGCAATTACTTAAGTTTCAACTGTTCTTTTCACAATTCTGATTCACTTATTTCTTGAATTCAGGAACTGTTAGATACGCAAGTGTGCATGCTCATTTGGGAAGGACTGCTAGTAGAAGAGATGATCTGGAGTCTCTTGCATATACATTGATTTTTCTTCACAAAGGCAGGCTGCCATGGCAAGGATATCAGGTAGTACTTGCATTTATATCTTCTTGGACTTACTTTGGCATTTCAGATAGCTTCATAGATTTAACTTTTGTTGCTCTAACGAGGGAGAATCGCCTAAGGTGGTTTGGTCATGTGAGATGGAGACCGAGTGATGCTCCGGTTAGGAGGCCTGAAGCATGGAGAAGTGATAAAATGGTGAGGGGTATGGGAAGGCCTAAGAAAACTTGGATAAGGGTGATTGGAAACGGCATGAGTTTATTGAGATTAGATGAAAATATGGCTTTGAATAGGCCGGAGTGGAGGGTTGTGGGTGATGGGGGTTGATTTCCCTTTTTATTATGTGTATTCCTTTTTACTATCATTATTTTTTTTCTTCTTTGCTTCTTCCAAATTTTATCCCCACCTTTTTCCTCTCTTTCTCTCATTTTTTTTACGACGACATATATTTGATTTTGTTTCATAGGGTGATAATAAATCATTCCTAGTTTGTAAGAAGAAAATGGCCACTCCCGAAATGTTGTGCTGCTTCTGCCCTGCACCACAAACAATTTCTTGAGATAGTGGTGAACATGAAGTTCGATGAAGAACCCAACTATTCCAAGCTAATCTCTTTGTTCGAGGGACTACTTGGTCCCAACCCTGTCATAAGACCAATAAATACAGATGGTGCTCAAAAGGTGATCTTTTTGGATATATGACTAAAAAGAACAAAAAATTTGTTGGATGCGTATTGCTGATCTTATAGATTTTTTCTGATATCCTTGTTAGATTATCTTCCAAGTTGGCCAAAAACGTGGCAGATTGAATCTTGATGAGGAAGATGATGGACAACCCAAGAAGAAAGTTCGCATGGGAGTCCCTGCAACACAGTGGATATCAGTTTATAATGCCAGGCTACCTATGAAACAGCGGTAGAAATTATATTAGACCTTTTTTTTGGATCATATAGTTTTTTGAGCTCTGTGTCAATTTGCAGAGTTCTCACAATAATTTAGCATCATTAGTGCTCTTATGATTCTTTTGCTCGTCATGTAGATGCATTTGCCTTCATTTTTTCCAACATGGAGTTGGTAAATTCTGTGGTGTCTTTACTGAGTCTTGCCTGAAATATGTGAGACAAAAACCCATTTGATCCCGTGATGAATCTGCCCAATTTATCTTAGCCTACTTCTTTATCCAAGACCATCAGGACTTTTTGCATGCTGCTGATTATTGTCTTGCCTCTGGTTCCAAAAGAGCAATGAGCCTTGTTTTGTCCTGAATGTTTTCTCTTTATATGGATAAGTAAACTGCTCATTGTGTCCATGTAGGTACCATTACAATGTGGCGGATGCAAGACTGCCACAACATGTGGAAAGAGGAAACGCTGATGGTTTACTTATAAGTTCTGTGGCATCCTGTTCCAACCTGTGGGCTCTTATAATGGACGCTGAAACAGGCTTCACTAACCAAGTCTATGAGCTTTCTCCTTCTTGCACAAGGTGAAACACCTTGGCATATTATTACATAGTTTGTTCTTTCATTGATCTTAGAGTTGTATGAGATTATTAAATTCCTTATACATTAGGTATTGCAGGAATGGATCATGGAACATTGGGAGAAGAACTTTTATATCAGTTCTATTGCTGGGTCTAACAATGGAAGTTCTCTTGTGGTGATGTGCAAAGGTATATTTGGTCTTGGAGTATATGAAAATGAATATGGATACTATAGTTGCTTGTGGTCGATGCTTATTTCTGGTTTTCCATTTCACAAAAGCACATTTGTTGCCGCATCATCATATGAAAAGGTGGTCTAATGGGCATGTTTGTTCAATCATTTGATATTTCCGTGAATTTTGTTGACACGCAGTGCAAAGGTTTTGTTTTATACTATCTCCGACCCATAATAAATTTCGTACTTTCCTTTTCGGTCCATCCCAGATAATTGTCGCGTTTCTAAATAAGGGAAGAGACTCGGTGCAATTTTATCCTTGTATATGCAATGTACAAACTAGTAAAGCACCCTACTCAAATGCGACATTTATTTTGGGACGGAGGGAGTATTATTTTATTTGTCTATATCTAAATGTGTCAATTACAAATATATGAGAAACAGAATGACCAGAATTGAACATGTTGATGGTTTTTGGATGATTACAAGAGATAAGATTCATTAGTGAAGTTATACTATTGAACTCCGTATTATGTTAGTTTCTTTACAGAACCATGATTTAAATATGTATTGCTGGTTCTTAGAAGCGATGGTTTGCTAAGCTCTTATCCTGACATACTTCTTTATTTATTCCCTCCGTCCCGATTTAAGTTTCTTAGTTTGACTTTACACGCCTAATTAGGAACCAATGCAAAATGGGCAACAATAGTAGTGTGTTGGGGACATAATTGTCCAAAACACTATTCATAAAGCTAGTGGGGGGAAAGTAGATAAGTACGTAACCGGTTTTTTTTTTTTTTTGTAATTCTATGAAATAAAGCAAACTAAGAACCTAAAACTGGGACTGGCCAAAAATGAAAGTAAAAGCCTTAAAATGGGAGGGATGGAGTATTAAACAAATCTGTTGAATCCTGATAGTGATGAATGTAATTTGATATTGGTTTTGACAAGCCAAATTTAGTTGCTGAACTTTTTGTCTATGAACTATTTTATGACCAAATTTTGGCAGGCACCCAGTACTCTCAACAGTCGTACAAAGTAAGTGACTCATTTCCTTTTAAGTGTATTAATAAGAAGTGGAGAGAAGGGTTTCATGTGACATCCATGTCAACAGCGAGTACCAGATGGGGCGTGGTCATGTCTCGCAATGCTGGCTTCAGCGGTCATGTTCAGTTTCTTGCTCTCATTTGTTCTTACCAGTTCTTCTAAACTCTGAGATCCCCTTCATAGAGAGTCTGAGGATCATTAAAAATCTATGATTATTGTGTGGCTCCATGTGAGACTTAGTGTGCAAAAGAATTACTGTCACTTAATATTTTTGTGGGACAGGGGTTGGATTTGTGAGAACTCAGTTCATAGCTCGGTCCGTCTGCAGTATTAGTATTATCAGAATGGGGCTCGGAACAAATAAATTGTGTACATGTCATAGTTGTTAAAGACGAGAGGCGGGCGAGATGTACTTGGAAAAGGTTAAAGGCGAGGCGAGAGGCGGGCGGCAAAAAGGCGAGCAAGGAGTAAAATAGAACAAAAAATTAGTAAAAATCGAAAATATATATCTATATACATGCAACACATAAACAAAGCATAAAATGTGCTATGAACATGAATAAATCATTAAATAAATTTTAAAATTCAACATATAATAGTATTCTAATATAGTTTAAACCTCAAATTTAAGAATTCTAACACAAAAGACGCATGAATTAAAATTATGAAGTTCAAATCAACAAAATAAGTACTAGTTTAAGCAAGTGAAATAAACGTAAACCCTTAAAAATTATTGAGATAATAAATCAATATCTAAAGTAATGCAAAAATAAATGAAAAATTGAAAAACAGGAGACCGGAAATAATGCAAAAAAGCGAGAGGCGGGAGGCAAAAAGGCGAGCAAGGCGAAAGCCTCGTGAAGTGAAGAAAGGCGTTCATCCGCCTGCCTGGTAAAAAAAGGCGATAAAAAAAGGCGATCGACCCCCCAAGCCGCCAAAAAGGCGAGGCGGCCGGTCACCTTTGACAATTATGGTACATGTAGAGAAAATAAATAAATATACTGAAAAATATGGAATGATGGTAATTGATTTGTGAAAAAGTGTTCTCCCTTTAACATTTTTTGGGTAAACACTCGCTCTATTTCTGGGTGATAATGGTTTTTTGGTTGCAGGTTGTGGAGCTTGATTTTCTTTATCCAAGTGAGGGCATCCATGGACGGTGGGACAGTGGTTATCGCATTACATCAACAGCTGCTACTTGGGATCAAGCTGCCCTCATCTTGAGTGTGCCCCGTCGCAAACCTGGTGATGAAACACAGGAAACCTTACGTACTTCACAGTTTCCAAGCACACTTGTCAAGGTATGTGTCAGCTATAGATTCACCATTAGGCATTGTGATTTTCATGTTTTAAGTTAACACGAATAAATTTGTGTAATATTGGTTTAATTCATTGCCCACACTGAAGTTAGGGGGATGGGCAATTGGAAAAGAAGACATTAGCTTGTGTGTGTAGGTCTTAGTTTAAGGTAGGGATTATTGACATTGCTTTTGGGTTTAAATGTGCAGGAGAAGTGGGCAAAGAATCTCAATCTTTCTTGTGTTTGCTATGCAAGAACTGTGTCTTGATTATTTTCAAGCATGTTAGAGAGGCTAAGCTGAACGGAGGATATGTTAAAGACAAGAAGGCCGACGGGAGTGAGGATTATTTCTTCTCTTTAACATTGTAATTTGCATTTCAAGTGTAAAAAAACGGAAAATGATGCTAGGGAGGGAGTTTATCTGCATCAGGAGCATTCAATGTTTGTTTGTAAAACATTATTTATACCAAAGTAGTAGGTGTATAGTTTGCAGGCCTCTTAGGCAGGCAGGCGATGGTGATCTCGACAAAATTAGCCTTTGTATTTGATACAAGTAGACGTGTACAAATTTATGGTTTTGCTTGCCATTTGTGTCGGAATCACACTGATGTTTGAACTTTGAATATGGCTGTGGGTACGAATTGGAAACTAGGCGAGCCATAAACCAAGTTAGCCAGAATTGGACTCTTATTTAGTGAACACTTTTTTCTGGGAAAAACTTAGTGAGCCAAAAAGAGAGAATGGCATGTTGAGAAGACCAAAAATTATCCTGGTGGAGCTGTTACTAATTGCTCCAACACAATTCTTACTCAGAAATTTGGCAACCTTATCAATGCGTAGACTCTACGCTTAAACTTTTTGAGATGAGTTGGTAAACTAACGCAAATGTAAACTATCTTCACGGTTGTGACGATGTCAATTTAGGTAATGAGCGATCTTTTTAAAATATATAGCCGTGTTAATGTGACAGTTTTTATAAGTTAGCTGATTATTTGTAAGTGATTTGGTGGAGACCACGCCCTGAGATTATTCTAATAGGGAGCTAAAATATTCACCGAATACCCTTTAAAGTGAAATATGAATACATTTTGTGACAGAGGGAGTAGCGTATGAGAGATAACATTCTAAATAAGCTAATAATGCGTAATAGAAAACATACATCATTAAGTTAAAATAAAGAGCAAATTTGAAATTTTTTTGGTCAATTTTGAGATAAAGATTGTACGAAAATGCGGTATAATGAACCAAGCGAAGGGAATTCTTGATACAAAACTTCAGAGAGCAATTGAACTTCATAATTAAGACAATTTATTTAGCTTTTAATTTATGATACTACATCAAAGGTAGTATGATACATTAGGATAAACTTTGCACATGCATGTAAATGCAACAATAAGAATACATACTAAAAGTATTTGGTCTTACCTACAAAATTTGCGGGTTGCAATTTTCACATACACCCAGTCCATCAAGTCATTTGTGAAGCGGAAAAAGGCATGTCTACCACGTCGATTGAGAAGCAAAGCACCACATATCCCCCAAAATCCAGTGACGAAACCTGAAGCCATGCCAATGTAGAGCCATTTCGTAAACTCATCATCATCATTCTCTCCTCTGTTATCTTCACCACCAACAATAGTTGGTGGGGATTCATCACCAAGGCATTTTGATATAAGCGGAGGCCCACAAAGTCCAACATTACCAATAAAGTTGGATGCATCTTGGCTTTGGATTTGAGTGCTTGATGGTATTTTCCCTGAAAACTCGTTGTACGACAAGTCTAGATAACTTAAGAAGTTAAGCTGAGACAAACTCGTAGGTATCTTACCAGAAAATTTGTTTCTAGATAAATCGAGAGACAAAATTGACTTCAGCTGACCAACCCGTTGGGGAACCTTACCCTGCAATGCATTTCTGGATAAGTTCAGAGCTACCAACTCAAACAGCTGTGCTATTTCATTAGGAATTTCTCCACTCAAGTTATTCCTTGAGAAATCAATGAGCTTCAGTAGTCCCAAATTATTTCCAAATTCCAGCTCTCTACCTTGCCATCCTATCACTGAATAGTCAGTATAGTAGCTGCTGGTGCTTGCAGTAACTAGATCATTAAGTTCAATTCCTTTATGAACCATGGCACTGAGGTTGTTTAAACATGGAGGAATGGTTCCGTGTAAGTTGTTTTGAGAAAGGTCCAATACATGAAGTTCATTTAACTGACATAAATTTAAAGGGATGGTCCCATTAAATTTATTTGATCGCAGACTGAGAACGTGGAGCTGTGATATATTCCCCCCAATCAAAGCAGGTATATTTCCCGTTAACTTGTTCACTCCAACATCCAAGAAGATCAACTGTACACAATTTGACAAGGACAGAGGAAGCTCCCCTTCAAAGCTATTGTTGTACAAGTATAATGATTCCAAGCTAAATAAGGATCCAATAGAAGACGGGATTTCCCCAGAAAGTCTGTTGTACGCTAAGTGAAGAGCAGTCAGTTCTTCTAGTTTTCCCAAACAATCAGGAAGCCCTCCGGTTAGTAAATTGTGTGAGATGTCAAGAAAGGATAAGGCCTCACTTAATTGGCATAAGAAATCCAGATTCCCAGCAAATTTATTCCTTGAAAGATTTATTGACGTGGAGGTAGAAGGAAACCATGGTGGGATGCTACCTGAAATTCCATTGCTGGAAATATCAAGATAGTAAAAGTTTTTCTGAGTTCTAATCCAATTTGGGAAAAGTGGGCCAAGATTGAAAGATCTCAAGCAGATAAAATCTAGCTGAAAATGGGGAGACCATTGAGGGCTTACTTTTATTTGTAAAGCATTGTCGGACAAGTCGAGATGGGTTAAGAGTGAGAGATTTGAAAAGTGAGCTTCAGAGAGAGTACCAGTGAGAGAGTTGTAAGAGAGATCCAAGTGTTCAAGCTGTGAGAGTGTCCCCATGTTTTTAGTTATAGTTCCGTTCAGCTGATTGAAGGACAGTGTTAACCGTTTCAGGGAAGAAAACCTTATGATACCATCAGGCAATGGCCCATAAAGTTTGTTCTTCTTAAGAAACAACTCCTCTAATGCAGGCGACCCGGACAAGATATCTAGAAAGTCGGAGAGGTTCCCACTTAAGCTGTTGTTAATCATACTCAGGGAAGTCAAATTGGACAGATTTCCAAAAGAGTTGGGTATCATGCTTTCTAGAAGATTATCAGAGAGATCAAGACCTTGAAGAAAGGGGCTGCTGCTCAATTTGAACAACCAGGAATACATGGATGATGTAAAACCATTAGAGGAGAGGTGAAGCGATTTGATTGAAGTAGAAGAAGAAGAGTTTATCGAAGAAGAAGATGAAGGAGAACTGACTTTTGAGAGCTGACAACCAGAAAAGCGCACGTAAGAAAGAAATGGGAGGGTCTTAATTATGTCGACCCAGTGAGTTGCTCTACTGAGGTCAACCCAGACCATACTAAGGGTTTCCAAGGAAGATAGACGAGACAACCAATCAATGTTCTCAACAGAGAGATTAAAGCTAGGATCGGAGAAGAGATCAAGATAAATCAAGTTAGAGAGGTTTCCAAGTTGCGATGGAACTATTCCGGAGAAGTTACAGTTAGTGAGGCCAAGGTGCTTTAATTTGGTGAAGGAACCAAAAAACTTAGGAATTGGCCTATTTTCAAAATCAATATAATTAAGGTCCAGATAGGTCAATTCCCGCAATTTAAGCAAAGAAGGACTAGTTTTACCTGCTAGACCTGTACCCCAAATTTCAAGTTTGATTACATGACCAGTTTGGCTGCTACACTCGACTTCACTCCATTTGCAGCAATCTTTGGAACTCCATGAAGGGAGACTTCCGTAATCATGTATAACTCTAAGGCCAGCTCTGAAAGAAAGAAGTGCTTGTCTCTCCTTATCAATGCATCGAATGATTTCATTAGAACCATTTGTAAAACTAAGGGATGAGGAGACACTAACACAACCCACACACAACAATACTAGAAGAACTTCAACACCCAACATCGTCTTTTTTTTACTAAAGAAAGAAATAGAAAAAACTTAATATTGGTTGATTGATAAATAAACTTGTGATCAAATAAGATGTATTTATAAGTAGAAAGGAAATACTCCCTCAACCTTTGGTCCAAATGAAATGAATTATAAAGTTTCCACAACGACTCAAACGTGTTGACCATGAGTCAACCCCCTCCTTAATAATTGATGCATTGACCAGGAGTCAACCCCCTCCTTAGTAATTGATATAGACAACTTTACTCAAAAGAAAATATGGTCTTCATTTAATTATGTGGTATATGAAATTTGAAGTCTCTTGGCAAAAAAAAAAAAAAAAAAAAAAAAAAAGAAGAAGAAGAAGAAAACAGCTGAAATATAGTTTAAATTGAGAAACAAAAAATTATTCCCAGATGTTTAAAATGAAAAAACTTAGTACTACAATTGTTGGCTTGTTTATATTTATTATTTATATAGCTAGACATTTTATAGAGTAAACTTTAAATGTTATATACTGAATTGATACAACATTAACCTCTATGATTGAGTATTTATTTTCTTAAAATTTTTAGGATTGAATTTTATTGCAACGTAAATTGGTTAAGATGAATGTTTAAAAAAATTAATTAGGAAAGGAGTAATTGCAAGAGGAGAATAATTAATACAAATAGGTAAACATTTAAAATTAATTAATTATTGTATGTGCAATTAAATTTTACTTGAGACATATAAATTTGTTAAATTAAATAACTAAAAATAAATAAATTAGGAGGTTATAATGGTAAGATGACATCTATTAATTTAATGTGGAAGGATAATTATTCTACACTAATCAATTATAATTAAGTAATGAGTTAAATTAAATAACTAAAAATAAATAAATTAATTTTTGTTTTAATGTTATAGTATGGATTAAATAAATAAACCTTGTTCTGTTCCATAAGTTTCTAACACTTGTATTAGGATTTTATTTGTAATTAGAACGTTTTTGTTACTACGGCTAGTTCTTTTAAAAAACATACTTTGAAATAAGATGAAGGGGTTTTTATCAATAAATCTTTGAGACATGAGAAATTATCAATAAAAATATTACAATATTATTTTTATTTTAGTATTACTGGGTTTGAAATGAAAAACCCGACAGAATGTCTTATTCTCTTCATAGTAATTATAAATGACAAAACTAACCCCACCTTCTCAAACCTTATTAGTTATTATACATTCCTTCCCCTTCTCTCACTGCCTACAACTGCTGCTGACAACAGTCGTCGGCTACCGCCGTTGACCATTTCTTCCTCCGACCACCTTCGGCCTGCAATTAAAATCTTATTTATAAAAATTAAAAAATTGCATTAGTGATGAATGAACCGCAAGAAACAATTTGGCATTAAAAAAGAGAAATATATTAGTGAGAACAATAAAAAAACAGTGAAAATATTGGTAATTGACCTAGAGTTCATTGACAAAATAGTAGTTTAGCCAAAATAACACAATAGTTACTCATTAATTTTCAAAACAAATAACAGTAGATACAATATTTTCAACCGAAGGTTCCGAGTCCCACAAAATGCATAAAAAAGTGAGTCAAAAGTCGCGAAAATTTACGAAGACTTGAGCAGAAGTTAATCATCAAATTTCCTTTCGTTCTTTTAACCAACCCATTATCTCTCCCTTTATTGACTAATCTACCATCATCTTTAATTTTTCCACAATCACTTTAATTTTATGATTTATTATATCCAATGACTCTTGACTAAATATTAACGAGTCTTTATTACAACATATGGTCCAAAAACATGGCTAATTTTTAAAATTAATACTACCCGGTTTCAAAATAAATAACTATTTCTCAAAAAATCTAGACCTCAAATGAATGCACAAAATTTGAATAAGTTAATAAATCATCCATCACTAAACAACAACTTCTAATTCACACCGGGTTTGAAATGAAAAACCGATAGAATAATTATAAATAACAAAACTAACCCCACCTTCTCAAACCTTATTATACATTCCTTCCCCTTCTCTCACTGCCTCCAACAGTCATCGGCTGCCGCCGTTGACCATTGCTTCTTCCGACCACCTTCGGCCTGCAATTATTGCGGCAACTCCGTCGGCCGGCCCTATCCTCCCTTTGACAATCTATTTAAAAATAAATGTCTTTGTTTAGAGTTTAACCCATGACCGACTCTTTTTCTCTGTCAAAATTGAAAATCGAAAGCTTTTGATTGAACTTTAGTGAGAATTGAACCCATAATCGACTCTTTTTCTCTGTCAAAATTGAAAAATTATTATTAAAACATGGTAGTTTTCAGGGAAACAAAAACAAGAGTACGAATGTTGCGGGGAAATTGTACTTACTACCACTAAGCTCATACGAAGTTGTAATATCGGATCTAAAGTTTTATTTTTTGCAATTTAGTATATTATATTCGCAACTTGTTGCAATCCAAAGCAATTTTGGATGGACGGAACCCATAGCATAGCATGTGAGATGGAAGTGATTTTTTGAGGGCAAAGATGTCTTTCAAATTATTACTTGAACAATTAAATAGTCAAATTACTTATTGACCCTCCAAAATTTTGGTTAAAATCCAAATCCCATTTTGCCGGAATTTTGCAATGTTACTGCCGGTCCACAATGCCGCCACTGCCACCGCCACACCACCACCCGCCATAAACAAATTCAAAGTCAAACTTGACTATTTGAGCATACCCACTTCAATTATTGCCAATCAATACAATAACAAAAAAAGGATTTCATTCAAAAGCAACATTAAATCACAATCATCTTTCTAAAATCAAAGATATATATAAAAAAGAAAAATTGGAATTCCATCTTCCAAATTTCAGATCTGGGATTTGGGATTCAGGGGTTTGGAGATGGGAGCCATAGCCGAGGTAGACGATGAGGGAGGCTGAGAAGAGCAGAGGCATGGGGTTCCAAAATGAGTGGAGGAATGGGGGGAAGGAGGAGTTGGTGGGTGAGGGATGAGGGGTTACCGGAATATGGGAGAGAGGTGTTGGAGGAGAACAGAGGTTACATAAATTAGGAAGTTGTTTTTTTCTTTCTTTCACTTTTTCTATGCTATATAATTATTAATTATATTATGACAAAAACTCATGTGAGAACATGAAAACCCGTCTCATCCATGAGACGGGTCGGATCCTGACCCATCACCCGCCCAACAAAGCCAACCCACGCCTCCGTCCAAGCTTTTTGCATATGGGCGGTCGCCCAAGCTGAAATGGGCGGTCGCCCAAGCTGGAATCAGCCCACATTTGCCTTGGCCCAATCCTTCAGCCAACATAAAGTAATAGTTTGTATACATTAAAGTAATAGTTTGTATACATTAAAGTAATAGTTTGTATACATTAAAGTAATACATATATACAGAAAAGTAATAATGTTTTTTCCTATGTTTTCTTCGTTTGGCAAAAGTAATACTTAAAGTAATAGTTTGTATACATTAAAGTAATACATATATACAGAAAAGTAATAATGTTTTTTCCTATGTTTTCTTCGTTTGGCAAAAGTAATACTTATTATAGAAATATGTTACAATTTCATCTATCAAAGTGTTACATTTACTTGTATAAACTATTACATTCATATACATAAGTTATTACATTTCAAAAATAATACATATAGTTTGTATTACATTTGAAAAAAATGGGTAAAAATGAGCTTTTATTTTTTTAAAACAGGTATTACGTTTACTTATGACCAATGTTACTTTATATGTATACAGTCATTACATTAAGAGATGGTAACTATTACTTTTGCTCTGAAAAAAATAATATAAAAAAAAAAAATTTTAAAAAAAAAAAGTTGGCCTATAAAAGGCTGCCACGTGGCGGGTCATGCCCCATGGGTCATGGGTCGACCCGTCTCATCCATGAGACGGATCCCATGTTCTCACAGGAGACCGGCTCTTATATTATTACTATATTTTATTTTTAATTAACTGAAATTCTAAATAAAAAATTGAATGCAAAATTTATAAAAAGGATGGTGATGATGTCAAAACAAATAACAGTAGTTACAATATTTTGAACCGAAGGTTCGAGTCCCACAAAATGCATAAAAAAAGTGAGTCAAAAGTAGCTAAAATTTACAAAGACTTGAGCAGAAGTCGGTCATCAAATTTCCATCGTCTTTTAACCAACCCATTATCTCTCCCTTTATTGACTAATCTACCATCATCTTTAATTTTTCCATAGTCACTTTAGTTTTATGATTTATTATATCCATTGACTCTTGACTGAATTATTAGGTAGACAATTAACATCATCTTTTCTCTGCTTGTTTCAATAGCATGGGTCCTAGACTATTTTTTTTATATACTGTATATTTAATGGTCCAAGTAGTAATAAAAAATTGATATAGTTAACGAGTCTTTCCTATGACTTACATTTTAGTCCATAATGTACACTAAGACTATGAGCAATGGGGGGATGAAAAGGGAGTTGAAATCCTTTTCATCTGGTTGAAACCTTGCAATGGGTGAGTTGAAATGGGGTGATTGAAATGGTTAAATGAAATTTTTCATCTAGTTGAAACCTTCCAATTTTCCCCTTTTTTTTTCTGGTTGTGCCAAGTGTCACCTTGGTATTGGTCCATTGAATTTTCGATTTTTTTTTATCCCAATTCTTTGAGTTGAATTATCACCTAGTAAATTATTTTTTTTAATTTTTTTTTTTGCCGAAATTCATCATTTTTTCCCCTATAAATTGATGTAAGTTACATTTGATTTGGATACAAAAAAAATACACTCATTTCTCAATTATCCTTCTTCTTTTTAGCATTTATTTAAAAAAAATCATCATTTTTTTCCTATAAATTGATGCAATATTTTTTTAATTAAGTGCGAACTATTTTTTTAACTATAAATAATAATAATAATTATTATTATTTTACTAATCATAAAAATAGAGAATATAAATAAAATAAAAGTGGTGGGGTATAGAATGATGAGTTGGAGGGAGTTGAAATTTAATTAATTCAATCATTGTAGGGGATTAAATGAAATGGGTAGTTGAAATATGAGGTGGATGAGATAAAATGTTAAAGTGGTTAAATAAAATGGGGGAGTGAGTTGAAACCATTGTGGGTAGTCTAAGGATACATGATAAGAATTCAAGTTATTAAAATAAATATTAACGAGTCATTATCACAACATATATGGTCCAAAAACATGTCTAATTTTTAAAATTAATACTACCTCCGTTTCAAAATAAATAACTATTTCTCAAAATATCTAGACCTTAAATGAGTGCACAAATTTTGAATAAGTTAATAAATCATCCATCACTAAACAACAACTTCTAATTTAATAACAAAAGTTCATGTGGATTCGACCCTTACTCATTTACTCGTGTATGTTAATACTCCGATCACTCGTGCACTTGCGAGGTTTTTATTAATAAGTGAGTTTTTACTCCATCATGTATTTTTCGGATTTATATTTAGATGGGCAGTAATTATATATTTAAAAATAGATTTATACTTTAGTTATATTTTAGATTATTATGTTTATTTTTAGAAGTGTTTTGACTTGATTTCCAAGTTTTAGAGTCTTGTAAAAATAGGGGTGCTTGGAATTTCGAAAATATTTTTTTTCCCATTGCTTCGGGGCATGTATCAAAAAATATTGTGTGGCACGCTCTTGTACGCCGCCGTAAACAACTCAGTTCTTATGTATAATCAGTTGACCTAGTGAAAAGGGAATTCATAGCTGGACTGTTTATTACAATACAAGCTTTTATTGCCTTATAAATATGGTGACATAATCTGCAAATTGTTTACCAAGCAAACAGCAAGCCATCTTACAAGTTTCTTTCTCCTTCTCACACATAAGAACAAATTAAGAAGCATTAGGCCAAACTCCATAGACGTTTGTAAATGTAAGCAACAAAATATAGTAATAACAAGATAACGTAGTATAATTAGTTGGTCTTACCTTCAAAAATTGCGTGCTGCCCTTTTCACATAGAACCAGTCGGTCAAGTTATCCGTGAAGTGGAAAAAGGCATGTCGACCACGACGATTGAGAAGAAAAGCACCAGTACAAATGCAAAGATTTCTAATTACTGTTCCAATAAATCACATTAATTCCATTATCCAAGTACCTATTTCTGTTATTCCTGTTCGGAAATGTTCTATTGATCAGATTACAATAACTGATTATAACTTCCACCTTTATCAACAAAGGCACATCAAAGGATGGAAAACAACCCCCATTACAGGTTGTTGGGCATCTTTGGATCGATAACTATTATATACGAGAACCTCATCCAGGCAAGAGGCGAGCTCTGGCAACCTTCCGACACCTGGAGAAGATCAGGCACGGCAATGCCGCATTACAGGTTGATGGAAAGATTTTACTCCATGCACCTTCGCCAGAATGTTTTGAGTAATGACTGGACTTGGACAAACTTGGTTACAGTTTTGGGATTTTTGAAAGTTTTTCCTTGATTAACGTGGGCTGACAGTTTTCCTCATGGATTTGAGTTTCTTGTTCAGAGTATAATGAATTTTGTGGACTTGGACAAAATAATGTCATGAGCATCAGAGCATGTGTGAATGTTATAGCAGAGTTAAAAAGAACCTTCACTCCAGCTTCATTGCAAACGTCGCATGGAGGAACTTCGTTATTATGGAACCAACTTCGCAGATCTGGGAAGGATCTAACACCAAGTCCAATATTATCATCTGAGGTTAAACCTATAGTAAGATGCCAAGTCAGCCTATAGTAAGATGCCTGTAGCAGACCAAAATTATGAGACTGATAAATTTACATAAATTAACTTCATGTTAGAACCATCATTACTGAAGACGAAAACAGAGAACATTAGGACTCCGCAATAGATTAATACCTAAAATGGAAAGAACAAACTCTCAACATCATATATAGAAGATTGAAGTTGGAGCATGCTGTATCGACATGCAAACGATTATCTAGGTTGGTTTATGTTTGAAAATAACAGAAAATATAGGATAACCAAAATACAGATAAGATAGAAGATAAAAACAGGCATTATGATACACAAAAAGATAAAATTGCTTGCAAGTGTAACAGGTTATAAATGGAAAATTGGCATGTGACGTTATTCAAATAAAGCTTAGTTAACAGGTAAAACAAGTGAAGACCTGGTTATCCAGCCGAATGTTGAGAGCATCGATGTTTGAAATGCTACCGTTTGCTGTGGCATCTTGGACTATGGCTTCTATCTGTTTTGATATCAATACAATATTAAACAAAAGAAGAAGATGGTAACAATGCCATCTCAAAGTAATAAATAAGAGACACCAACTTTCATACCAAATATTTATCTAGGAGCAAAGAGTCCCATAAAATCGATAGTGCTAAAAACAACTTTCTTTCAACTAATTGATTTGAGAGAGAAGTGCACTTATGCGACTAGAATTTTTGTAAAGCTATGTTTACGGATTGGGCATTCAGATAGTAACAATTTGCTGCTCCTTCAACTATATTACTTTAGTTTCTTAGATAACCGTTGGTTTTTCAAGTCACAACACATGTTCTTCCACAAAGGTCCAAGGTGACACCACATCATGACAATTTACATGAACTTACTTTCTTCCATGATTTTTATCTCTTAACCTAGATCAACTCTCACAGATAACATAAAACTGAGACGGTTACGACTCAGGTGCACATGAACTTATTAGAGAGTTAAAACCAAATTTTTTAAATAAGATGTAAGAAAGTAAAATGGGCGACAACTTACAATGCTCTTATAATACGCAATTTGAGGAACTGTATACTTTGTTCCAAGCTTTGCTTTTCATCCGCAACATTGTTGATTGCCCCATAATAGACCTTTCCATCATATTGATTTCTACATGCCCGTAACTCAAACTGTACAGATGATAGTTCCATGTTTATCTTGCGAAGATACTCATTGAACAGCTGTTGATGAGCACCTGAAAAGAGCATATATGAGTTCCTTAAATATAGTGATTTAGTTCATAATCCTCTTAGTTCATAATCCTCACCAGACATAAAAAGAATTTGTTCTACGTGCCAAATGATATCCCTAAATATTTCGACTTTCAAAAAGTCTATATTCCCCTTTAGGAACTCCGTAAGAAAACAAATACTCTCTCCATCCAATAATAAAGGGCATAAGTTTCCTTTTTGGGTGTCCCATTGATAAGTCTCATTACCCGAAAACATTTTATGATACATGTTTATTAAATGGGACCCAATTGTCATACTCACAATAATTATTCTCTACCCACTTTCTCTCCCCTACCTCACTTTCATACTCAACACCTACTGTACTACCAATATTTTTAATATATATACTCTCCTTAATTCCCATGCACTTGCAGTTTTGTGCCCCTTATAATGGGACGGAGGGAGTATATATACAACTCAAGCAAATAACATACCGGGCATAGACCTGAAATTGAAATAGAAATTTCAAATGGGAATTTTGATATTGATCATTAGCATGACAAGAATATTCTTTACTATCTCATATCAGTCAAGTGAAGTCTAGTAGAGACATGAAATGAGATCAGAAAAACAGGATGACTATTGAAAACAGAGTCACATGTTATGTTTTGAACAAGCATGCAGTATCTCTCTCTCTCTCTCTCTCTCTCACACATATAAATGTATGTGTGTATATAGATACACGCATACTTAGAGAGAGACTAAATGGCGAATTGACTTCTTTAAGGAATTGATCCTTCAAAAAGTGTCCACAATTTAATGGTATAAAATGATAAACTTTTGGTATAAGAAATATCAGCCAAAGTACCAATGTCCACACGACACGACATGGATGTGTATGTGTGTCATTGTTTTATACTATTTGGTGTAAAATGTTAAAATTTTGGTGGATACAACACCTGAATCTGCACCCACATCCAATACACTTAGGCGAGTCCAGGTAATATAGCATACTCCCTCCGTCCCACAAAACATTACCCCTTTACTGTTGAGAACGGAAAATAAGGAATAATGTTATTAAAGTAGGTGTTGTGAGTGGGAGGAGAGAGAATGAGTGGAGAGAATAGTAAATTTGAAAAGTGGTGTGAGTATGACAAGTGAGTCCCATAAATAAAGAAGTATTAAAAAATTTCCTTTTTAGGAAAGTGGGACTTTAAAGTGGGACGCCCAAAATAGTAAAATGGGTAATGTTTTATGGGACGGAGGGAGTATACCACAATTTTTTTCCATTTGCATGCATTGTAGAATAAAATGAAACTCAAAGCAAAGTCAATTTCTTTCCAATGCATTGACGGATTAATCAAGAAGAGGCTACAACAAGTGTGACACAAGAAACGTGCTATTGGTATCACAATCAATCACTATAACAACTCATTTCGTATAAAGTAAATAAGATCAACCAGTCACAACTCAGTAAAAGATGTGCAAACTACTTCTTTATAAGGGCAACTTATTTTCCTTATTGCAAGTAGTCATATGCTAATTTGATCTAACCTTGAACACATTGTTTCTCTGACTGGTGCTGCCGAATTGAAATGGATACTTAAAAGATCCTTGCGCAACAACTAGGTGTGACTGTGTGAGTGGAGTGACCTTCACCCAAGTAGGTGTCAAATAGAGAACGCCTTTCAAAATTCGATTATTCTTTTCAACTACGAATAAATTATTCTTTCGAGATAATTCTCTTGTGACCTCTTGGTCACAGGCGGAGCAACCCTTCCAGGGGCGGAGCCAGGAATTGCCCGAGGGGGGGGGGGCAAGATTACATGGGGGTTCGGGGGCAGCGGCCCCGAAAAAAATTTTTCGGGTCGGACAAGTAAAAAATGGGTCGGATCCATGAAATACAATGTATTTTAGTTAAAAATGTAAAGAATTAAGAAAGTTAACAAAAATGATAAAAGTAAGTAATTCAAAGAACAATTGAAATAATGTTGAAGTATTTAACGCAAACAATTTATTAAAATATATTACTCGTACAAAAAAGAAATTCAAATTTGCTAATTAAACTTGGGATAATAGGAAGAAAGACCAAAAAAAAAAAAATGGAAAAAGCCTAACTAATTAATTAAGATTGAAAAAATGTGAGAAAATTAGGAGAAAGAGAAAAACAAAACTGTTAAGAGAAAGAGAGAATAGCAAAGATGGAGGACAAATAAAATTAATTGAAAATGTAGGTAGCAGGGCTCGAACATGGATTTGAAAGGAAACACCAAAGACTTTAACTTCACCCCTTCTACCACAGAACCACACCACTCACTGGTGTTAATCTTGAAGTTAATTATATATAACAAAAAAATATAGGGGAGGGGGGCAAAACAAAAAAAAAAAAATTCCACTGCACTTCCACCGGGGCAAGTGCCCCCATGCCCCTGGCTCCGCCCCCCTCCCAAAAAAAAATACAAATTAGTACCAACAGTTTTAAGAAAAAATGAATTGTTAATATAAAAACCACATTTTTACCGATTTTGATCAGCCTTTGTTTCTACGAAAAAGTACACTGCTATAATTTTTGCCCCCTTTTAAATTACATTCAAATGATTTTTCAAACTCAAAACAATTTTGACCCCTTATACAAAAATTCATGGCTCCGCCACTGTTCTTGGTGGGATAACTAACAAGAAAGTTAGGCCTTCTTGATGGAATCAGGAGCATGTAAGTTTAAAACCTAACAAATGATTCCATTTCTGTAGCAGCCATAGAGAAAATAATCATTCTCCATTAGAGCCCAGTTTCGTGAGATAATTTAAGCTTTGTAATTTCCATGAAGCACTAATTTTATCCCTTACAATACTAAACAAAAAATTTAGCTACACAACAAAATAGTTTGTTTTGGAATCAGTTTCCAAGTCTAGTAAAACAATCAATAATAAGAAAATAACATGAATAATAGAGTAATTTTTTTTAGGGATTTTGAAGAAAAAAAATAAGAAAAAGAAAAATGGGAATAAAACTTGGAGATTTTCCTGTGATCTCGGAAAATAAGGAGTGGAAATCCGCTTCCCAGAGTGGACCTCGCGATAGCAAAAAAGCTTTAACAAGGGTATGGTGTCTCCAACTCAGTACCGACATAGTATTTTTGTTCACAAAGCCCTAAAATTTGGCAAGAGGCAAATTCCAGCAAATCAGCGAAATGTCAACATGGTCCGATAGCGGAGAACTTGTAAGTTTTGGTGAAGGGGCCAGCCAAAAGAATTTTGATGGAAATTTAATTCTAAAAGTATGAGAATTTTCCCGGCAAATTTTTGGGGGAGTTTAGAGCTTTTTTCATAAGAAGGCGGGAAAGGTTGGGTCCAATGCACTAGACGCCTAGGTTTGGCTTTGTCCAGAATTAAATTGCAGGGCATGGACAATAGAATCTTGTCGATATAACAAATTCATAAATATTGATGTGAGATTCAAAATTTTACAGAAATTCACGCTCACACATTACTCTTCCCTATAGAGATTGGAGTACATCAAGGTTTCGCACTTAGCCCCTTTCTTTTTGCTTTGATAATGGACGAATTGACGAGATCAGTCCTGTTGTGAAATTGGCGATACTCCGTTGCAATCAAGATAAGGAAATCAACACACCCACACGTACAAGAAAGAAACAATCACACACAAGAACACAAGAGTTGTTTACCCGGTTCATTCACCAACTCGTGAACTACGTCCGGGGGCAATTGCCAAGCCAATATGTATTAGACACCTCCCTAATATGTTGCTTCAATGTGTTCTAGGCCGAAATTATGCTTATATAGTTATACAAGGAACCCTAAATCTAATTTAAGAAGAGTTCTAATCAAAATAGGAAACTGAATAAAAAACTGCTGCTGAAGATCCTGGGCGGAGCGCGGCCGCCCTCAAGGCCAGCGCGGCCGCCCTCAACGGCCGAAGCTTATACACCCTCGTTGAACCTCCAGCGCGGTCGCCCTCCCCCACGAGCGCGGCTGCTCTCAACGACAGAAGATCCCAACGAGATTTTCCTCCTTCGATCTCACCACCTCCTCCGACTTAGGCTCCTCCTCTTCCTTGTAGTTTAGGACTCCAATCCCAACAATCTCCCACCGGAGACTAAACTAACAAACATAAAATCACCCATCAACTCCCACCACGGAGTAAAGGCCTTCGAACACATTTCCCCCTCTATATTGGCTTGACACTACCTCTCCTCTCCTCAAGTACTAAGGCGAGTTGAAACCAAGCGACGTTTCAACCACTCCGTGTTAGATCGTTCTTGCCTCCCCAAATCAGCTTCTACCTTGATTTCTCCCCGCAAGTCTAACTTCGCCTTCTCCCTCCAGACCCACCTTCCTCGCAATGCCTCCCCTTGAAACTTGGACACACCTTGTTTCTTGCATCGACTGTTCTTGGTCTGAAACCGCTCTCTGTTAGGGGCCCTTGGACACCCACACCGCGTTGATCAACTTTGTGTCCTCCCCAACATACCGTTTCTTGATGTCTCCCCTTTTTACACCAACAGGCCGGTTCTTAAGCCTCTTGCTCCCACCGAAACGAACATCGACATTGTAGGTAGAATACAACATCTTCCCCTTAACTCCATGAGCCAACACCTTAGCCCCTTTTGTGACTTCCCAAGACCCACCAATGAAAGAAACACCATACCCTTCACCGTCAAGTTGTCCCACGTAAATCACCCTTCTCCTCAAATTCGAACATGCATCACGTTGTGTAGTTGTAAAACACCCCGTTAGGTGTCTTCATCATCACATCCCCTTACCTTTGATCTTCAATGGTTGACCATCACCAAGATAGAGAACCCCAAAATCTCCATTTGTACCGCTTCATTGATTCCGCATCCCACTAGCATGACAAGAAGCTCCGTAATCCAAAGACCCAATCTTCACCCGATCGCTCCTCACCTAGGATTAATACATCACCACCATCATCCACCACGTGCGCACCACCACCTTTTCCTGGACAAATATAACCGATATGCCCCAATTCACCACAATTGTAGCACTTGACCTTTTGCCCCTTAGGTCTCCCCCTATTTCTCTCCACCCTAAGTGCGGCCCCATCTACGGACGATTCTCCCCTTTTCTCTTTCCTTCGCAACTCCTCTCAAGGACGAGATCTCTAACCTCCGTATACACCAATGCTTTGTTTTCGACGTACTAATCGTTGTGACAAGAACCTCCCAACTATCGTGCAATGACTTTAGTAGAAAACAAGCTAGCACTTCATCGGAGAAAGTAATATCAACACTTTTCAATTGGTCCACCATACCTTTGAAATTGCCGATATGACTTGCCGCCGTCTCGCCCTCTCGACATCTTCGCATTCGCAAACCTCTTTATCAAATGCACCTTATTGATATTCGACGGCTTCTCATACATGTCCGACAGCGTTTGTAGCAACTCCACCGTTGTCTTGGCCTCCATAGCGTTCCGTGCAACGTCGTCGGTTAGGGCACTCCTTACCGCTCCTAACGCCTTCCGATCCAACGTCTCCCAATCTCCTTGTGACATGTCTTCGGGCTTCTTCTTCAAGGGTTTATGAAGATCCTTACAATAAAGGTAATCTTCAATCCTTGTCCTCCAAAACGTGAAATTCACACCGCTGAATTTCTCGATTGATGTCTTCATCTTGACTGCTTCACCAAAATCCCCAAGAACGCGATTCAAAATTAATCAACTAATGAAAGAATTTTGAATCCTCCGAACCAAAGCTCTGATACCAGTTGTTGTGAAATTGGCGATACTCCGTTGCAATCAAGATAAGGAAATTAACACACCCACACGTACAAGAAAGAAACAATCACACACAAGAACACAAGAGTTGTTTACCCGGTTCATTCACCAACTCGTGAACTACGTCCGGGGGCAATTGCCAAGCCAATATGTATTAGACACCTCTCTAATATGTTGCTTCAATGTGTTCTAGGCCGAAATTATGCTTATATAGTTATACAAGGAACCCTAAATCTAATTTAAGAAGAGTTCTAATCAAAATAGGAAACTGAATAAAAAACTGCTGCTGAAGATCCTGGGCGGAGCGCGGCCGCCCTCAAGGCCAGCGCGGCCGCCCTCAACGGCCGAAGCTTATACACCCTCGTTGAACCTCCAGCGCGGTCGCCCTCCCCCACGAGCGCGGCCGCTCTCAACGACAGAAGATCCCAACGAGATTTTCCTCCTTCGATCTCACCACCTCCTCCGACTTAGGCTCCTCCTCTTCCTTGTAGTTTAGGACTCCAATCCCAACAAGTCCAAGATGATATACCAAAGTGTATGTTGTTCGCAGATGATATTGTGCTGATTGATGAGACAAGAGAGAGTGTTGAAAGTAAATTGGAGTTGTGGAGACACACTTTGAAATCTCGAGGTTTTCGATTAAGCAGAAGCAAGACTGAATATTTGGAGTATAAGTTTAGCAGAGTTGAAAGTAGGGAGGCAGGGGCGGTCACATTTGATGGAAATATTATCCAAGCTTCTGAGTTTTTTCGCTATATCTTGGATCCATTATCCAAAAGGATGGAGAATTAGATGGAGATGTGGCTCATAGGATTAAAGCAGGTTGGTTGAAGTGGAAGAGTGCCACATGGTTTCTATGTGATCGCGGCATGCCCAATAGATTAAAGAGAAAATTCTACCGCAGGGCAATTAGGCCGGCATTGCTTTACGGCACCGAATGTTGGCCGTGAAACAGTGTCACGTGCATAAGATGAGTGTGGCGGAGATGCGTATGCTTCGATGGATGTGCGATCATACAAGAAAGGATCGATTGGGGAATGAGGTGATCAGAGGTAAAGTAGGAGTTGCGCCCATTGAGGATAAAATGAGGGAAAATCGTCTAAGGTGGTTTGACCATGTGAGAAGGAGACCGAGTGATGCACCGGTTAGGAGGCCGGAACAGTGGAGAAATGATAAAATGGCGAGGGGTAGGGGAAGACCCAAACAAACTTGGATTAGAGTAATTGAATCAATATAACATCCAAACAATAGAAAATTGACATCGGACAGAGCTTAGGAATCACAAAAATTTAATGTAAAATTTCTAGGAACATAATTTGAAATCAGATCTAGTTTCATATCAAATTGATATTCTGAAATTGATATTGAATCATAAGTGCACAATGTATGTAGAAACATAGGGTTAGGGTTTAACCTATGAGCTTTATGCCGGCGGCGACAACGGCGAAGCCGAAACAAGGCCGAGCAAATGATAGGTTTTACCTATGAGATTTACACACGAGGTTGATTTGAAGATCGTTCGTGTAAAATTGTTTTGGATTTCTCTGTCGCGCCGCCGAGACTTGGGAGATTTACAAAACAACAAATTATAATTATTTTTATGAGATTAAAATATAAAATTTTAATCGATTAGTTTTTATTTATAGATAATCACATAATGTTTTAATAAAGAGAACAATGAAAGACCGACAAAAGAAGGAGAAATTAAAAAGTAAACATGTTATATATATTGGTACAATTATTTTAACAAGTGGACTAAATTGAAAAGTAATTAAATAAGTAGCCCAAATTAAAAAGGCAAAGAGCATTTAATAATAGACCCAAACATGATCCAGACGGCATGAAATAACCTAACTCATCCACCTTCCCATGCTTACTCCTCCCAAACCGTTAATAGCTTTGATATTAAAAAAAAAAAAAAAAAAAGCACTATATATCCTCATTGTTTGACACAAGTTCTGCCACTCCGGCTCTCTTCTATGGCTTCCGCCCCATCACTATTAATGATATCTCTCTCTTACAATTTACTCTACATTCTTTCCTGAATTGCAACATCTAAAATGTTATTATGTCAACCCTTTTCTTTCACATGTTTGTGTGTTTAGGGAGTGAGGGTAAATCAGATAATGCAACATCAAGCCTAGAAGCGTCAAGTGTTCCGCCACAATTGTTTGGTGACTAATTTCAGAGGAAAAAAATGGGCAAGAGTGGGGGGGGGGGGGGGGCGTAGGCTCTGCCACTCCGTTTTTCTCCCGAACCCGACCTACCTCTCTTTGTGTTTGTATCAATGTATGTTCATTCTTTTAGTTTTTCTCATACTCTCTTTTTCTTTTTTTGTTGCCCAACGGCCATTGTTAAATTGTATACCATTGAGGTTAATTAGTTTGGGATTATTAAGCCTCGACTTAGATATGTAGTGAGATTTCTGGTGCAATATGGATACTTTAGGCCCCGTTTAGTTCGGAAGAAAAAAATTAAAGGAATGAGAAGGAATATATCCATCAGCATCAATGCGTTTGGAAGTTCTGGACTTCTTTCCATTCAAAGGCTGTGGGGCCCTGACTCCGGGAGGGTTCATCTATATCATCTTCTCCTTTCACAACTCTTGAACTTCTAGTTGACCTCCTAAGGCTCTTTCTAATGGATGGTTCAGTGGGGGCTTGAGAGGGTTCAGTTGGTTCATGACCTTCTTCAGCTCCTCTGTTCCTTCTGACCCTCTTTCTCAAAGAAGGTTCCTCTGGCTGCTCATTTTCATTCTCTTCTACTTCATTTGCTCTGGACCTTCTGGACCTCTTTCCAGTCTGAGGGGGTTCATTCTCATTCTCTGCTCGTCCAACAGATTCTGCTTTGGGAACCACATAGGACCATTCCGTCTGACAGCCAGGATAAACTCTTTCAACCTGCAAATACGATGTTTTAACGATTAGGATCTGTTGTTGATGGATGATGTTGTGGGGGGGAGGGGGATAATAGAAAGTTCAGACAATAATACCCTTCTATTGGAGAATTTCATCTGCAGACAGTAGTGATGGATTCGAACAGTACAACTCTCGTTTGGACACAACACAACTCTGCCTGATGATAGCAGTTGTTGACAAGAAATATATTAGTTCCCATGAAAAAATTACCTTAAAGCCAGGGACGTAGCCAGGATTTGAATTCAGGGGGGTCAAAACCCTCGGACCCGGAATGATAGTCCCATTTTCTAGTGGTTTATTTACTTGAACTTTGAATAAAGATTTTCTTTATTTATCTCTAAATATATTTAAAAATTTAATGGTAATATTTTTATGGGGTATTAGTAACAAGTATTAGAATTTTAATAGGATAATTATGTTATTTTATAAATCTTTGGTCAAATTTCAATCAACTACCCACTCAAAAAATTGGACCATCATTCCAGGACGGAGGGAGTATTATTTTAAAAATATAATACTCATGTTTTTTCAAACTTTAGGGGGACATTAATAATTCCAGTAAAGTCAAGGGGGGTCAAAGCTTCACACGTTTGTGTTTTTGTTATAAATTAAACGGGTCTCAATAGCAAAGTTAGAAAATTCAAGGGGTCAATTGACCCCCTTGCCCTAATGGGCCTCCATCCCTGCTTAAAGAAGCATGAGCATTTGCATGTGCTCACAAAAAAAAATGTCAAGAAAGCAGTTCATAAGGTTACACCAGTACAAAATGCAAAGATTTCTAAAGATGATAAGGTTACACCAATACAAAATGCAAAAATTTCTAATAACTGTTCCAATAAATCACATTAATTCCATTATCCAAGTACCTATATCTGTTATTCCGAACATGCAAAGATTTCTAAAGATGACAAGGTTACACCAATACAAAATGCAAAAATTTCTAATAACTGTTCCAATAAATCACATTAATTCCATTATCCAAGTACCTATATCTGTTATTCCTGTTCGGAAATGTTCTATTGATCAGATTACAATAACCGATTATAACTTCCACCTTTATCAACAAAGGCACATCAAAGGATGGAAAAGAACCCCCATTACAGGCTGTTGGGCATCTTTGGATCGATAACTATTATATATGAGAACCTCGTTCAGGCAAGAGGCGAGCTTTGGCAACCTTCTGACACCTGGAGAAGATCAGGCACGGCAATGCCACATTACAGGTTGATGGAAAGATTTTAGTCCATGCACCTTCGCCAGAATGTTTTGAGTAATGACTGGACTTGGGCAAACTTGGTTACAGTTTTGGGATTTTTGAAAAAGAAGCGAATTGGGGCTTAGGATTGAAAGTTTTTCCTTGATTAACGTGGGCTGACAGTTTTCCTCATGGATTTGAGTTTCTTGTTCGGAGTATAATGAATTTTGTGGACTGCATTTAATGTATTGCACGCATTGATACATGGTTTTGAAATTTGAGGCAAAATATATATATTTATATAATTCATTTAGCTATACTTTCACATTGTTTGCCTTTCGCTCACCTGCCTCTCACCTCACCACTCTGCCTCAAAAGGTATCACTTGCCCACCACATGCAGTTTGTTAATAACTATGTTTAAATCAATTAATGCATATACTCAACAAGCATCTCCGCATAAAGATGAACACATACTTTCAGGTGAAAGAGAAAGTTCAGATGGCCAAAATAATGTCATGAGCATCAGAGCATGTGTGAATGTTATAGCAGAGTTAAAAAGAACCTTCACTCCAGCTTCATTGCAAACGTCACATGGAGGAACTTCGTTATTATGGAACCAACTTCGCAGATCCAGGAAGGATCTAACACCAAGTCCAATATTATCATCTGAGGTTAAACATAACCACTGATCCTGTACAAATTCTTCCACAGATTTTTCCTTTTGAGCCAGTGAGAAATTCCTGAATGCTGGAGGGACAATGGATGGACCACCCTGTGATTGTGATCCCATTCCAGAAAGAACCTGCATTTGACCAAAAGAATTACAAGCATGATCCGGCAGTTAACCATTACACAGTACTCCTAGAATATCCATCTGGTCGTTTTAAATGACCCTTCCCCCAAGCTTATAATTATGATTATCTTGTATATTTAAGGAGAAAAAGGGGGGGGGGGGGGGGGGGGAATAAAAGATGCATTAACAGTAAAAGGAGGGTTATTAACAGAAACCTAACAAGAGTTTGATTGTAAAAGTTCTAATTTAGCTGCACTGCTCTTCTTGACTAACATATAAGGAGTACAAAGATAAGAAACCATTAGCTAAAGGCACTCAGCAGGTGAAACCAACAAATAAGCTAGTCAAGTCAGGAGCTGAAGAAAGAGGTGATAAGTGATCAGTTGTCTGCATGATATTGAGCTGGAAATATTTTGAGTAGAAAAGGGTAGATTTTAAAATTAAACTCGCATCATTTCTGTTCCTGTTGCAGGTGAAAGTTCATGCACTTTTGTTCCCAATATGTATGTTCCATTCAACACAGAGGCTGCCCCATTGACAACACAGCAAATTTCTCTTAGCCTTGCCCTTTTGTTTTTATATTCACTTCTAATAAACAAGAGATCAGATGTGAAACCTAATGGATAAGGGATGCACAAGATAGGGAGTGAGACAAACGAGAAAAGAAAACAGGGGAGGTTATTTCAACTAAGGAATGTCTTCGAATTGTGAGGCCAAATAATTGTTCTAAGCCTATAGTAAGATGCCAAGTCAGCCTATAGTAAGATGTCTGTAGCAGACCAAAATTATGAGACTGATAAATTTACATAAATTAACTTCATGTTAGAACCATCATTACTGAAGACGAAAACAGAGAACATTAGGACTCCACAATAGATTAATACCTAAAATGGGAAGAACAAACTCTCAACATCATATATAGAAGATTGAAGTTGGAGCATGCTGTATCGACATGCAAACGATTATCTAGGTTGGTTTATGTTTGAAAATAACAGAAAATATAGGACAACCAAAATACAGATAAGATAGAAGATAGAAACAGGCATTATGATACACATAAAGATAAAATTGCTTGCAAGTGTAACAGGTTATAAATGGAAAATTGGCATGTGACGTTATTCAAATAAAGCTTAGTTTACATGTAAAACAAGTGAAGACCTGGTTTTCCAGCCGAATGTTGAGAGCATCGATGTTTGAAATGCTACCGTTTACTGTGGCATCTTGGACTATGGCTTCTATCTGTTTTGATATCAAATATTAAACACAAGAAGAAGATGGTAACAATGCCATCTCAAAGTAATAAATAAGAGACACCAACTTTCATACCAAATATTTATCTAGGAGCAAAGAGTCCCATAAAATCGATAGTACTAAAAACAACTTTCTTTCAACTAATTGATTTGAGAGAGAAGTACACTTACGAGACTAGAACTTTTGTAAAGCTATGTTTTCGGATTGGGCATTCAGATAGTAACTATTTGCTGCTCCTTCAACTATATTACTTTAGTTTCTTAGATAACCGTTAGTTCTTCAAGTTGCAACACATGTTCTTCCCCAAAGGTCCAAGGTGATACCACATCATGACAATTTACATGAACTTACTTTCTTCCTTGATTTTAATCTCTTAACCTAGATCAACTCCCACAGATAACATAAAACTGAGTCGGTTACGACTCAGGTGCACATGAACTTATCAGTGAGTTAAAACCAATTTTTTTAATGGGCGACAACTTACAATGCTCTTATAATACGCAATTTGAGGAACTGTATACTTTGTTCCAAGCTTTGACTGTTCATCCGCAACATTGTTGATTACCCCATAATAGACCTTTCCATCATATTGATTTCTACATGCCCGTAACTCAAACTGTACAGATGATAGTTCCATGTTTATCTTGCGAAGATACTCATTGAACAGCGGTTGATGAGCACCTGAAAAGAGCATATATGAGTTCCTTAAATATAGTGATTTAGTTCATAATCCTCACCAGACATAAAAGAATTTGTTCTGCGCGCCAAATGATATCCCTAAATATTTCGACCTTCAAAAAGTCTATATTCCCTCCAATAATTAAGGGCATAGGTTTCCATTTTGGGTGTCCCATTGATAAGTCTCATTACCCAAAAACATTTTATGATAAGTGTTTATTAAATGGGACCCAGTTGTCATACTCACAATAATTATTTCCTACCCACTTTCTCTCCCCTACCTCACTTTCATACTAAACACCTACTATACTACCAATATTTTTAATATATATACTCTCTCCTTCATTCCCATGCACTTGCTGTTTTGTGCCCCTTATAATGGGATGGAGGGAGTATATATTTCTTCTCTAACTGAATCATCAGTTCGTGGGGGAGGATAACGCCACCTAGAAACAACAATAAATACAACTCAAGCAAATAACATACCAGGCATAGACCTGAAATTGAAATAGGAATTTCAAATGGTAATTTTGATGTTGATCATTAGCATGACAAGAATATTCTTTACTATCTCATATCAGTCAAGTGAAGTCTAAGTGAAGTCTAGCAGAGACATGAAATGAGATCAGAAAAAAAGGATGACTATTGAAAACAGAGTCATATGATATGTTTCGAACAAGCATGCAGTCTCTCTTTCACACACATATGTATGTATGTGTGTATATAGATACACACACATACTTAGAGACTAAATGGCGAATTGACTTCTTTAAGGAATTGATCCTTCAAAAAGTGATCCACAAGTTAATGGTATAAAATGATAAACTTTTGGTATAAGAAATATTAGCCAAAGTACCAGTGTCCACATGACACGATATGGATGTGTATGTGTATCGTTGTTTTATACTATTTGGTGTAAAATGTTAAAATTTTGGTGGATACAACACCTGAATCTGTACCCACATCCAATACACTTAGGCGAGCCACGTAATATAGCATATATCACAATCTTTTTCCATTTGCATGCATTGTAGAATAAAATGAAACTCAAAGCAAAGCCAATTTCTTTCCAATGCATTGACGGATTAATCAAGAAGAGGCTACAACAAGTGTGACACAAGAAACGTGCTATTGGTATCACAATCAATCACCATAACAACTCATTTCGTATAAAGTAAACAAGATCAACCAGTCACAACTCTGTAAAGATGTGCAAACTACTTCTTTAAAAGGGCAACTTGTTTTCCTTATTGCAAGTAGTCTTAGAAGTAATATGCTAATTTGATCCAACCATGAACACATTCTTTCTCTAACTGGTGCTGCTGAATTGAAATGGATACTTAAAAGATCCTTGAGCAACAACTAGGTGTGACCGTGTGAGTGGAGTGACCTTCACCCAAGTAGGTGTCAAACAGAGAACGCCTTTCAAATTTCGTTTATTCTTTTGAACTACGAGTAAATTACTCTTTCGAGATAATTCTCTTGTGACCTCTTGGTCACAGGCAGAGCAACCCTTCACATTAAGGGGGCATTTGCTCTCCCCCCTCTCAAAAAAAAAATACAAATTAGTATTAACAGTTTTAAGAAAAAATGAATTGTTAATATAAAAACCACATTTTTACCGATTTTGATCCGCCTTTGTTTCTAGGAAAAAGTACACTGCTAAAAATTTTGCCCCCTTTTAAATTACATTCAAACGATTTTTCAAACTCAAAATAATTTTGACCCCTTATACAAAAAATCATGGCTCTGCCACTGTTCTTGGTGGGATAACTAACAAGAAAGTTAGGACTTCTTGATGGAATCAGGAGCATGTAAGTTTAAAACCTAACAAATGCCTCCATTTGTGTAGCACTCATAGAGAAAATACTCATTCCCCATTAGAGTCCAGCTTCGGGAGATAATTTAAGCTTGCAATTTCCATGAAGCCCTAATTTTATCCCTTAGAATACTAAACAAAAAATTTAGCTACACAACAAAATAGTTTGTTTCGGAATCAGTTTCCAAGTCTAATAAAACAATCAATAATAAGAAAATAACATGCATTATAGAGTAAATTTTTTTGGGATTTTGAAGGAAAAAATAAGAAAAAGAAAAATGGGAATAAAACCTGGAGTTTTTCCGGTGATCTCGGAAAATAAGGAGTGGAAATCCGCTTCCCAGAGTGGACCTCGCGATAGCAAAGCTTGAACAAGGGTATGGTGTCTCCAGCTCAGTACCGGCATCGTATTTTTGTTCACAAAGCCCTAAAATTTGGCAAGAGGCAAATTCCAGCAAAATGTAAACATGGTCCGATAGCGGAGAAGTTGTAGGTTTTGGTGAAGGGGCCAGCGAAAAGAATTTTGATGAAAATTCAATTCTAAAAGTGTGAGAATTTTGAATTTTCCCGGTAAATTTTGGGGGAAATTTAGAGCTTTTTGAAAAAGCTCTAAATTGATTTAAACAAGGCGGGTACAGAACGAAATCGAACAAACTGACCTACGATCTGGACCAAAAATCAAACTTTCTAACAAAATATGTATGAAAAAAACCCTAAATGTAGGCTGTTTTAGTGGGTACAGAACGAAATCGAATTGATTTAAACAACGATGTGGGCATGAAATAAGGAAAAGAAATCGAATTGATTTAAACACACACATACTCATCTCTAACTCGTTGAAAAAACAGAGTTAAAACTCACAGCCGTCAAAGAAACAGAGCGAGTCTTACCTTAGCGTCGCTATATCGTTGACATTGATGAGATCAACCGGAGCTCCGTGCATTCTGTTGCTCTACGAATATGATGTATCGGAAGTGTGTGTGTGTGTGTGAGAGAGAGAGAGAGAGGAGAGAGAGAGAGAGGGGGAATCAGCGAAGGGAAAATTTTGGGAAAAGGAAGAAAGAGAGAGAAAATATAAGATTAGTGTTTGGTTAAATGGAATGGGCTTTGGGTTTGGTTAAATGGAATGAAGATATAAATAGCATCTTAATACTCTCCCCGTCCCAATAAAAGCTTCACTAATTACCTAAAAGGGCGTCCGTTAGAAGCTTTATCTTTTCTTTTTTGGCAAAGAATCTTTACTATTTCCTCCACTCATTTTCTCTCCTACATTATTTTAATACTCACAACACCATTATAATTTACTATTCCCTCCATTAATTCTCTCTCCTATTTTCAAATTACACTCACAATATTTTTTTTTTCCTCTCATTTTCATAATTTGCGTGCCCACCCAAAAGGGTGAAGCACTTATTGGGACGGAGGGAGTATAAGATATTGATAAATTTAACTTATTTCAATTTTTAGTTTTTTTTTTACAACGAAGTCATACTAATTTATTCTAAACTTTATACAAATTTAAATGTTAGGATTACAAAATTGAATTAGATTTTTTTTTTGTATAAAAAATATTACTTCCTCCGTCCCACTTCAAGGTTTCTACTTTCCTTTTTGGTTCATCCCACTTCAAGGTTTCCTTCCATAAATGACAAGTTTTGAATATATTTATACCCTTATGATTTAATATATTTACAAAAAAATCATTCATTATACCCTTATAAAGTTAACATATTTATAAAAAACCCAATCATTAACTTACTATTCCTCCCACTCATTCTCTCTCCTATTAAATATTTTTAACTTTTACATTCTCTCTCCTCTAATCTTCTACCCACTTTAAAAAAAAAAACCAATCATTAACTACTATTTCCTACCCCACATTTAACTTTTACATTCTCTCTCCTCTAATTTTCTACAATTTCAAAAAAATTTCTTAAGAAGCGTGAAATCCACACCAAGGAACCTTGGTGTGGGACGGAGGGAGTATTTATTTTTGACAAATAATAAAAATAAGTGACACTATTTTTTGGATATATATATAAATTTATGAAATATATTTAAAATTTGTCTAATTTTTCGGCCCCGCCTAGGCTCCGCTTAGTCCCGCTTAGGCCTCTAGGCACTAGGCCTGACTCCGCCGCCTAGCATCCGCCTAGCGCTTTTTAAAACCTTGGCTTTTTCCATAAGAAGAAGACGGGAAAGGTTGGGTCCAATGCACTAGACGTCTGGGGAACGCCTAGGTTTGGATTTGTCCATAATTAAATTGAAGGGCATGGACTATAGAACCTTGGCGATATAACAAAATCATAAATATTGATGTGAGATTCAAAATTTTACAAAAATTTACGCTCATGCATTACCTTTCATGTCGGTTTTATATTCAAAAGTAGAAGACTAAAATTGCTCGTATACCTTTGGATATAATAGCATTTTTTTTCACAATTTTTCGTTTTTTTTTTAATTGTCTCATACTTTATTAAACAATTCGCTCATATATCTAAAGGTATAGGAGCGAATTAATTTGTAGTGCCATGTGGTGAGGGCATCATGGAATTAATCGTAAATTGAACATTAAAACAGTTACATGCCTTGGGATCAACAGCATTCCCAAGAGTCCTTTTCCTTGCCACTTTTGTTAAGACAGTTTTTGCGCCTTAGCAGACTTCAAATCCGCGGCGAAATTCTTGGGGGCCATTTCTGGATCTTTTGGATCTGAAGAAAGCGGAAAAAACGTTAGAATAAAAAAGAGAGATATTAAACTGCAAAAAAAATAGAAATTTCAAAAAATTTCATGACTATTCCTAACATCCTTGAATCTTTTGACAATTTGTCAAAAATAAATACTCCCTCATATATTAAAAAAAAAGATTGTGAAAATGTTTTCTTACGGTACTGACAATTTGTCAAAAAAAGATGGAAAATTTTCATGACTATTCCTAAAAAAGAGAGATATTAATCCGCGGCGAAATTCTTGGGGGCCATTTCTGGATCTTTTGGATCTTTTGACAATTTGAGGTTCTTTCATGCCATTAAAAATAGAAATTTCAAAATTTTCATCAAGAACATTCGTTGTAAATTTACCCTCTTTGACATTAATGATGGTGTTTGTAGTAGCTATGAAGGGACACCCAAGAAGAATGAGTGTTTCATGACTATTCCTAACATCCTCTTTCATATCAAGCACAACAAAGTCAACCGGAACAATGAGCTTGTCCACTTGGACTAGAATATCTTCCACAATACCCATAGAGCGTTTGACCGAGCGGTCTGCTAGTTGAAGGGTCATCGTGGTAGACTTAAGCTCTTCCAATCCTAATTTCTCATACACCGAATAAGACATCAAATTAATGGTTGCACCTAAATTCAACATTGCCTTCACCGATTTGGAATCCCCCAAAATGATTCTTATGTTAAAACGAGACACGTCAGCAGTTAGCAGTTTTCTGAGGAGTATTAAATCATTCTCGACAATTTTAGGGTTAGGTTTAGAAGTCCTTTCCTAAACGAACTAGCCATCAAATACAAGTATAAATAATTAATAACCCCAGTTCAGAATTTCGACACAGAAATATACAAAAAATTTAATCTTTGATTTTTGCAACTCAAAATATGTCTTCTTCATACACTGTTTCTATGGTTGATTTGAGCGGAGGATTCAGGCGAAGTGGGACAACAGGCGCAAGTGGATCTTTACCAATGTGCGTTGCTCTTGGTACTTATCATGAGATCGTTTTATCCTCGGAGGAATTTGCCATATTTGAAATCACAAGAGTAGGAAGCAATAATTTCTCTGAGAGAGTTTTACACAAACGACTCGATCTGATAAATGTTTTTGCCTCCCTTCAAACTAAGAGTGAACCTTAAATTGAATTGTAACAACCATCCCATATTCCTCTATCAATCAAGCATCAATATTGATGATTGATTGTTAAGAGGTATATGAAATGATTGTTACAATTCAATTCATGGTTCACCCTTAATTTGAAGTAGTTTCACAATAAAAAACCATTAAGCAATGAGCATTAAGTGTTTGATGCTATCAAACACAACCCAACTCTCCCTTACTAACTGGAACTAGGGCAGGTAGTCAGGACTCCATCTAGGGCAAGTTAAGCTACAACATAACAAAATCAATGGACAAGATGTGAAAAGGTAAAAATGTTCAAAATACTAAATATGAGTCATATGTTACAGAAGGCTTGTCCAACTGCCATAGTTATTGTTAAATTAAACTTTAAGCCACAAAAAAATAAATCACAGAAATAAAATGGAAAAAGGTAAAAATGTTGCTATAATATACTAACCTACGTCCCATAAAACCTTACCCATTTACTATTCTGACGGTCAATGTAAAAGAACTTTTGACCAAGCATTAATGTCAAACTAATCATTCTAATGAAATTTTAAAAATTGTTATTGATAAATCACTTAATGATTTATCAATAACAATTTTTAGATTTTCAATATGACGATTAAATTGACATTTTTGTTTGGTCAAAGTTCATTAGTATTGACCGTCAAAAACAGAAGTGGGTAAGGTTTTATGGGACGGAGGGAGTATTGTATAATAGGCTAGTGCAACTGGCATACAGTTAGGCTAGATTGTACGTTCTCAATTCACCACTGACTAATAATGTGGTTTTCTATTATACTCATTTATTTGCCGGCATTTCGGCCATGATCATGTCAAGTATTAACATACGACCCAATGGCAATCTCAGAATATTTTTTAAACGGGAGCAAATTATAATAGAGCTAAGGACCCAAAGACCCAACTTACAAACCAATAACCCATTTTAACCCATTTGAAATGAAAATCCCAAATAAACCCACAGCTAACCGAGGGGGAGACGACGTTAAATTCCTAAAATCTATCACGTAATCAAATCTTAATCAGAAATTCAAAATTTCTTAAACCTAAACTTTCTCTCTCTACAATCAAGCTTCAATCTCTCCGTCCCCAATCTTCCCGGCAACCCTCCGTTAATTTCATACACCCATGGCAGGTCCTATACCAATTGACGGCAATCAATCTCCCACACCAATTCAAACCCTAATCGTCGTCTTCAAACCTCCCGCCCCTCTCCATCTTTTCCGGCCTCCTATCAACTCCGACCAACTCCATTAATTTCATACACCCATGGCGCCGACCACCTCCTCCCTTGAACACAACGCCGGTCACATTTTCGATCACTTCTGAAGAAGAAAAGGTACTAGAATTGGTGATTTTTTTTATTGAACCTTCAATTGATTTTGTTTGAATTTTGATGAAGAAATTTGGAAGTTTAAGTTTTTGATGATATATCAACTTATTTTGTCATTGGTGAATAGTTTTATTGAAGGTTTCAATTATTAAATAGCAATCAATTGAAATATTTCTTCAAAATCTCTAATACCAGGTCCTATAATCATTGGTATAGGACATTTTTTAGTGTGCATTTGTTATGGAGATGACTTGCTTCATTTTGATTGTGTTTGTTGATGTGTTATATGATCTGTAACAGGTCTTATAACACTTGCTATAGGACCTGTTCTAGTGTTTATATGATTCTGAGTTAACATGCTTCATTTTGTTTGCGATTATTTATGTGGCAGAGGACCTGTTCCAAGTCCTATAACCTTTGCTATAGGACATGTTATAGTGTGCATTTGATTTGGATATGATTTAATTCAGTTTGATTGTTTGATGATGTGGTATATGACTTGTAATAGGTCCTATACCCCTTCCTATAGGATCTGTTGTAGTGTGCATATGATTTTGAGGCAAATTTCTTCATTATATTTTTTATTATTAATGTGACAGAGGACCTGTTCCAGGTCCTATAACCTTTGCTATAGGACCTGCTCTATTTTGCTTTTTTATTTGGATGTGCCTTGATCCAGTAACAATTGTTCAATTTGAAACTATTTGATCTTATACCATTAGGTAAAAGACCTAAGTAGTCTTATACCATGCCTTAATTATTATTTATTTTTTTTCGCAGAATATTTCCTTTTTAACTGTCAATGGGGTGGAGTCTAATTATGGTGATGTTGAACTATGAAAGATTGTCTGTTGTTGCGACAAAGATGTGTTTGAAGTTCATTCAGATCATTTCATGGTTGTCAATATATACAGGAATACAAAGAGAAAGATGACATGTCGTCGATGTGGAAAAGAAGAATAACATATAAAAGATCATGCAAGGAGCCATTGCAAATTCCGTATATTTGAGATTTTTTAGTCAAACAATTATTAATGTCATTTTGTACACTTTTTATTTGACATTTTACACCATTGATCTGAATATTATACATTGATATTCTTTTTAGAATTTTGGTTACTGGAGTTTTTATATCCTAAAATAGTTGTTGTTAATGTGATTGTGAATGTCGTATAGTCAGTAGGTCCTATATATATGTTATTTCACTTAGCAAATAGCTTTGTATATGATGTTGCTAGGTCTTTATACCATTTGTCACATTGATATTCACATGAAATGCTAGTATTAGATAAGTACTAGTTCATAGCCCGTCGAAATTCGACGGAAATAATAAAGCTAATCAATTAAGAAAAACTGACGCAAAGCATTTTCAGAAAGAGAGAGAGAGTCTTAAAACTATAGTACAGAATTAAAGTTGGGACCTCTTCAACAACGCCTTACTATACTTGGGTGAAACTTCAAGCGCCAAATTGCATTCATTTATAGCTCTTGGGTACTCCCCAAGACCCATTTGCATATAACAACCAGCCATATTAGTCCTCAAATTGGCAACATCAATATGAGTTCCAGGAAGCAACTTAAGGGCCTTTTCATATTTCAACATAGAACCCTCATGGTCACGTTTTTGGAACAACTTGTTTCCTTCTTCCTTTAATTGTTGGGACATGGTGATGAAAACAGCAGTGTCTTCATCGAAAGCTTTTGATGTTCTTTCCGAAACCTTGTTTTGCTTAACATTTCCTTCCTTTGACTTTGGCCCAACCTGAATTTTGTTCTTTCCAGTAGGCTTCCCCATCTACAACCCTTTTCTAATTCTAAGAAAAACTTAATTATCAATGAAATTCACTTTTCTTACAAAACCCCACCTCAGAAATTTCAACAAACTAATCAAAGTCCTCAAAGAAATGGAAACATAAACAATAGAACCTAAAGGTTGTTGCAAAAATGTAAAAATTACAACAAAACCCCGTTCTCTGAATTCACACAAACTAATCAAAGTCGTCAAAGAAATGGAGGCATAAACAATTGAAACTAAAAATTTGTTGCAAAAATGTAAGAATTCCAACAAACCCCCAGCTCAGAAATTCACACAAACTAATCAAAGTACTCAAATTGCCCTCTTCAACATTTTCAGAGAGAGAGAGTCTTAAAACTATAGTACGGAATTAAAGTTGGGTAGCAACTCATTATGATGAAAAGGCGAACCAAAAAAAATCACATGTCATGGACATTTCTGGTGGATGATAAAACTCTTCGTCCATTAAATTTGTGATAAAGAAAACATATCAAAAGTTTACATGACTGGCTTCATGGATATCAATCTCAACTGACTTACCAAGCACCTGTTGAGCAGTCAAACGCTTCTTGGGATCTGACTCTAACATCTGCCTCACAAGACTCTTGGCATTTTCAGAAATTTGAGGCCAGGGGTCCCTTTTGAAATCAATAACTCCCCGAAAAAATGCAAGAGCAACACCTTGTTCAGTTTCTGCATCGAGAAATGTAATATAACTACCCATATATTCCTCAATTATAAAGCTAATAAAATTCTTTGAACCTACATGCATTCGGAGCCGAATTGAATAATATGCATATTAGAGAAAAATACCTGCCCAAAATGGAGGAACCCCGCATAACAAAAATATACAAAATAACTCCGGCACTCCATATATCAACCTCTGGTACATAATTTCGCTTCAAAACTTCGGGTGCCATATAGTAAGGGCTGCCCACAATTTCCGAAAACCTCTCACCTGTCAAAAAGAAATATAGCACAAAAAGATCAGCAAATATTCGTATGAACTATGAACCATTTCAATAGCTGAAATTCTTCGCCATCCTGTTGTAAGTGCTCCAATTTGAGCTTGTTAGAATTTTCGTTATAAAATTAACGAAAGTTATAACATTTCTAACAATTCCTAACTATCCTAACATTTCTAACAAAGGGAGGGTAGAATGGGCATTGCCAAATGAAGTTAAACCAAGAAAAGCATCTTAAAAAGCAAAACAAAAGAATAAAACCATAAATAGAAAGGCTGGAAACACAAAAACTGGCTGTTAATTTGGTTTTTTTGAATTTTTATTCTTCCTGTCCAAGGCTGGAGCTGTAATTAATGAACAGTGCACGCCTACTGACCTTGTCCGCGCGGATACGTTTGCTATTTTCAGAGGGCTATAAATTGAGCCCTCCAGTCACAAAAATAAGAAGGAAGAACACAATTGCAACGAACCTCTGGCGAAATATAGAGAGAAAACAGTGAGAATTCTCAAGAATTGTCACCTTTTTCTCTCCAATCTTTCCCAACTCATACTCATCCACTCACTCTCATATTCAAGCCCTAAACACTCATACACTCAAGCCAAACACTCAAGAACACAAGGAAGATTGGTAAACCCTCTTCTTCCTAACCCTAAATCTCATCCATGCATGCATCTTCAAACTACAAAATGTAGTTCTTTCATCTTTTTTCTCTAGATCTAAGAAAATCACCATGGAAGACCATCTCCATGGATGATCTTCTACAAAGATCAACATTATTTTCAAAGCTTTTCTTGCTTACTTGCAAAAATGCACTTTCAAAACCCTAAAAAACCATTTTCAAGCACTAAATCTTGATTTCAAAGGGTAAAATCCCCCTCCCCAAGCAAATGAAATGCTTAGTCCTAATGTACCCCAAGGATGGTTTGGTATAGTTGATTCACCACTAAAATGTCTAGTGATCACTAACCAAAACCTAGGGAAATGGGGACAAGCATGGATGCAAAACCCCCCTTAAAATCATATTTTCTTTCTTGAGAAGTTGCTGTCCAGTAGCAATTTTCTCAGACCTCAGTCCATGGTCTTAATTTTTGGACACAGATGAACTTGGAATTTGGTGTTGACTACAAAACACTTTTTGTAGCCAACATCCAGAGCTTTCCATACATATTTTTACCTTATTTTTTGGGTGAGTAAAACTCCTCTTTTCAATTTTTCTTTCAGAGGCTAGTTCATCAGCTTCTGGGAATCCAGATCTCATATCTGAGGTTTCCAGAAGGTTTTGACCCCTCAAATCTTCTCCAAAACGGAAATTTCTTTCACACAAAGTTTATTCAAGAGTCTAGAGAAACTTTCATTCTCTGAGTTCATCCAGATTATGAAGTTTTAGGACCCTTGAAATCCATTTCAAAATCAGGTGTCTGCTGCCATTTCCTTCTGGCAGAAGTGACTTCTCAACTTCAAAAGGTTTTTTGAGTACCAAATCTCAAACCAAAAATTCTCCAAAAAATCATGGGATCAGTTTAAAGTCTTAAAAAGACATCCCAATTTTTACTTTTTCCAGTTTCAACTTATTTTGGCCAAAACACATACACACACACACACACAAATGATTTTCAGCTTGGAAGACTCGTTTTACGAGGCGCGTCGGGTGCACACTAACGTCCTTCCCGACGCGTAACATGACCTCCGAACCTAAATCTCTGATCTCGGGCTTTTTTCAAAGTTTTGGCCCTTCAAAATTAAAATGGCGTGGCGACTCCGTTTTTTCCGGTTTTATTTGGTTTTTCAAAGAAACGCAAAAATCGAATTTTTCCCGCGAAAAAGGCAACACATCGTTACAGTGGCGACTCCGCTGGGGACTAAGCTTTTTAATAAAAAATGGTATTCGGTATATTGGTGGAAACCACTAAATTTCCCGTTATCGCCTCCTAACACGAGTCGGGGATAAATTGTGGTCTAACAATCCCACGTACCGGTATCACCGTTTTCAAAAAAAAAAAAGGGCTTTTGAGGGTCAAGCTTCCGTCCCGGCTTCGAAAATCATTTTTGTGTGTGTGTTGATTTTTGCACAGTTTTCATGTTGTTTTGGCCGCCTCGGAGAAAGTCAAAATTTTTGACTGTCGGAATAATGTCCCTAACTGTCGGAATTTTCATGCTTACGTGCTTATGTGCTCATAAAAAAAAATTCAAAAAAAAAAAAAGATTTTCAAAAAAAAAAGAAAATTTCCAAAAAAAAATCATGCATCATATTTTTAAGACACATAAAAAAAAATCTCTATTTTACTCGTAAAAGAATATAGATCAAGCTTGCACACTACGCGCACGTGACCGTACACTGCACACTACGTCCTTAACCCGGGGAAATCCTTGTCGCGGTCCGTTTGGTCTTATTACGCCTCTCGGATGAGCACAGGACTACCCAAACATCCCATGGAGCCTCGTGTCGACCATGCACTTGTCCGTGACACACTTTGTCCGAGACCCGGTTGGTTTTTAGTCTGGTCTGTGTCATGCCCTGTCCGTGTATAGACCTTTCCTTTCAAGCCTTTGTCGGCATACCGACTCAATATCTCTCGGGTCCCTAATCGCCGCTAATCGGCCGAAGTTCTCGCCGGTTTTCCACCGCAGACTTTGACCAAGATATTGACCGGCGCCTTGACTTCGGCTCGACCGGCACAAATTATACACCGACTCCCAAAGATTGACACCGAGTCATCAAGGATTAACGGTTATTCCATGCCTAATTACGGCTTAACCGACGACAAGTCAAGATCAATAGCGGACATTTATCGCCCAAATCATGCCGACTTTTCGTCGAGCCCTCGGACATGATCTTGACTTTTGACGTCGCCTTTGTCCGTAATTTACATCGAATGCTCGTTAAGACTTGATTACCCGCCGTACTTTTAGGATCGTTTTCTTTCGGTCGGTGGGACCCGCTTGCCCTATAGGACCCTCGCCCGGGCCGTCCACCCCGGGAGGTCGAAATACGGGTGGAATACGAGGGGCTTATAGACGTAGTGACGGGGCCCACCGATCCAGATCCAGTAGTTTGCGAAAAGAAAAGCAATCTTTTCCAACCGATTAGGATAATAAAATGTGTTTTAAGTAAACGTGAACAAATAACCGCATGTTGCATGAGCCTAAAGCCCAAACACCTACCCTCCTTCCATTCCCGCACATCTCGAACCTTCGTGTCCTTTCCCCGCAGCCTCCGCACAAAGCTTGGTTTCGGGCACCGGTCACCGTTTGATCAGTTGGGAAGAGTCAAGCGCATCGTCGCCTTCGCCGTTTGTTCCAACTCCGGGTTTCGTAATGTCTCGCATCGCCCGGTAATGATGGGGATAACATCACTCCGCCTCCCGGACCCCTCGAGAGCAACAAAGGGAATCGGTTAGCGAGAACGAGATGAGGTTACGACAGAAGCACACTAAACAAATTCTTATGGAGGCTATTAAGAGTCACTTGCCTCGGCCGCCAGCCTCAATCCGGATGGCACCTTCACCGTGGAAGAAGACGAGGATGCCAACCCCACTCTCGGCCGCCCGATTACACCAGATGCCGCCACCCACCTCCTATGGTGCCACTACCGTAACCCATGCTCCTCGATTTTCGGGTCACCAGCCTCCCCAACCACGTACTACCGGATCCATGCAGCCCGACGGCACAAATCAATGGGGGCAAAATCGCACGGAATGTCCTCTCATGGTTGGGGATACCTCGAATGCCACGACCAAGTTGGGATCCATCCTCGCCCGGGACCGATCAATCCGGACCTTCACAAAGAAAACACAGCTTGAATGCCGCCACGCCTGGTTCGGGGCCACGCCAGGAATTCCTCCTCGTAATGCCTCCATCCCTGTCATCCGAATCACCAGACCACAGCATTCCCCCGGGTTACACACCTTTCACCACAAGCAACATGCAATTCAACAATCCGGACAAAGAACCCGTACTCAAGCCTACTTATGGGCCTCACTCCGTAAATCCAAGTTACCCGGCCTACATCGGGCTACCTTCACCTACTCTTGCCGGCTGAAAATCAACAACAAGCCGCAATATTCTATCCTTTTGCTCAGTGGTCCCACTCATGCTCCCTGTGGTAACTGTGCCAAGGACAAGTTTTCACCTACGTCCCCGGACCGCCGTTCCTCTCCACCTCGCTTGCCGCCAACGGTAGCTCCTCTCTCTAGCTCACCCACTGGTTTGAATACCATGATTCCGCCACAAGACCCTATCCGGCTTGGTTCATGGAACAACATAAGGAAATGAAAGCGCAGATCGCCGAACCGATCGCCAAGAAGCCCGCTTCCGGCCCACGCACTGACTCCATTGTTCCCCGCCTCACAAATTCGTGATGCCCAATCTGGATCTCTTTGATGGGACCGCATGCCCGAAAACCCATTTGGACACATATACCTTGGCAATGAAGGCCAAAGGATGCACCAATCGCCAGCTAGCCGATTATTTCGCCTATCCTTGAAGTCCAAAGTGCCTTCAAGTGGTTCTTCCGTTTAAAACCCGAGGCCAGGGCCACATGGGATCAAATCACTAATGCCTTCACAGAAAAATATAAGGCCAACTTGGAATGGGAAACAAATAGGGTTGACCTACAAACAACAAGCAAAATGGCCCCGATGAGAATGTTGGGGACTTTTACAAGCGGTGGAATCCGAAACTCGGTGAAATGGCCATCCCTCCTTCCAAAGAGGAACAATCGGACATCTTCCGCTCATGCTTGAAACCACATCCGAGAGCCTCCCTCGCCACTTCCCATACTCGACTTGCGGGCCATGGTTAACTCGCAGCCTAAGTTTGAAAAGGCCTACACCGCAACCGGCCGCCGCACTCGCCACGTATATCGGGCTCCTCCCGCAAACACCGCCTCGCCTCCCGCTAAAGGCAAAGAGATGATTAACTATGCGGGACAGAATGCAATAACACGACTCCTTTTGCTCCCAGAAACCCAGCCGAGCCTGCACCACGGGTCATGAATCTCGAAAACTTTGGGATGCCCCCGAATGACATCTTTAGGGACTGTAAAAGAAGGCTTGCTGCGGCCTTTGGAGAATTTCCAACCCGTAAATCCGAATGCTCCCGTGGATACTACAAAGTATTGTGCCTTTCATCAAGCTCACGGACATCCGATCGACACCGCTTCACTCGAAAAGGCAATCCAGGGGCTAATAGAGCAAGGAAAGTTGGAAGGCCCCGAAGGGCCTAACACAGCCAAAATCCGCCGCCACGGAACCATAATCGTGTGAATATGATTGAATGCGGAGAATCTTCACACGCCCAGAAGATGTCGATGAAGGTCCCCAAATACCCGTGGCCAATCTCGTCGAGGATCCCGACCCGGATTCCCCTCGGCCTCGAGGATATCGAACGAATCAACCCATCTTGGTCTCATGTCGAGACTCCTTGCAAGAATACGAGGCCCGTTATTTCTCGGATAAAGGGAAAACCGATACCGAAGAACCGGGCCGTTCCGCTCGTAACATGAAAGAACCATTTACACAAGATGGTTAGAACAATCGAGAAGAATCGAACAAGAAAGCTTCCGCGGGCACTCGTATCGGGGCTTATCAAAGAAAGAGGCCGAAGAGCATCTTGAGCTAGTACACTTTTGCAAATTATCTTTGGGAGAGCCCGAATATGACCCCGAGAACAATAAGAATCGAAGAGGAGGATTCCTTCTATATCCTACCCGGCGTCAAATATGTGCCGCCCCTCCCACTCTTCCCGCAATTTCGGGAGGAGAAGCCGAATCGCAGCTACCATCACTTCCGGAATGGGAGCATATGACAACTTCGCGGCCGCACGCACCCTCTCTTCCCCTAACAGATTTGACCGTCGCTCTCTCTCGCCCGATATCCCCGTGGTATGGGAAGACGATTCCGATGATGACGATGACGATGATGATGACGAGAGCGAAGAGTCGACCGAGGCCCCGATCCGGAAACAATCTGGAACAATCATGCCGTAAATGAGCCCATGGGAGCCGTGCACAATGGCCGGTTATCGAAGCGACAACGAAGAAACTTCGGAAGACGAATACGAGACCGAGGACATGAAGGCCATGAAGTTTCATGGATCTCGAGCACGTGGATGTCTTAGAATTCAACACCGCCTACCATGCTTTGGGGAAAGGGTTTTCGGGTATCCCGTCTAAGCGAATAGTTGAAGATCTGCTAGAAAGAGGAGACCGACTCCCATCCTCTCCAATGAGAAAATCACTATTGTCGGATCAAACCCGCCCGAAAGCAAAGTAACAATTCTTGTCAAGGTGACCCGAGAGGAAATCACTTTCCCGAATGTATTTCGGCTCTCGTAGAAGTCCCGAAACCGGCATGATACCCGACGCTCCTCCCACACGTAATGCTATAATCATCTCCAGCTCTGAATATTACAGAAAGGAACAAGAATGGCTACACTATACCGGGGAAGAAATCGGCAAACCGCCGAGTCCCGACAATAGCGACTCTTGTTGCATGATAACTATGAGCAAGGACGGCCATGAGATTGAATCGGAGGACGCCCTAGCTCTGTGGGCCATCCAAGGGGCAACAACACAACCCTGCACTCGAGCCGGTAACTTGGGAAGCGGTTATAAGGGCCGCCCAGAAGAGGCCAATACAGCTCAAGCTCGGCCCGCACCGCTGCAGTGCTCCGTCGTAACCAATGGCCAATAGCCAAAAGGGCTCCCCCGTTAACGTTAGCGGCGTTGAAGAAATCTAGTCAAGAGACGACCGATGAGGAAGTTAACCGTTAACCCGATCTCGGCGCATCTTCCAAGGAAATTCCAAGGCGTATAAGACGGCCACGTACTCAAGCACCAAAAGAAGATCGCCGCCCCTATGCCAAGACAAACAAACTCTGCACTCGAAAAGAGGATCCCGTGCTCACCCAGTTGAAGCAGACACAGGCCAACATCTCCCTCTGGTCTCTACTCACTTCGTCCTATCCCCATAAGCTGAAGCTGGAAGAAAGCCTGGCTCGCACCCTAGTGCCTATTGATGCTACTCCCGATGACGTGGTACAACTGATCGGAAACATCCACTACGGAAACATAATCACTTTCACAGACCTTGATCTCCCTCAATTTGGAGCCGGTCACAATGAGCCTCTCTTCATCACAGTCCAGTTGAATGAGCGACGCCTCCCTCGAGTTTTGGTTGACAACGGGTCCGGAATGAATATCCTCCCGGCCAAGATCATGAGCTTGCTTGATATCAAGACTGCAGACTTGAAGCCTTCTTCTCTCACAGTCAAAGCTTACGACTCAACATCCCGAGCAGTCCTCGGAGTTGCTACTTTAGACCTCTGGTTTGGACAAAAATTGATACCTGTGGAATTCCAGGTTATCGACATCCCGATTACTTTCAATGCCCTGCTGGGAAGACCTTGGCTGCACCAAGTCAAAGGGGTCGCCTCAAGCCTCCACCAGTGTGTGAAATTCGTCTCGAATGGGGATCTGACGACCATTTACGGAGATTTAGTCACTTTAGAGGGCACAGATACAGGCGGAATACCTATTCTGGAAATCAAACATGACGAGGAAGGTCACATGCTAACGGGCTTCACGGTCGAGCCTCCCAAGGCCCAAGTGTGCAACATAGATCTGACGGTCACTCGGGATAAAATCCCATCAGTCTTGAAAATGATGAGAAAAATGAGCTATCTACCTGGCCTCGATGCAGGGAAGCGCCCAACAAGGAACTTTCAAACTCATCGAAGTGAAAGGACAAAATACTCGCCACGGCCTGGGATATGAGGCCTCCCAGTGGACACCGCAAAGGGAAAAAGATTTGAAGCCGCCACAGAAAGGTCCCGCCGAGCAATCCCAAATCTCTCCCCTCCACCCTAATTTGGCCGACTACTTTGTAAAGGGTCCCACACAACCAGGAAACATCACAGAGCCCACTCCTACGGCGGGATGGCTAAAGCTACAGGATAGCCTCAACAAGTTCGAGGAACCAAGGCTAACCCGGTCCGTAGAATGTTCCTGGACCTACCCAAGATACACAGGGCTACCACGCCATGAAAAGTGAGTATACCTTCGGAGGCGTGCTCGACACAGTGGAACAGCCGAGAAGCTCACAACCACTATTCCTATCGCCCAGAAGATCCGAAACCCGAATTCGAACCGACAGTGCCAAAAGCTAAGGCCACGGAATTTCCCTCGATGATTAGGATGGTCCGGTTATGAAGCAATTGTTTGAAGAAGAAGTCCGTGTGCCGGACTGATTGATCTCGGCTCGGTCAAGAGATGATAGCGGCAATTGAGAAAGGAGAACAAAACAAAGACAGCTTCCCGAGTCATGAGGCCACCAATAGCGATGCCGCTAAAGAATTGGGAAACTCTCTCAGGCCCATCCGCGACCAAGGAGTAAATGATCACCAAGCTTGGATTGGTACCCCGTCCCTTTGTGTCAATCTAGGACAAGTCCTCCCAGTCTCTCTCTGTTAAGATCGAGTCTCTAGGGTCGTCCGACGGCCTTACGCCTGAAGACTACGAGTCTGTAGCAAGCGCTGTATCCCCTTTCGTTTTCAATGAAATGACGAACCTTTCTGAGTATCCCTTGATTGCCACTTTAACTAATGACGAATTAAAAAAAAAACCTTAATAATAACTCATTAGAAAAAGAAGCAGACACATTAAAAAAAAATCAATCAAACAAAAAAAAATCTTTAAGCAGGTTGTCCGGGAAGAGGAAAATCGAGCCCAAGCTGCCGAAGAGATTTTGACAAGTGTGAATCTGGGAACTGCGGAAGAGCCTAAGAGACGCAGATTGGTGATTTCTTTGAAGGAATCGAAAAGGATGCTCTGCAAAGTCCTACAAAATCCTCAACTCAAGGAAAGTAGCCCTCTTCATCAAAGAAAACATCATACGCAGATACGGGTTGCCCGCCGAAATCATCTCAGATAATGGATCCCACTTCGAAGGGGAATGTGAAAAATTGCTGGCGGAATTCCGAATAACCCGTCACAAGTCATCACCCTACAGGCCCCAAACCAACGGAGCCGTCGAAGCAGCAAACAAGACTCTGGAAAATATCATCCGGAAAATGGCTGTCCAAGGCAGAGATTGGCCCGAGAAGTTACACTGGCACTCTGGGGCTACAGAGACATCGGGTCGGAACGGCAGCTGGGAAACACCGTTTGCCCTCACATACGGAATGGAAGTCGTACTCCCAATCGCGCTGGAAATCCCCTCGCTCAGGTATCTTTGGCTGGAAAGCCGGATCAACGAGGTCGAATGGCTCCCAGTCGCCATGACGAATTGGCCCTACTAGATGAACGCCGACCGAAGGCCATGGAACACATCCGGGCCTACCAAGGAAGAATGGCCGAGCCTTCGACAAGAAAGTAAAGCATCGGGAGATCCGAGAAGGCGATCTCGTTCTAAAGAAAAACCCCCAGTCCGTATCAACCCTCTCGGCAAATGGGAGCCTGTATGGGTCGGGCCATATGTCGTCCAGAAGATCTTCTCCGGAGGAGCCATGCAACTTGCGGACCTCGACGGGAATCCCTTTGTACACCCAGTGAACGGTGACAAGCTGCGCAGATACTACGCATAAAAAAAAAACACAAAAAAAAAAGAGTGCTAAAAGAGTAATACCCAACTAGGTTAGAAACCCGAAAAGGGCGGCCTAGGTAAAAAACAGGGTTGCACCAAAAAAAACAAACAACAAAAAAAAAACAAAAACAAAAAAAAAGAGTGCTAAAAGAGTAATACCCAACTAGGTTAGAAACCCGAAAAGGGCGGCCTAGGTAAAAAACAGGGTTGCACCAAAAAAAAAAACAAACAAAAAAAAAACAAACAAAAAAGAGTTCACCAGTTTGAACTACGAAGACCTGAGCTCCTCAAAATGAGGGGAACGTAGGCAGCCGGAAACGGTTCGGTCTAAAGCACAAATAAAAGCCATACTTTGGCATCAATACAATTGATCAGACCATGAAAGCGTCTCGAAAAACTCTAAAGCAATTCAAATATTCATTACAAGTTAAAAGCTCTTTGATGAGTCTAAGCCCGATTCATTCCTACAACTGGCAACCTGCTAAAGGAAAACTAAGATACATAATCAAACTAATGTGTCTGTCATGGCAAGAAAGGGATACTTGGAAATCTCGTAGTCGCTCCAAGCCACTCGTGCGGCCTCTCCCTTCTTCTTCCCCCTCCGAGTCTTTCTCTTACGAACCGGAAAGATGTCGGTACTCCTCCTACCAAGCTACGGTATAGGAACAGGGTCTATCAAACCGGCCTCTGTCGGGGCCTTAGTAGCCCTAGCGTCATCCCTCATCTCCTGTAACCTAGGCGTAACATAGGAGCCCTCCTCTCCTGTCTCTTGACGTAAGCCTCATAATCGGTCACGGCGTCCCAGCTCGGTCATGAGGGTTGGCCCTCGCCTCGGCCCTCCTCCTCTCGAAGCGGTCGGGTCCTCCGCACCCATGTGGCCTCACGCCGCCTCAAAATAGCCACCTGAGTCCCTCCCGGATGCCCCTCGTACCAATCCAGTACCCAGTGGTCAAGAACACCGGTCTCGGACGCTGAGGATAACCCGAGGAGGAAAGGCATCATACCCCCATGCTCGGGAAAGAAATGGAAACACCGAGGGATCATCCATGGAAACGGGAGCCACCACCACGGTGGCTATATCATCAAAACCCTCCAAAGGAGCTCTGCTCCAAGCCAAACTGTCTCGGTGACCAGAAGTTCGAATGTAGAAATCGGACCGAGAAAGCCCGGAAGCATAACCACTGGGACCCGTCTGAAGCACTCTGCGAGTCTCCACCACTTGATGAGGCACCAACCATCTGATATCTTCAGTCTGGCGACCCGCCATCCAACGCTCCCACGAGCCCTGATCATCAAAATCTACATCAACACCTCTCCTGGCAAAAGTCCAAGGCCTGATCATATCAGAGGTTTCCCGAAGAATCCCCAAACGCTCCATCAGCCACAGGGTCAAGAGGAACGGGCTGCCCCCGTGCATATACCGTCTTCCGGTAGCCAGCCTATCAAGAGCATGAAAAGTCTCCCCCAGAATCAAAGGAACGACATCTCTGCCCAGGCGACAGTGAACGACAACATCCAGCAAAGACCGATGACAGATCCCAAAAGAATAGACCATGATTGTCTCCCAACAGTCCAAACTGCTACACCAAAAGAGGAATATTCCGTCCCGGTTGCTCGGAACCTGTGCAAAAACCTCCCCAAACCAGTCCATATACCAAACACCCTTGCAAAAAAAAAACCAAGGCTCGTACCATTCATTCATATTGCATTGCATTCATAAAATAAAATCCTAAATTATTACATTCCAAAAAAAAAGGAAGTGTGCATAAAAAAAAAAAACAAAACACAAACAAACATAAATAAAACCCTAAATTATTACATCAAAAAAAAAATGTGCATGATCTGTACAAATCTAAATCTAAAAAAAAAAATATAATAAAAAATCAGTCAGAATCCCCAGCGCCTGACGTCTGTCCCCGGTCCCTCTTGCGGCCCGGGCCCGCCTCGTCAGGAGCCCTGAAAGTCTCGGGCTCAGAATCGTCCTCATCTCCAGAAAGAGGCTCGTCGGGACCAACCGGCACACTCTGATAGGGTAAACCCAGATCCCTGAAGAAATCGAATCCGAAGGTGAAGGCGTCCGACTCCTGAACATACGGAGACGACCCACCATGCCGCCGGACGTGTCCACTGCCGTGCGGATCCCAAGAATGACGTGATCCGAAGGCGGTGCCGCGCGGTGATCAATGAGAGGAGAAAGAGGGGTCTCGGAAGAAGTCTCCAGGGAATAGGAGAAGCCTCCGTCGGACGGAGTGCCGGCCGTGGTCTCCTCGCCACAGCCTGAGGTGCCCATGAGCAACCATCCTCCGTATGAACCTCTTGGCTCCGATCACTTGCTTCGTCGGTGTCTCGACGACCACCTCAGCGCACAAAAGCAAAAGCGTCAAAAAAAAAAGAAGTGATGCTAGAGATGATGAAACAAAAGAAAGAAAAGAAGGGGAAAAGGTGAAGCCGTACCTTCGTACCGGACGAGGCCGGAAAGCTCGTGGAAGCCGCTCGGGTGAGGGATCTTCGCACCCTCAATCGGACCCCATCCCGGGATGTAGAAAAAATCCGTCCGAGGGTACCGCGGGATCCCAAGCCCCTCCCTCTCTAAAACACAGGCATCCTCGGCCTCCTCAAGGCAGGAACGTCGCATGGCTCGATCGCCGCGAAGTCAGAAGTGCGGACTGCTCGATTAATCATCCCAGTCACGGACCGATCGCTCGGATGCATCATATCGGCGGGAGGCTCCACCTGGGGGTGTCCTCAAGGCGAGTTCACGCTTACGCCTTTGGCGCGTCACCCTCTCTCCCGAGATAGTAGACGTCGCAAGTCGGGCCCTCAAAATCCTCCCATTTGCACCGTCCGAGATCTCGGCGCCCTTCGTTGCGCTACCTCAAAGCGATCCCGGGGGAAGAATATCATCCCCTCATCTGTCTCGGCCTCCGTCAAAGGAAGGCAATCCGCGTACTGAGAGTCGTACGCCCCACTGGAGCTTATCTTCTCCGGGCATGCTTGGACCAAGGAGCTGCGTGGCCGGATACGCCCGACGTACGCCTCGAGTGCGCCTCCACACCGTGACGTGGAAAAACTCCAACGCCCATACTGCGAAAGGTAAAAATCCAATCAATCCGGTGCAAATAAAAGTGCGTGCTCAAGGAAAGAGGGAAAGCAAAAAGAGAGCTTATACCTCCGGAGCAAACTCGAAGCGATGCAGGGAGCTCACACCTTCCTGGGCCGTATCTATCAAGAGCGAGTACGGCTGACCCGGCCGGCCTCCCCCGGGAAACATCTCCAACCGTCTCCATGTCCTCCAAGGACCTCGGCAAGGCAAAGGCGCCGTCCCTCGGCATGCCCAAAGAGCGTGCTCGAAAGGTAAACCCGGAGGAAGGACCTAGCAATGCACTCTGCGCTAAACCTATCCTCCCGGCCTCGTAACTCGCGATGGTCTCCACGATCTTGCCGAAGACCACGACATACTCCATCCCCATCCCCTTTTGGGAATAGGGGAAAATCCAAGAAGAGCTGCGGTCGGCATCGGCCTGTAGCCATCTCTCCGACTCAATCTTGCGTCCATTGAAGGACGGGCCCGTGATCGCGGCATAGTCGGAAGGCGTAAGCAGTCGCCTCGCCCCGGAAGAAGTGGAATGTGTGGGTCGCATCCCACCAATCTTTGCGCTAGAGCGAACATCAAGCCCTTGCCCTTAGGGAACTTGACCGGTCCCCTCAAGCACTCGACAAACTCCCAGCCCCGTCTCGGCAACGATCCTGTCTCGGACTCGGCAAAGCTCCTCGGCCCGCATTCGGAAGCCGATCCCACAAGTCAATCACAGACTCCACCGATCCTCGAGTCTTCATCTTGTTCAGTTGCTCCGTCACAAAACGGTTTCCGCCCTAAAAAAAAAAAGAGAGAAAATGTCAAAAGATTGCCTTCGCATTTACATTAAAAAAAAAATTCGACAGCATAACAGCATACAATGAGCATAGCCCCATTTTTCTCGCATGAAAGAAAACAATTTGCAAGTCCCAATGCATTCATCAAAAAAAAAAGAGGATGCATTCCTACGGAAGTAAAAACTCCGTCCCATTTTCAAAAAAAAATGCATACATGCATATCATCCATCTTACATGCGACGGGAGGAAAAATCCGTCCCACTTTTCAAAAAAAAAAAAAATCCTAAACATACATCTCATATTGGCAAAATGCCCATTCTTTCCAAACAAAATGCATGCATTGCATCATCATTCACCAATATCAAAATTCAATTTCAAAAAAAAAATCATCATCAAGAACATGCAATATTCAATTTCAAAAAAAAAATCACAATTCTTCGAATTTTCACATGCAATTTTCGAATTAAAAAAAAATGTGGCAAAAATGCCAATTCTTTTCCCAAGCAAAATGCACATTTTTGGGACACTCACAAATTCATTGCAACATTGCATATCATCAATATCAATATTCAATATTCAAAAAAAAAATTCAAAAATCACCCAAAATTTTCAAGCAAGAAATCGACAAGAGGATCAAGAGGATTCGAAGTATACCGTTCGGAGATGCGGATCCGAAGCCCAATGTTGCCAAGCATCGGGGTAATGCTCCTCCTCGACCGATTGCGAAAGATTGTAATGCCTCCTCATCCGGACGAGCTCCAATCGCCTCTCCGCTATAGGACCACGCCCTTGGCCTTGAAAAGCGCCTTCCCCGTGTTCCATTGCTCAAAAAATCGAAGAAATCGAACGAATTTTGAAGCTCCTAAGCCAACAATGGCGGCTCTGCTCTCTCCCTCTCTCGTCTGTTGTTCAAAAAATTGAATGGGGAAGAAGAAGGGCGTTGGCCCCATTAATACCCCTGACTTTCCATCCCTATCCGCGCGGATAGGATTGCAAGGGTCAAAATGACCCTTTTGCCCCTTAAAATTTCGGGACTCTGCAATCCGGTCCCGACTTGACAAAGTTAACCAAAGTTAACCAAAGTCGGCCCCTTGTCAAGAAAATTACCCCGGCGGTCAAACGTAAGACCGAATGCCCGAGAAAGATAACGGATCCGTATCTTTCATCAAATTCCCAGCGAGTAAACGTAAGACCGAGTGCCCAGAAAGATAACGGATCCCGTATCTTTCATCAAAATCATCCAACGGCGGAGTCAAACGTAAGACCGAGTGCCCCGAGAAAGATAACGAGATCCGTATCTTTCATCAAAATTCCCCGGCGGTCAAACGTAAGACCGAGTGCCCCGAGAAAGATAACGGATCCCGTATCTTTCATCAAATTCCCCGGCGATCAAACGTAAGACCGAGTGCCCGAGAAAGATAACGGATCCCGTATCTTTCATCAAATTCCCGGCAGTCAAACGTAAGACCGAGTGCCCCGAGAAAGATAACGGATCCCGTATCTTTCATCAAATTCCCCCCGGCAGTAAAACGTAAGACCGAGTAACCTGAGAAAGATAACGAAATCCCGTATCTTTCATCAAAATTACCCCGGCGGTCAAAGCGTAAGACCGAGTAACACTGAGAAAGATAACGAGATCCGTATCTTTCATCAAAATTATCCGGCAGTCAAACGTAAGACCGAGTGCCCGAGAAAGATAACGGATCCCGTATCTTTCATCAAAATCATCCCCGGCGGTCAAACGTAAGACCGAGTGCCCAGAAAGATAACGAGATCCCGTATCTTTCATCAAAATTCCCAGCGATCAAACGTAAGACCGAGTGCCCAGAAAGATAACGAGATTAGTATCTTTCATCAAAATTACCCCGGAGTCAAACGTAAGGCCAGAGTAACACGAGAAAGATAACGAGATCCGTATCTTTCATCAAAATTATCGGCCGGTCAAGCGTAAGACCGAGTGCCCCGAGAAAGATAACGGATCCCGTATCTTTCATCAAAATCATCCAACGGCGGTCAAGCGTAAGACCGGAGTGCCCCGAGAAAGATAACGAGATTCCGTATCTTTCATCAAAATTACCGGCGGTCAAACGTAAGACCGAGTAACACGAGAAAGATAACGAGATCCGTATCTTTCATCAAAATTACCGGCGGTCGAGCGTAAGACCGAGTGCCCAGAAAGATAACGGATCCGTATCTTTCATCAAAATCTTCCCGGACGGTGAGTCAAGACGTAAGGCCGAGTGCCCCGAGAAAGATAACGAGATTCCGTATCTTTCATCAAAATTCCCCGGCAGTCAAACGTAAGACCGAGTGCCCGAGAAAGATAACGGATCCGTATCTTTCATCAAAATCATCCAAGCGGCGGTCGAAACGTAAGACCGATTTCCCAGGACGAATACATCTCGATTTTCCCCAACAAAGGCTAACGAAATCCCCGGCAAAGTTAACGGAATCCCAAAAGCCAACGAAATCTCGAGTAGTACTCGAACTACGAAAGGGCTTGATTCCCACTAGGGATACGTATGTAGCCTATCATTAGGTCCGACCCCTCGACCAAAACGGTCACCCTCTCCTTCGGCGAGACAAAGTCCACCGAAAGGCCATTTCAAATTAAGGTCCGAGGCGCCTAAAAAGCCATCATCATTAAGGTCCGAGGCGCCTAAAAAGCCATCATCATCAAGGTCAGGCGCCTAAAAGCCATCATCATTAAGGTCCGAGGCGCCTAAAAAGCCATCATCATCAAGGTCCGAGGCGCCTAAAAAGCCATCTTCAAGGTTCGAGGCACCTAAACGCCATCTCCACGGTTCGAGGCACCGAAAAAGCCATCTCGAGTTCGAGGCACCTAAAACGCCATCTCGAGGTTTGAGGCACCTAAAACGCCATCTCCTGCCTGAGGCACCTATCACTAGAAAGCGATAAATCGCAATCATCCCAGCGGAGACCGAAAATGGTCATTCCCATCCCAGCGGAGCGGATACCCATCAGACCGAAAATGGTCATTCCTATCCCAATGAGCGGATACCCATCGACCAAAAATGGTCATTCCTATCCCCCCATATCGAAAATGGTCATTTATCCCGAGTTTCTTTCCGGCCAAACGGCGTAGAACTCGCTCACCAAAGTTCGAGGCACCTAAACGCCATCATCTCGGGGCCAGACCCGAACTACGGCCGGCTTGATTCCCATTCGGGATACGTAGGTAGCCTATCGCTAGGTTCGGCCACCCGATCACTCGATCATCTGCCAAATATGGAGCCTTACTCTTATCGACGGCCAGCTTCCTTCAAAGCGCCGTCGCCAGGGGCTACTTGTAAGTGCTCCAATTTGAGCTTGTTAGAATTTTTGTTATAAAATTAACGAAAGTTATAACATTTCTAACAATTCCTAACTATCCTAACATTTCTAACAAAGGGAGGGTAGAATGGGCATTGCCAAATGAAGTTAAACCAAGAAAAGCATCTTAAAAAGCAAAACAAAAGAATAAAACCATAAATAGAAATTTGGAAACACAAAAAGCTGTTTGTTAATTTGGTTTTTGAATTTTTATTCTTCTGTCCAAAGTGGAGGCGTAATTAATGAACGGTGCACGCCTCTACGGCCTTGTCCGCGCGGATACGTTTGCTATTTTCGAGGAGGGCTATAAATTGAGCCCTCCGAGTCACAAAAATGAAAAGGAAGAACACAATTGCAACGAACCTACGGCGAAATATAGAGAGAAAACGGTGAGAATTCTCAAGAATTGTCACCTTTTTCTCTCCAATCTTTCCCAACTCATACTCATCCACTCACTCTCATATTCAAGCCCTAAACACTCATACACTCAAGCCAAACACTCAAGAACACAAGGAAGATTGGTAAACCCTCTTCTTCCTAACCCTAAATCTCATCCATGCATGCATCTTCAAACTACAAAATGTAGTTCTTTCATCTTTTTTCTCTAGATCTAAGAAAATCACCATGGAAGACCATCTCCATGGATGATCTTCTACAAAGATCAACATTATTTTCAAAGCTTTTCTTGCTTACTTGCAAAAATGCACTTTCAAAACCCTAAAAAACCATTTTCAAGCACTAAATCTTGATTTCAAAGGGTAAAAGTCCCCTCCCCAAGCAAATGAAATGCTTAGTCCTAATGTACCCCAAGGATGGTTTGGTATAGTTGATTCACCACTAAAATGTCTAGTGATCACTAACCAAAACCTAGGGAAATGGGGACAAGCATGGATGCAAAACCCCCCTTAAAATCATATTTTCTTTCTTGAGAAGTTGCTGTCCAGTAGCAATTTTCTCAGACCTCAGTCCATGGTCTTAATTTTTGGACACAGATGAACTTGGAATTTGGTGTTGACTACAAAACACTTTTTGTAGCCAACATCCAGAGCTTTCCATACATATTTTTAGCTTATTTTTTGGGTGAGTAAAACTCCTCTTTTCAATTTTTCTTTCAGAGGCTAGTTCATCAGCTTCTGGGAATCCAGATCTCATATCTGAGGTTTCCAGAAGGTTTTGACCCCTCAAATCTTCTCCAAAACGGAAATTTCTTTCACACAAAGTTTATTCAAGGAGTCTAGAGAAACTTTCATTCTCTGAGTTCATCCAGATTATGAAGTTTTAGGACCCTTGAATCCATTTCAAAATCAGGTGTCTGCTGCCATTTCCTTCTGGCAGAAGTGACTTCTCAACTTCAAAAGGTTTTTTGAGTACCAAATCTCAAACCAAAAATTCTCCAAAAAATCATGGGATCAGTTTAAAGTCTTAAAAAGACATCCCAATTTTTACTTTTTCCAGTTTCAACTTATTTTGGCCAAAACACATACACACACACACACAAATGATTTTCAGCTTGGAAGACTCGTTTTACGAGGCACGTCGGGTGCACACTAACGTCCTTCCCGACGCGTAACATGACCTCCGAACCTAAATCTCTGATCTCGGGCTTTTTTCAAAGTTTTGGCCCTTCAAAATTAAAATGGCGTGGCGACTCCGTTTTTTCCGGTTTTATTTGGTTTTTCAAAGAAACGCAAAAATCGAATTTTTCCCGCGAAAAAGGCAACACATCGTTACACCTGTGTATTGACTACATCATCAATCATTCAACAAAAAAAAAAAAACGTTTTTAGTCTACTATTATCATCATCAACATAGAGAAGAGCACGGGTATATTCAAAACCAACAGCTAACTCGGGAAAAAAATGCCGATCGCACGCACATTAAGAAATTACGAAATATACGATTCTGAGAACATAATTAAGAGTCTTTTATTGCTGCACACAGAAAATAATGAAGAAACTAAGTATGTCTGCTGGCTTCACTAACAACGCTCAAAACCAGCCATCATAGTATCAGGTAGCATGTGAATAAATGATTTCAACTAACTGTACTACTCTCTCCGTCCCTAAATTAATGTCCAAAAATGCAAGAAATGAACCTACACTTAGAGTTGACATTCAAAAACTGAACTACTCTCTCCGTCCCTAAATGAATTAATGCAACTATAAAAGTTCATAAATTTTGGATTACCTTATAATTTGTGAAAAACTTCTTTATAGACCACATTAGTAGTAACCTCGTTCGTTTCACCATCCTTTTCACAAATCAAAACTTTGAGCCCATTTTTGCTTGTAACTCTCGAGATTACCACATACAACTGCCCGTGACTGAATACAGGTCGAGGAAGGTAAAGCCCAACATGAGAAAGTGACTGTCCCTGACTCTTATTTATTGTCATATCGAAGCAAACATTTAATGGGAACTGCCTACGTTGGAATTTAACAGGGAATTTTGTCATATCTGACGGGCTCAACATCATTCTGGGCACAAACACCTTCATTCCTTTAATCTTTCCTGAAAGCATTCTTGCTTCAACTATATGTTTTCCCAGATTTGTAACGATCATTCTCGTTCCGTTGCATAATTCTGAAGCTTGATCAATGTTTCTGAGAAACGGTGAGCCAAATTTTGCGGTCCACTTTCCGGCGTGCAGAGTTACCTTTCATTCTTGGCCTGCCATTGTCCTTCACTTACACAAATTTTTTATAAAAATTCAATCAAGTTAATAAATAAATAATATGGAACGTTTATATTGAAATAAAAATGTATACTTGATTTACATAATTTCAATAAATTCCTAGTGGATTAATTATCCGACTGATAACCTCTTTCTTTTAATTAGTTATGTGCAGTGTACATGACGAATTAAACATGCAAATCTCATTTTTTTAACTCGTTTGACTAACCCCAATTAAAATATTAACGAATCGCACCTACAAATTATCACGACCTAACTTCGTTTTGTTTAAGGTCAATGATCCAATTTAATTTAACAATTGGATTTCTTAAAACATTCTTACACAAACCAATTATCTTATGCAGAAATTTGTGTCCTAACGTTGCAATCCTAACTAAATTTAACTACATCTCTTATCAGTATATTCGACGATAGTTGCAATAGGATCAACTACATCTCTTATCAAAATGTCATCCGGTAGCTTAATATCAACTTCTCCATCATTTTATCCACCGACATCCCCATCTCCGACCCGTAATATCCATTTAGCAAATTCCTTGGTCTCCAAATAATCGGAAGAAGATGATCCGATCTGCATATAGACAATGATTGATATAAAATAGTCAATGACTGAAATAGGGAAACGTAGAATATTAAGAGTTTAATATCAGATGAATTTAGATGAGTTTACCTGTAATCTCATGTTTTTTGTCAATTTAAGGACCTCACACGAATTCCAAAGTTTAGATGAACTAATGGTAGCATGCACAATATCATGTCGGCTTCCTTTGGGAACAACCGACAATATTTGACTGAAATCTCCTCCAAACACAACAACTAATCCACCGAAGGGCTTATTAGAGAATCGACTATCAGACGTAGGCATAATGTCCCTCAAGCTCATGTCAAGAGACTCAAAGCAGTGCTTGTGGGTAATTGGAGCCTCATCCCAAATTATGAGCTTTGTTTTCTTTAGAAGACCACACACTTCAGAACCCGGTTTAATCTTGCTGCAAGTTGAGCTTTCATCGACTTGATGGGTATACAAAATCTGGAGTGAGCAGTTCTACCTCTCGGAAGAAGCAAAGAAGCAATACCGCTAGAAGCCACAGGAAGAACTATATCCCTCCTACTTCATAAGGCAGAGCACAATGTCTTCCATATGAAAGTCTTTCCCGTACCTCCATACCCATACAGAAAGAACACTCCACCATTGCCACTATCAAGCTGATCATAATCTTATCATAAATCATCTTTTGTTCTTCGGTCAAATATGCATATAATCTATAGTGCTCAGCCTTCATCTCATCTCGTATGACATTTCATCTAATATTAGCATCACAAATGACATAAGTGCTAGGTTTAGGCATATCTTTAAAATTCAGGAGACTGCTGCAATTTGCTATCAATAACTTATCAATTTCGGCAAAGCAAATTTTTTAACTTGCTCGTCACTGAATGTTAGACCTGTATATAAGAAATTGATTCACATTAAGAAGAAAATGCTCAAAAAATGATTAATAAACTTGAGTTAAAAAGATAATATATGCAATGTGATATATATTTCACAAAAAAATTCAAATTCTAACATATTAAAACATTTACCAGGATTGTTAAAATTCTTTTGATGCTTGTAGATGATATCATCCGACAAAAGTTGCCAAGTTTTATTCCGGACGTCTTCTGGCCTCGACATACTATTAGATAGTAGTAGCATCGCGAATAGTCTTCTTAAGTAATCCGTAGATCCCCATTCATTTGCTTCGTTGAGCCCATCAACATATTATTTATCATCATCTAACAATCCTAGAGCATAACATGCTGCTTTGTAATCATCGTACACGGTGCCATTTACAGTTTTTAAATCATTATGGCATGTAGCACCAGCAATATGATTCAACATTATCCTCAAATAGTAGATATCTCCTGAATTCATCGGGACATGGTAAATCCGTCCTATTGTTGTGCCTTTCTTTCTAGGACACCATTCTCGTTTGGCTTATCCCAAACAAAATGATGCAAAAATTAATAGTACTTGTACTGTCGAGCATCTGGATTCTCACGATTGGTCTTCATCCATTGTAAAAATTAAGATTGGATAACAGTAGGCTAACCCACAACATTCGGAAGATAATCGCCATCTTTGAAAGGAATGCTTTGGTCTCCTTTTAAATGGAAAGATAAGCGCTCTACAGAAGGTGTCCTGTAATGAATATCAAATCCAAATATTCTCCACATTGCTTCACATGCAGAAACATATCGGCAATCGACATACCTTTTCACTTCATCATCCACGCAAAACCTTACCCCAATTCTGTCGCTTCCCTTGCTGATATACTTGATTAAATACTTTATTGACTTCATTTGATTACAATATTCAACGTTGATGTGGGTCTGATATTTCAATAATAGCACTGCATTATAAGGTACAATGTGCCTATTATCAAGCAAAACTCCACCTTATTCTACATTGGCACCGGTATATCTCCTCCTATAGACATGATATCCGTTCTCGTCAATGGATGTGCCTTCATTAAAGCTTTTAGGGAAGTTCTTTGAGCATCTATTTTTACACATGCACGGGGATTTTGGGTTAGCGGCTCCACAAGGAAATGTTTGCCATATATTCTTTCACAGCCTCGTACAACTCCGGGTAGTTTCTTTGTCGGGAATCTCAGCACATATCCACTTGTCGACATCCTTGGAAATTCGTGCTTGGTCCATGGTTGAGAAAAGAAGAATATGAGCATGGGAAAGACCTCGCTTTTGAAACTCCACTGTGTAAACAACTGCATCGAATAAGCATGTGCATAGTTAAAATTAGTGGACCTCAATAATAATATAAAAAGTTAGTTAATATTACTCCATTTGCCCCACTGTTATTGCTACTTTTGATCAATTTGATTGCAGTTTGACAAATAATTTAAATTAAAAATAATTACCTTGAAAAATTAAAATTAAAATTGTATCATATTTAATAATATTTTCAATAACAATTTTTTAATTTTGATAATGATAATCATTTTTTATTCAAATTATAGGTCTAATTGTAATTAAGTTGACTAAAAGAAGCAAAAATAGTGGGGCGGATGAAATAAATATATTATATTAAGAAATGATATTCAAATGCAACACATATTTAATTTGGGAAAGAATTACTTACGTGCATTAGGCTCACCAAAAATTTTCTTATCCTTCAAATTTCATCATAAAAACCCTACATATTATATCAGGCATATCTTCTGGTCTTAGCCTCTTCTTCTGGACAAATCTTGTAATCTCTGGTCAGTTTGGATTGCTAATAAATGTGATAAAGAGCGAAGGATATCCTGTCCACCTGCAAATAGCTAACGCATCCTTAAAATTCTGAGTAATCCATCACTGCCCTCTGGTATATGTTGATGGCAACACAACTCGTCTGCCTGCAAACGATGGACTGACATCTCCTCTTGAAACTGCATCCGAAAGTTTGCTATAAGATTCTACCATGAGAGCGGGTTGATTGTAACGAATCCATTGAAGCCTTTGTGTATCCATCATTATGTATGCATCAACTACGAATTGTTGCAGTAGTCTTCCACTTCTCATAAGTTGTGGTCCTTATGTAGACCTCTCTTGGAGCTGGAATTATAAGAACTCCTTCAACGAAAGATTAGGTCGCTTTGCCGTAGGAAGTTTATTCCTAGGAATATTTGTATAGTATCCATTTTCCCCATAAACAAACAACAGGGGATACTGAAGTGGAAGATAACATGGGTTGAATTCGTGAATCTGTTTTAGTTCACCAGACTGTTTCTCAACCATAATGTCTCTAACATCAGGTGCATCTTCAATATCACCCTCGATAAGAGCTGCCACTTCAGACAGAAGTGGTTGGCAAATTATACATTCTTCCATCCTTGTATCGTTTTCCTATCAGTCGAAGCTTTATCTCCTGGAATTTCTCAATGAAATACGTTCTGCAGCTACTCTGTAAATCTTTGCATACGGGTTGTTTTCATCAACCATTTTTCTCAAGTCCGCTACAAAAGAGTTGTTGAAGTTAGAAGAATTATGTTTAATGTTCATTTGAAGGCAAGTAATATAACATAAATAGATATTTCACATGATATGTACATAAAGCACATAATGAGAACGTACATTATTAAAGATAAGTACTTGATAGCTTTTATTCTGTTTGTAACTTCGTTATCGATGTCATATATATATAATTGCGCGAATTGTGGGGGGGGGGCTCCTTCATTGGGCAATAGTGATCCGATTCGATGAACATTTTGACCTCCCAACTTAAATGCATAAGGACCTCGTCCTTAATTTACGCTCCTATTAATCGCCCCCCCCCATCGACGTAAACGCATACATCATGTGGACACAATCTTTATTCTTATCTTAATTACTCATCACTCGCTCATAAATAACCGAGCTAAGGAGTCGGGGGCTACTGATGTGGCCATAATTTTTTTTACGGTAAATACGATTTGCCTAAGGGGTAAAATGGACATTACAAATACATAAAAAATGTGCAATATTATGGTGATAAAATGGTCATTATTGATATTAGGACATCCAAGATCTTATGATGAATATGGTAGCCCATATGGGCAAATGGGTTATCATGAATTTTAGTGTCAAATCTGCCTCGTCAAATGTGACAAAGAGGAGAAAAACGTCAGCCCAAGATTGTTAAGAACTAAATCACGTACTTTTTTTAAACAAATTTAATTAATAATGAATATTTTGCTACATATTAGGAAGATTTAAATTTTGTATTGATAAAAATACAACACTTAATCCTTCCGTCTCAATATAAATTAATGTCTAAAAGAAATAATTAAATTTGTTCATAATTAAGAGTTTGCACGCTTATTAATTAAGAAAAAAATGAGTAAACAATTTCAAGTGGGTTGAGGACATTATTATACAAAATACTATTGATGATTTAAATGGGTAAACATAGGGTAGTGCATATTGTTTTGTTATGTAATTTTATAAAAGGAAGAAACTATAAATGTCCAAAATTATATTAATTATTTGTTATTTTGGGAATAAATTAAAGTAAGACGGTTAGTATGAAACATAAAAATATCATTTTTGTGGTTCAAAAATATCATCTTCTCGGATCTGATGAATTAATGGCTAATCAAAAATATCATCTTCTCGGATCTGATGAATTAATGGCTAATCAAAAATATCTTATCATTGTATGGTATACACTATCGTTTTAGGCGAGTGAAGAAACTGAATGAGGTGTTATTTTATAGCTATATGGTGTTTAAGCCTAGTGATATTCATACTACTTAACTTAGTACATACTACTAAGAAGAGTTCACAAGAGATGATATATTTCTTTCATTTAAGCTAAGTTAATTTCCACAATCAAAAAAAAAAAAAAAAAAAAAAAACTATTTTCCCACAATCAATTTTGCCCAGTCTGACCTTCATTTATCCGAAACCGATCACCCAATCCAAAATGTGCCATCAATAACCAAACCAAAGTGACGAGTTCTCCACCACTACTCGATTCTTTGTGCATGAGCATTTGTTCTGCAATGGCAAGCTGCATAAGACAGTAACTCCACCCACATCTTACTCATTAACTCCCACTTATCCAAAATCTTAACATTCTCCTCTATTTTAATCATCTCTTTACCCAATATGCATCCATCAAACAATACAGACTTGCTTCTATCTCCCTTAATACATTTGGGTTTTACCTCAGTAAATACCCCATAAATATTCATGCAAGCTTCTATCTGTTCTTGATCAAGTATTATCTTATCAGGGAATTCTGGTTTTTTCTCGCTTTTTGACCCATTAGCATTTATGGGTCTTTTTTCGGTTTCTTTGTTTGATTTTCTTCTCTCAAAGAACTTCTTGGCATCTGCACAAGTATCTCTGAATCTTATTTGTCCGATTCCTGCTACTCCAGACATCATGTTTGGCTTCATGACCAGCAATATATCATGTAATCCGAAAGGGTCTTGGAGATCTTCCTATACTTGCTATCAGGAATGCCTTTTTCGAGTTCTTTGTTGTAGCAAATCTCAGTCGCAATGTGCCACATAAAAGTGAGAAGAATGTGAGCCAACATAGTAGTAATATATATAGGAATAACCTCGACTACATAGTTTAGATAGAAATTACAACCACCTGTATAACAAAAAAATGATTTTATTAAGCTACAAACTTTTGATTCGAAATGTGAAGAGAAGGGTACCTTAGACGAATCTAAATGTCTTTAATTATTGAGTAGGTTCCCTCCTCGTGATGAATATGTATCCATTTGCATCTGATCAGACAATAAAAATTTGAATGGAATAGAAGATGAAAGATAAAAAAGATTATTAATTAAGAGAACGGAATAGCAAAAATCATTATAAAAGAAATAAAGAAAGAAATTAGAATTACCTAGGATGAACTCAAAAATTTGGGCGGCTAAATAGTAGATGAGTAACCCTATCTGTAAATAAATAAAATAAGAAAAGGAGGTTAAATATTTGTATTAATATATAAATTATATCTCCACAACTAATTAAATCAATCAAATTCTAAATGAGATTGAATTCTAATTTTGAAATTTGGATTAACAATTAAAATTTCATTCATTTCCTTAACTGAATCTACTCTCCGAATGAGATTGAATTCAAATTTCAGACAATTTTAAATTTGAATCAATTATTTGAAAAACAATCCTGATCTTAACTAATTGAAATAAAATGGGAAAAGGAGGTTAAAGATTTGTATTAATATATAAATTATTTTATTTTTATTTTTTATTTTTTATTTTTCGGTGATAGCATCAAAAAATGGCTGACCAATTCATGCCTAAAATATACTCATATCATATTTCAAAATTTAAGTTTTGAAATTCAAATTTACTCTTTCAACAACCAACTGGAAACATCTATTAAAATAATCAAGTAATGACAAAAAAAGTGGGAAGATCATTTTGGGACGGAGTGAGTATGAGTTATCCAAGCTTAGGTTTCTCCGCTGAGAAGGTCCATAATACATAGACCATCTCAGAGGAGAAATCTTCACTTAGGTTACTTCAACTTACTGAGTTGTTTGTTGTCGATTAAGCAGGGGTAGAAACTGCTGCATATTCATCATTTGCTGCAGAAGTCAAACAAAAACGATAAGCATGAAATGAAATGAAGGCCAAAATGAAGAAAAAAATCGCATTAGACAATCTTCAATCAGTAAAAAGTAAAAGCATAAAAGGCGTAAAGACCATTTTTCCATTCCAAATAGTATCATTATTTGGACGGGCAAAACATAGAATGCATGTGTATGTGTGTAGGGAAGAATCAGAGCCATCACTGCACATGGGATAATACCTGCATCATCTCAGGGGAGGTCAACTGGCGAAGTACTTCAGGATTTTGCATCATTTCTCTTAATTGAGGGTTCATATCAAGCATACTACGAAGTTGAGGATTCTGGCCTAGAATCTACAAATCCATATATTAAGAAACATCAAACAAACATTCACAATCACCCATATATATCAGCTGCTGACATAAATTTAGAAGATTAGGATACTCCCACAAATGGTGAGATTAGTATATATCTTTTTGATAAATATTTGCTTAATTTTAGAATTGGTTTGATGAGATTTGGAATTTTGAATTTGCTTAATTTCAGGAATTAACTGATTATTTAATATGGAAATTATCAAATTCAAATTTAATTCATTCCTAAAACTGATAATTCAAATTTATATTTTTAAATCGGTATACTTTATTTTTATTTTGGATTAATTTAATTCAATCTAATTTAATTCATTCCTAAAATAAACTCATTATATAACTAAAAATTCAAATTTTGAATATCAAATTTACTTTTTCAAAATATATGGAATTATCCGAAATAGTAGGAATTAGGCTTTTATTTTTATTTTATTTTTTATTTTCGTTGATTACATGAAATAATGGCTTACCATTTAAAAATCAAATTTTTGGAAAATCAATTCTATATTTCTTATTTTCGGGGATTGCATGAAAAAATTTCAAATTTTAAAAATCCGATCAAATCTTTAGATTAGGTGATTCAAAATGGTTTGAATTTTAAATTGATTGATTCAGTTATAAAAGGTAATTTTAAACTGAATAATATTTTTGGAGTTTTTCCAAATAAATAATTCCTAAAATAAACTTTTTATTAGGAGTTTATTTGGAAAATGATTTGAATTTTAAATTGATAGATTAAGTTATCCGAAATCAAAGGAATTAGGCTTTTATTTTTTTTTTAATTTTTTTTTAAGCGTTGGAAGAATTAAAGGATGACCAATTGAGAATTGCCACGTGGCTTTCCACGTCATAATGCCACGTGGCGCTGTGTGAAGCCTGGAAATTCTTCTGCTTTCATATAGTATATAGATTAGTCATTTTGTAGTTGTATTCTTTATAACACTCTGTTTAAGATGCAAAGAATGAACAATGAAAATGAAAAACAGATAAATTTACAAAGCTATAAGCCCTTTAATTGGTCCTATAGCAATTGGTATATGACCTGGCAACATCATATACAAAGCTATAAGCCCCTTAGTTGGTCCTATAGCAACTGGTATAGGACCTGGCAACATCATATACAAAGCTATAAGCCCTTTAATTGGTCCTATAGCAATTGGTATAGGACCTGCCAACATCATATACAAAGCAATAAGAACTTTGACTGGTCCTATAGCAACTGGTATAGGACCTGGCAACATCATATACAAAGCTATAACCCCTTTAATTGGTCCTATATCAATTGTTATAGGATCTTTCAATATCATATACAAAGCTATAAGACCTTTGAATGGTCCTATAGCAATTGGTATAGGACCTATCAATATCATATACAAAGCTATAAGCCCTTTAATTGGTACTATAGCAACTGGTATATGACCTGGCAACATCATATACAAAGCAATAAGACATTTGAATGGTCCTATGACAATTGGTATAGGACCTGTCAATATCATATACAAAGCTATAAGCCCTTTAATTGATCCTATAGCAACTGGTATAGGACCTGATAACATCACATACAAAGATATAAGCCCTTTAATTGGTCCTATAGCAACTGGTATAGGACCAACAATAAAATGTTAAAACACTAATAAGATGTCTTATAGTAACAGGTATAAGACCTATTATTAATCATACACAAATTGTAAGAATAATAACACCTGGTCTTATACCATAAAAAAAACATAAACAACAACACTAATAAGAGGTCTTATAGCAAAAGGTATAAGACCTGCTATAAGTCATCTACAACATCATAAACAACAACATATCTTATATCTATAAGATCACTTGATGTTCTTATACAACAGTACCAACAATAGATTCATAGAAATTAAATTGATAGTAACAATAAAATGTTAAAACACTACTAAGAGGTCTTATAGTAACAGGTATAAGACATATTATTAGTCATACACAAATCAGCGTCAATTGAAGAAGTTCCGATATTTGACACGGTGGTAGGAAGTAGCAGAGCTGAGGAGTCAATATTTGAACCATAAAGAGCATTCTGGGCATCCAAGCTACAACTTCCCTGAGCATTCTGGATAAGTTACTCGGATCAACTCTTACTGCAAAAACCAATAAAATTCACTTGAAAATCTTTCGAACTGTTGGATTATTGTCATAGACTCACAGCAGTAGGAGCAGACCAGGCAACACTATGACAAAGTTTGCATCTTTGGAAGTCCTCTAAACTAGTGCTTTAGATTGAAGCCTATTAGTTTCATAAGTCAACAGCTAAAGATTAATATGTGAACCAACCATTAATTGGTTACGGTAATTCAAGTAACAACTGTTTGATTGAAGGAATTACCGTATCAGTAGTGATATCAAAGAGACTAGATCGGCGTCTGCGGCGGTTAAGGTTGGTCCGGCGGAGGAAGTATTTCTGAGCATGGCTTGCAACTTGTGTAGGCGTACGGGTCTTAACAAAATTCCTGGAGATACCTCTCCAATCTCCTTTCCCCAGTTTCTGCAATCCAATCAAGAACAGCTTATGTTCATCCTCTGTCCATGGAGTCCCTGCAAACCCAATCACAAATTCAACAAACAAGTCTAGATTGAACAAATTGTAAACAAAACACAATTAAACAGAAAACCCAATCACAAAAATCAACAAGCAATTCAGATTCAACAAATTATAAACAAAACACAATTAAACAGAAATAATCGCCAAGGTGTTTGTCAAAATGCCTAAACCAGAAATTTGTAATCAATGGCAACAAGATTGCAATTAATAATAAGAGTGAAGGGGGATCTGACCTCGTTTGCGTTCCCGGCTGGCGGTAGATTGATTACGAAGAACGTTGCCATCTTCACCATTCTTCAATTTTGGATTCAATTTTGCAATTCCGCAAAGAACGCCGGACGGAAGTTAACGGCGTACTAACTTCATTTTGGCCGTTCACGGTATAATGGGGTTTAAAGGGATTTTAATTTGGAATAACAAAGGAGTTAGTCTTTTTTTATTTGGGATGGGTTTTTAGGGGATAAGATCTGGTAGTTGTGGTTAAAAAGGAATTTTTCCATTATAATACAATGTTAATTTTTCTTGATCAAAAAAGAGGCAAAGCAGAAATTTTAATAGTAAAAATCTGAATTTTAAAAAGTAACTAGTACTAATTTTACAACTTTTGAAAAGTGAAAGGGGGCACCTGCCCCTTATACTAAGGGGTAGGTCCGCCCCCGATACGACCTAGTCCCTCGAAAAAACTCTCCAGTGTCTCTAAATAATGTGGACTCTCCTGCTGCGATGATCGTAACAGTTGATCCTGGTCCGGTTCCACAGGGAACTCATACCGACACAAAGGACAAGTATTCTTCAAATTAATCCACTTGACAATGCATTCAGAATGAAACCAGTGACCGCACGGCATCTTATTCACACTTTCCTTCAACTGAAACTCATCGGAGCAAATAACACAGGACGATTCCGTATTCAGGTCTTGTTTCAGGACAGGGCCAGTGACCGTGACTTTGTGGGCGTTAACAGAATTGATGAAGGAAGTGGCGGCTGCGGTTGGACGAGGTTCGTAGTGATCAGCCGTCCAATCAACAGTTGTATCAAAATCTTCGTCGTCTTCGATGAAACGAAACTGGATGAACAAATCATCTTCTACTTCAATTAAAGAGTCAAAATCTTCGTTGTCTTCAAGGATATCAAATTGGATGAAATCATCATCTTCTTCGGTAAGTAAGCAAAAATCGTGGTCGCACTCGATGAAATTAGATTGGATGGATAATATTAGTAATGGGGTTAGTGGGAGGGCATCGGGGAGGCGGCTTGTGATGTTGCAGGTAGGGCAGCAAACAGCGGAGGTGGTGGGGAACAAAACACAGTTGCATCTGTTGCAGCATTGCGGCATCTTTAATCTAAATTTCTCTCTTATCTGTGGGTGTTGTATGTACGTGCATAGTGTTATACGGAGTATATATATATAGAGGGCAGTGTGTTTAGTTTGAATCCAAGAATGAGAAGGATTCCATTACTAAATCAGAGCGTGACAAGGAAATTTCTGTAGTTAGGATTTTATTTGATTAATGAAACGTTTATTAACTAGGGTTTCCTAATTATGTTCATGTTTGTTAAAAAAAATGCTCATATAATTAATTTGACTTACGTTGGAATCAAGTACATTGGATTTTCTAGACCATTACATTCAGCTCACTTCTCGTTCAGCTCACTTTATATGCCTAACAAATTTATATCGCCTAGATTAATATATGTAGACTACTCTCCAACTTAACAACATTCAGCTCACTTCTCGTTCTGCAAGTCTTCTATTAGGTAACATGGCACCCGCTTGTATTCTAGCAGTCCGACGTAGCCTTACCGGCAACAGCGATGCTTGAACCACCGTCACAGTAGAATTCTCCGGCGTCATCAAGGTTGTTGGAACCGAATGGTCTGATACTGGTGATCGTAGCACATGATTATCCGGCTCTCTTGGGAACTCGTGCCGACACAACTGACAATTATTCTTCAAACGAAGCCACTTCCTAATACATTCATAATGAAACCAGTGACGGCAGGATAACTGATTGACGCTTTCTTTCAACTAACACTCGTCGGAGCAAATAGCACATGAAGGCGCAGCAATCATCTGCTTCAAAACAGTTCGGCCGACAAAGAGTTTGTCTTTCTTGAGGGTGGTCATGAAGGATGCGGCGGTTGGGCTAGGACGAGGATTATATGAAAAATTCCTGTTGCTTTCGAGAAACTCAATCGCACTTAGAAATCGGGATATGGTGGTTGGTGGTGGAGGAGTGTCGGAGAGGCAGTCTGGGCAGAAGATGGCGGTGGGAGAGAGAGGCGTGGGGATGAAGGAACGGAAGCATCTGATGCAACTAATAGACATTTCTTTTCTCTTTTGTTGGGTCAGTGTAAAATTAAGACTATGGCATTGGCGCGTAATATATATAGCTAAGGGAAGGGAAGGGTTTGCTAATTCAGAAGATGGCGGTGCCGGTGGGAGAGAGAGGCGTGGTGATGAAGGGAAGGAAAGGGTTTGTTAATTCAGGTTAATATGATCCCTTGAAGGAGATGGAAAATGGATTACTTTAATTAACAGTTATTATAACTAGGGTTTCCTAATCCTGTTTTAGTATTTTGGACGATAAAAAATTCTTATAAATATTGGTAAAATCCAATCAAGTTGATAAAAATATGCAACATTTTTATGGGATGAAGGCATTAACACAATTATAAACCTTGTCTTATATTTTGATGTCATTTGATTAAAAATCAATTTTCTCAAATTTATCTCAATATTGAAATAAATATAGGCGAGTCTTGGCGCAACGGTTAAGTTGCTCATTTGGTGACCACAAGGTCACGGGTTCGAACCTTGGCGAACATCCTCTTAGCAATTGTCAGGGGAAGGCTCTAACAAATGGTTCCCCTCTCCCAACCCCCGCTTGACGCACCGGAATTTGCCCTTTTTATTGAAATAAATATTTCTTTAGAGATGAAATGATCAGTACTTGTAAAAAAAAAAAACAATATGCTTTAAAGTATCACAAGCACTATGACACACACTTTGCATGTACTATATATTATAGGATTTATATTTTAGATTATTACTGTTATTATTTTGGAAATATATGCTTAGAGACAAATTAATTAATAAACTGTGAAGTTATTGAAGTACAAATTTGGTTTTTTGGTTTTTTTTTTTTTTTGAACAAGAAATACATATAATTTTAATTCTTAGAAGGGTGATTTTTTATTAAAAATAAAATATGTAAGCCCTACTTGGATGGAGAACCTAAGAATTTAAGCGACTCCATACATAAATGTTACTCCATAAGTAGTCTTGTACAACTTAAAAAAAATGTTAAGGTTGAATTGTTATTCACACCCGCAAATTTACTTAATACCCCGCATTACTATTTTCAAAAAGATGCCATTAATTAAAATGACTTTATTACCCTCCACAAATCTCCCCTTCTTCAAATCAATCACCATTCAATCCCTCCCCCCAAATCCCTCCGCTTCCCTCCAAAACTCCAAGAAATCATCAACCTCTTTCAATCTGTTCAAGAACCTAAAGCCAAGTACCAACAATTGTTATTCTACGCCCAGAAGCTTCCGCCGCTCGATCCCCAACAACTAAGAATAAGGTTCAGGGTTGCGTTTCTCAGGTAGGACCCCTCCAATCAACCTTGTCACCACCCCAAATCCAGCTGGTGGTGTTCCTTTGACAAACCCCACCACAATACCTCCTCCTGCAGTTGTTGCAGGGCAGGGGCAGAGCTGGTGTATAGCAAAGAATGGAGCTTCACAAACTGCACTCCAAGCAGCATTAGATTATGCTTGTGGGATTGGTGGAGCTGATTGTGCATCAATCCAACAGGGTACAAATTGTTAACCCGAATTCTCTTCAGAACCATTGTTCTTCAGAACCATTGGAAGAAATGAAGAATTACCTTCAAACACACACCATTGAATGAATTGAATTGCATGTTTTTCGTTTTTGATTTTTAGGTCAAAATCGAACCAAGTGGGTTTGATGATTTGATGACCAATTTGTCATTCATTTCATGTAATTCATATATGCATGCGTAGCTTATGATTTGTAGAACAACATATTCGAAAATCGTTGAATTTGGCTGTGTAGATCTCGAGTTATTGTAATTTTAAGTTTTGAAAATTGTGTTGTTTTCGAATGTTCATGGCTGTTTTTGACACCGTTAAAGTCAGATTTAAAGAAAAGTGTTAACATGAGTTTTGTTCTTCTCTGTGAGATCTTTTCATAGCTAGTTTATTTGTTTAATTTGGCTCAAAAATGAGTGAGATATGATCATTCAAAGATTGGTTCGCGAAATTTGATCCGCCGGAAAATCCATCTCAAAAGGTTGCTATGAACACCATTAATGGCGGATGATCATTTTGGTTGCAGCGGTTGAGCTTCAAGAAGGGTTTTAAAGGGTATAATAGTAATAATAGGGATGTAGTTTAAATTTTTAGAAGTAAACTTAGTAATGCGGGGGTATTAAGTAAATTTGCGGGGGTGAATAACAATTCTCTAATTTTATCATCATATAAATATTTGTATATTATAATAGAATTCCTTAAAATTTTGTCACATTTGTTCAGAAAAGAATGAGTAATTAAAAGTATTTATTCACAATAACAATTTTCAGAATTTCATGAATATATTTTTATAAATATTTTAGCGAAGTTCAAATTAAATTAAACTAATCATTAAAATTAAAATTATATATATATATATATATATATATGTGTATATAATTTTAATTATATATATATATACATATATATATATATATACATATATATATATATACATATATATGTATATATATATATATATATATACATATATATATATACATATATATGTATATACATATATATATATATATATATATATATGTATATACATATATATGTATATATATATATATGTATATATATATATATATATGTATATATATATATAATTAAAATTATATATATATATGTATATATATATATATATATGTATATATATATGTATGTATATATATATATATGTATATATATATATATATATATATGTATATGTATATATATATGTATATATATATATATATGTATATATATATGTATATATGTATATATATATGTATATATATATATATATGTATATACATATATACATAGAGGAAAAAACCAAAATATTACTTTTTAATTAATTATTTACCAAAATAACATCAAAAAAAACATATATACCAAAATAACACTTTTTTTGAAAACCGGCACTCCTATTTCCGGTTTTAAAGAAAATCCGGAAGTACTATTGCCGGTTTTAAAAATCTTTTTTTTTTTTTTTTTTTGGTAAATCCGGAAGTACTATTGCCGGTTTTAAAATTCAATTTTTTTTTTTAAATCCGTGTGTCAGAGAGAGAGAGAGTAATTTTTTTTTTTTTTATTTTGTAATAATCCGGCACTTGGTGTGCCGGTTTTAAGAAAGTCTAAATTCCGGCAATCCTAATGCCGGTTTTAAAAAAAACATATTTTTTTTTTTTTTTGTCACGGGAGAGAGTGAAATTAATTCATTGTTTTTTAAATGTGTAAACCGGCATTAGAGATGCCGGTTTTAAAAATAATTTTTTGTTTTTTTGTTTACATTAATTGCTTTGACTGAAACATTGGAAAAAAAAAACTGACAAAGTTGAAAAAAGTGGCTTTATATGTACCATTATTTACACACGCAGAAAGAAATAAAGAGAGACCTCCATAGAAGAAGATAGAAAGAAAGAGAGAGAGAGAGAATTCGTTGTGTTAGAGAGAAAGAAAGAGAGAAAGAAAGAAAGAAAGAAAAAGGCAGTGAAAAAAGAAAGAGAAGAAGAAGGAGGAGAAGGAAAAAAGAAGGAAGAGAAGATTAAGAAACATTTGTAAGGTTAGTTTTTTTTTTTTGTTTAATTGGTTGTTAAATCTATTATGATTTGTTTGATTTTTAAGTTTTGATTTTTAAAATTAAATTATATATAGTGCTTGTTAACTTAGGATTTTGACACATTTTTTTTAATTTTTTTAGGAAAAAATATGAATGGAGTTCCACTTGTTTTCATGTGCTATTGGGGAGGAAATGATGAAAATCCGTTTGAAGTTGAGAATTTTGAAAATGCTCCAAAATGTGCACTTATGGCTAAAACTCGATGGAGTTATAGGAAGTTGATTAAGAAGTTATGTAAGAAAATTGGGGTAGATCGAGCCAATATTCAGTTAGAAGTTACTTGTAGATATCCTCATCTTGTCGCCCATGGGGTTTCAAACTACATTCCATTTGTAATCGAGAATGATATGGGTATGAAACTCATGTTTGATGTTTCTGCTCAGTTTGGGGGGTTGAGTTGCTTACAATTGTATGTTAAGATGAATTCAGTTGATAATGTGAATGAGGAGGAGCCATTCCAAAATGAGTATGTTAATGACATGGATACCTTACAGATGGATTCTTTAAGCTACTACAATGAGAGGGGAGCTGGAACAAGTACAGGAACATATGTGGAAGAGGGAGAGGGACAGGGACAGGGAGAGGAGGAGGAAGAGGAAGAGGAAGAGGAAGAGGGAGAGGAAGAGGAGGGAGAGGAGGAGGGGGAGGGGGAGGAAGAGAGAGATTGGGAATGGTATGATAATTCAGATAATGATCCAAATTATGAAGAAAATATTGGGGCCCTTATAAATTATGATCGTGATGATGGATACGATGATTGTAGTAGTGCTACCGATGTTAGTGAGAATGAGGGTGATGATGGGGTGAGGGAAGATTTGGGGGTACATTTTGTTGGTTACGAACAGCCGCAAGATAACGTGTATAAGAGAGCAACCTATCAATTTTATGGTGATATTGGGGAGGGATCACAAATTTATGATAATAACGAATGTAACTTTGAGGCTTGGAATGGAGAATTTGATGATATTGCCAAAGGTATGCGCTTTTCTCAGAAGTTTGAGGTGCAACATAAAATGAAAATACTACGGTCTAGAAGTTTCTCTTGTGAGACCATACTGCATTGCTCCATTTCGTTGGATATGGCGGTCTGGTTGGATATGTACAGGCTTGTAGAACTCTTGTAACATTCAATGAACAAACTTTCAGTTCACTTTCAGATGGTGTAATTCCAAGTAACTCTTCACATAATTGAATCCATTCCCCCTTTTTCTTAAAAGTTTCTCCACTAATCACAGCATGTCCGTCTATAGGAAGGCCACACAGGATACCAATATCCTCCATTGTGATAGTCATCTCTCCTACGGGTAAATGAAATGTGTGGGTCTCCGGACGCCATCTCTCAACTAAAGCCTCTATTAAATGCCAATCTATTTGAAATGGCCCAAACTATACACCCCGTAAAATCCAGCTTGTTGGAGACTTTCAACTATCCTCCAATCCAATATATTGGGCAGCCCTGTTGAACCCCTAATTCTAAGTTTTTCAACTGGTTGTCCAGCCCAAATATAATTTGACCGATGGTTAGCCTGTGAAGTCAATACAGAATCATTTATCGGCCCTGGATCAACAAAAGACTGCACTGCAAATTGATCCATCTGAAACACACAAATATCAAAGTCAGGGAATATATTATATGTAAACTTACTTAGTATTAATTTAACAAAAAATAATATAAATTTACATAATTAACAATAAAAGAATACTAAACAGTTATATATATAATGAGCAAAAGCATAAATAATTGATATAATACTAACTTAGTATTAATTTTTGATAAACTCTTCTACCGAAGTTCTTCTTCTTCTCTTTCTTTCTTAAGGCTTCTTCTTCTCTTCCTTTCTTTCTGCAATTTTTTTCTTTTCTTCCTTCAATACATTGGCCTCGCGGTTGATTATAAAGAAACTTTAAATGAATCAAACAACCACCCGTGAATGCAAAAAACAAAAAAACTTTTTCAAATCAACTCCCGTGACAAAAAAAAAAAATATATGATTTTTTTAAAACCGGCAATCCTAATGCCGGAATTTACAACTTTTTTAAAACCGGCACACCAAGTGCCGGATTACAAAAAAAATAAAAAAAAAATAATTACTCTCTCTCTGACACACGGATTTAACAAAAAAAAAAAATTTGAATTTTAAACTTTTTTAAAACCGGCACACCAAGTGCCGGATTACAAAATAAAAAAAAATAATTACTCTCTCTCTCTCTCTGACACACGGATTTAACAAAAAAAAAAAAATTGAATTTTAAAACCGGCAATAGTACTTCCGGATTTACCAAAAAAAAAAAAGATTTTTAAAACCGGCAATAGTACTTCCGGATTTTCTTTAAAACCGGAAATAGGAGTGCCGGTTTTCAAAAAAAGTGTTATTTTGGTATATAAGTTTTTTTTGATGTTATTTTGGTAAATAATTAATTAAAAAGTAATATTTTGGTTTTTCTCTCTATATACATATATGTATGTACATATATATATATATGTATATATATATGTATATATATATATGTATATATATACATATGTATGTATATACATATGTATATACATACATATGTATATACATACATATATATATACATACATATATATATACATATATATATATATATATATATATATATATATATATATATATATATATATATATATATATATATATATAAAAGTAGATGGAACGGAAGTACCCCTTCTTCGGTTCCAAAAAGAAGAAAATATGACCCTTAATTATGTGGTTCACAACATTTTATGACTCTTGACCGAATACTACATTTTTGAGTAATACATTTGATAACGTATACAATGGGTAAAATTAATCAAGTTTTAGTTCAAAATACTATTTCCTTTGTCCCAAATTCAATGTCAAATTTTTTTTAAAAAAATTGCTCCCAAGTAAGGGTAAATTTGATTTTTTTTTTTTTGACATTTTTTTTTTTGGACAGAGGGAGCACTGTATTACAAATTAGAAGTTAAGGAGTTTTAGTTCAAGCGGCATTTTATATGAAAAGACAGAAGTTCAATTTCCACCAAAGACACTTTCGAGTGTCACTCTTATAATAGTTGTTTTACTACCTAAAATGGACAATGAGACTAACTTGTCATTCTTACGACAAAAACTCTCACCCCACTTTCTCTCTCTTACTTTACTTTTTATACTTACAATATTTAATTTTTCTTAATCTCCATGCAAATTCAAACTAACAAATTTTAACTGGCATGGATGGAGTAATTTTTTTTAATTTTTTTTTTAAAAGTTACAAATTAAATTTTTCGGGTGTTTGCTAGTTGGATAGACAATGATGTGACCAACACATTTGAGACGTCTATGAAAGGGAAAATATGGTCCTTATATTTAATAATGTGGTTGATGATATTTAATGTGACTCTTGAATGAATGATCCATTTATAGGTGTGTTTGTATCATAATGGTATTTTTTTTTTATGGCTCATGATTTTTCTTATTTTTGTTCTCCCTGATTGGACCCTCATACTTTTTAAATTTATTATTTTCTATATCTTTCTTACATTTTTCAAGTTATCAAGAGCAAAATTAAAAGTGTTTTGGACATTCATTTTGGGACGTAGGGAGTATATGATAGTTACATTGGTGTGGATCTCATAAACAAGGCAAAACCCATATTTTTGTTACAAAAGAAATCATGTTTTTAAAATGTCCTCATTGAAGTTTATATATATAAAGTAGATAGAACGGAAGTACCCCCTTCTTTGGTTCCAATCAACATTATACTTCTTGACCCGTAAGTAAATCAAACTCTAAACCGATAAAAGGCGTTAGCGAGATTCCTATTATAAAGTCGCACAATGTACAGTGGAGAATGAAGTTGTTCCAAATCTAAGAAAATATGCCCTTAATTATGTGATTCACAACATTTTATAAGACTCTTGACCGAATACTACATTTTGGAGTAATACATTTGACAACGTATACAACAATGGGTAAAATTAATCAAGTTTTAGTTCAAAATACTATTTCCTTTGTCCCAAACAATGTCAAAAATTAAAAAATTAAAAAATTGCTCCCAAGTAAGGATAAAGTTGAATATATTTTTTTGACATTTATTTTGCACAAAATCTAGGGAGAAACGCGTTTCTCCATGATTTATGGAGAAACGGGTTTGGCGTACCTTGCTCCCTGCGTCGTCTTCCCCACCTCAACCTCCATCACCGGCGACCTTCTTCTTCCCCAATTACCTTCTTCTCCGGCCAAACCTTCCCCTAATCTCCTCCCTAAACCGAGCTTCTTCTCTTCAAACCAATCGGCGACCCCTGTCCAAAACCTCACCGGTGACCGTTCCCTCAATTCTCCGGCCAAATCCACACCAGATCTCCCTCTATACCCGAACTGTGACAACCCAACCTTTCCAATCTCAATCGCCCAGAACCTAAGCCCGTTGAATTGTTGATTTGCTACAGCTTCACCAACAATCGTGCAAAACCGTATAGAGAGAGAGGAACGTTTAGTGAGAGAGAGTCTCCGTCTTTTGTTCCGTCTTTTGTTGTTTCTGGCTATCAAATATAATGCTTCTGGACATCAATTATAAAGCTTCTGGATATCAATAAAAAAGGTTTTGGGTTCTGGATATCAATTAAAAAGTTTCTGAATATCAATTATAAAGCTTCTGGATATCAATTATAAAGCTTCTGGATATCCAGAACTCTTTGAAAGGATATCCAGAACCTTATGTAAGTGATATCCAGAATTTTAGAATTGGCTTCTGGATATAAGTTTTAAGGCTTCTGGATATCCATATTCAATGTTCTGGATATCCAGAACCTTGTGAAAGTGATATCCAGATCAGAAATTTGGTTTTGGCCTTGGATTTGGTCCCAATATTTTTTCTGGATATCCATCCCAAAGCTTCTGGATATCAATCCTAAAGCTTCTGGATATCCAGAAACCCGTTTCTCCATAACTTATGGAGAAACGCGTTTCTCCCTAGACCTACTCTTTATTTTGAGACAGAGAGCACTGTATTACAAATTAGAAGTCTTTAGTTCAAGGGGCATTTTATATGAAAAAGTTGTGTTTTGGAGCATTGCTAGTTCGTAACCATGATGGAGTCTTTGTAGTTATCTTATTCTGGTCATTTGATGTGAAATTGGTACTGAGGATGTGGAGTACAATTTTTTTCTTTTTCTTTTATCTTGAAGCAATATAATATTACATTGCAGATATCATAAGCTCAACTTGTTATGCTCTATTAAATACACATTATAATTTTATATAAAATAATTAAATTTTAACAATATTATTCAAAGTTCAAAAGTGTCAAAAAAGTCTGATGTACATTCTTGATGATAATGATATTTTGTTGCAAAATATGACATTGGAAGTACATTTCTTATCACACTGGGCGTTTATTATAAGAAAATCTTCATAAATATTGATTAGTGATTATACCTATGCCTGAGTTACAAGAACATACCGATCTTTGAATAATAAAAGTAAATGCAAATAAACCATGAACAAACCAATGACGAAGCAACAAGGACTTTTCAATATAATTCCCAATAATCCAAGTTATCTTCAACCGAAATACATAATCAGAAACAAAAATCAAGAAACACTCAATATAAAGAGCGTTCCAGTTCAACTCACTACAAAAGTTATATTACATATGAAATCATGAGATTGATCACACATGTGAAACATTTATCTGATATACGCTTGATAACAACGACCTTGATATTAGGAATAGGCACCACTCCTGTGGCCTCTGCTGTTGCGCCGCTGCTGCGTGCAGCGGAGATGCCGCCATGACTCTCCATTTTGGTACTCGACGGACGAGATGATTTTGTGTCGAACGGGTCCCACACTTTACCAAAACAATCTCAGCTGCACGAAGAGGGAGGAGGGCTTACATGGACGAGCTCCTACCGCTCGCATCCGCGCAGCAGCAGGCGGCGGCAGGAGTGATGCAAGATCCCTTGATATACCGGACAACGATCAAAGAAATATGATTGAGCCCAACACCCTTAAATAACTTGATCTGCTGTAATGACCATCAAGCTTGGCCTAAGAATATAAAGTTAAATAGTCAATATCAAGTACAATTGCATAGGGAAAGCATATACATAAATAGATAAATCGACAAATCATAAATTCTTTCCATTAAAACATACGAACAACAGGACTTGGAGGCTTAAAGATCTAACCTTCCATAGAACCGGTAACAGGAAAGGTAGATCTTCGGAGATCTAAGGATTTAACCTTCCATATAAAAGCCGGCAAAAACTAGTGTTGGCCGCCCTCCCTTTGGTGGGTAGGGGGTGTTGAGCTATTTCAAAGAGGAAGTCGTATTGGCTTATATAATACCATTAGGGTTTAGGGTTTCTAGTTCATCGGACCTAATCAGGTTTAATTGCTTGTTCGGTCCCCCTGAATAAGGCTTGAACATAAACTTTAAAGAGTATGGGCCGTGGTTGATTAAAAAATTTGCCCGAAAGTTTTTTGGCCTGGGCTTGGTTATTGGATGATGAAACCCGGCCCAGTCTCACTATCTCTCTATATGTATATATATATGCATGCATATATATATATATATATGTGTGTGTGTGTGTGTGTGTGGGCGTGTGCATATGTGTTTGTCAATTAGTTTAGTGGCCAGAATTTTTTAAAGGGGGAAAAATTCATTTTCACTAATTAAATGGGTGCAAAATAAAATTTTGTGTATTTATTTATTTACATAAATGGGGGGAAAAGTTTCATTTATTGCACTGAGATCCTTGAGCATGAAGATTTTCTACAGAAATTACACCAGTAAAATTTTTGTTCTTAGAATCGCGGCAGGCCCTTTAGCTCCGCCCATGTGTAAGTTTATGACTCCATTATTTAGTGGAGTTCTAGTTGAAATGGTAACTTTAGATAGATGGTTTTGTGGTTCGGACATGTATGCGGATACGCCGGAGACTTTCCTAATTGCAGAAGACTTGCTCACTATCGAGTGTAGGTAATTCATTTACCTTTTTTACTGAATTTCCCAAATCTTATGATTAGCAGTTTTCCATTTTGTTGTTCTCTTAACCGACTTGTACTTATGCTTGAAAATTGAAATTTCAGACAGGGAAATCCAAATTTTGGCTTCATTGAATTTGCGGTTCCTGAGGTTGACTTGTCTCCAATATAGAAGCTTGTTTTAATAATCTCATTCCATCATCTTTACATCTGTTTTTTAAACAGGTGGTGAAAATTGTGGCGGAAACTATGCACAATCTACGGTGTTAATTTTTCTTGATCACAAAAGAGGCAAAGCACAAATTTTAATAGTAAAAATCTGAATTTTAAAAAGTAACTAGTACTAATTTTACAACTTTTGAAAAGTGAAGGGGCACCTGTCCCTTATACTAAGGGGTAGGTCCGCCCCCGATACGACCTAGTGTAAGAGAACATTATCCCACATCGGGAATAAACAAGACTTGTCTCTAACATATAAGGATCCTGGGCTACTCCCCTTAACACCAATTGGTTTTAAGGTGGAACCTCAGACTTTATCATGGAATCAGAGCTGGTCCATTAAACGTGCAGGCCCAACGGCCCACGATGAACCCTCCGCGCCACCCACCATCCAGTCCACGTTGTAAGCCTTTGGCAAAGCCCGGCACGTGAGGGGGCGTGTAAGAGAACCTTATCCCACATCGGGAATAAACAAGACTTGTCTCTAACATATAAGGATCCTGGGCTACTCCCCTTAACACCAATTTGTTTTAAGGTGGAACCTCAAACTTTATCATCTAGTCCCTCGAAAAAACTCTCCAGTGTCTCTAAATAATGTGGACTCTCCTGCGATGATCGTAGCAGTTGATCCTTGTCCGGTTTCACAAGGAACTCAAACCGACACAAAGGACAAGTATTCTTCAAATTAATCCACTTGACAATGCATTCAGAATGAAACCAGTGACCGCACGGCATCTTATTCACTTTCCTTCAACTGAAACTCATCGGAGCAAATAACACAGGACGATTTCGTATTCAGGTCTTGTTTCAGGACAGGGCCAGTGACCGTGACTTTGTAGGCGTTGAGGGAATTGACGAAGGAAGTGGCGGCTGCGGTTGGACGAGGTTCGTAGTGATCAGCCGTCCAATCAACGGTTGTATCAAAATCTTCGTCGTCTTCGATGAAACGAAACAAATCATCTACTACTTCAATTAAAGAGACAAAATCTTCGGTGTCTTCAAGGATATCAAATTGGATGAAATCATCATCTTCTTCGGTAAGTAAGCAAAAATCGTGGTCGCACTCGATGAAATCAGATTGGATGGATAATATTGGTAATGGGGTTAGTGGTGGTAGTGGGAGGGCATCGGGGAGGCGGCTTGTGATGTTGCAGGTAGGCAGTGCACAGCGGAGGTGGTGGGGAAGAAAACACAGTTGCATCTGTCGCAGCATTGTGGCATCTTTAATCTAAATTTCTCTCTTATTTATATACCTTTTTATAAAAAATATCAGTAATAAAAAAAGTCTAAAATATTATTTTCTTATCATTAAAAAATTAAAAAAATAAAATAAAAATAAAGGTTAGTCCGTACCTCTTTTCTTTTATATACTTTCATTTGTTTATTTTTTTTTCTATCTTTTTTATATAACTTTTTGCAAATATTTTCAGTAATAAAAAAAATTCCAAAACAGTTTTTTCTGTTAAAAAAAAATGTTGAACCGCCGGTTTCGAACCGTGAACCGTAAGTTCAAGGTTCGGTTCCGATCTCCCCTTTTTCGAAATCGGAACCGAAACCGTAATTGGTCATCCCTACCATTGCACCCCCACCTAAACCTGCTCTGATCGCCCCCACTAATGTTCGACCGTGGGGGAACGAACAAACTTGATGGTGTTCGACCAGGGTTGGTTGAACACCATGAGGTGAATGGTCGAACATTGTTAGGTGTGTTCTTTCACTCATAGTCGAACATCAGTGTTTATGTTGCCTTGTTGTCGTTGAACAATAGTTTTCATGTTCAGCTGGCTATGACCTAACATCAATATATATGTTCTTGTGTCCATGACTGAACATGGACTTTGTTCTATTTCTATGTCATGATCGAACTATTAAATATATGAGTAGGGGAAAGCCAATTAATTGAGGGACGGGAGAAGGACTTGGGAGTGATTTTTCTAGATGGAGCGGGGGGAACAAGTCATTGTGGCGGGTGAAATGAAAATATTTTTAATAATGTTCTATAATTCTAACATATTTTTAATACCTTTTGTTTCATCAATAAACACAATATCAAAATAAAAAATAAATATATCATGAAGTGAAATGAAATGAAATGATCTAAGGACATAAAAATAGAAAAATATCCATGTAAAAATCTTTATTACACATTGAAAGGTCCTGTTTGCTTTAATCAGTTTAAAAGGTTAGGCAGTTAAGCTTTGACAGCTGAGGTGAAATCTTAGCTGTCAGATATTAACTGATATAAAAAGCAAGAGTTAAATGTGCAGCGGAATAAAAGAGTTTGAAATAATGTAAAGACAAGTGAATAGTGTATGTGTGTGTATATGTGTGTGTGTGTTGTGTGATAATAACAATTGAACACAAGGAATTTTAAGGTGGTTCAGAGTTCACTCCTCCTACGTCCACCCTCACTGTCAACCTTGACAAGTGAGATCAATCCACTTAAATCTAGTTCCCGTTAAGATTTACAAAGGATTGGATAGGCAAGTTCCTTGAACTTCCTCTTCCTAATAAGTACAGTCTATTAGGGATTAAGCTCTACACTGAGCAATTCACACTACCCACTTAAAGTCAGTCTTAAGGGGTTCTTACAAATCAGTTTATACACATGAGATCAGTTACAAGTGTCTTAACGTTGTTTTGATTATTGGTTGTAGGTTGAGAAGGTTTGGATGCAAGGTTGTAGAAGTTGTGTGTAAAAGGGGGGTGTTGTCTTCAGTCTTGGAGAGTTCCTTTTATAGGCTTGGAAATAGCCGTTGGAGGAGGCAAGGAGACAAGGGAGTAAATGCATGTTGGAGTTGCATTTAGGGCCTTTGTTGACTGGAGAATAATATAGCTGGAATCTGCAACCAAACATGTGATCTTCATGGAGGTGAGCTGGCAACATCTGTATGGAGAGATTGGACAATGCACATCGTGGTCATCACAGGATTTCTTCATTGTTGTTGATGTTGAAGATCATAGCTGTTGAGGGATGAAACCTTTGCTGTGAGAGAACCTTAGCTGTCAGAGCTAAGTTCTTGATCTAGAAGGTTTAGGCAATAAGTAATGCACCATACTACACATGTAATTAGATACATTAGTGTACATGAGAGGTTTTGAGTGATATCTTTGTAGGTTGATTGAATCATAGCTGTCCAGTTGATGTATATAAAGAAGTGCAATTTGAGTTTGAGGTCTTAGCTGTCCAAGGTCATATGTTATCTTGGCTGTCAGATAACATATGAAATATTTCTTTGTCAAAACCTTTTATAACTATGTGGTTTATATAGTTAGGTCCTAACAATTTCCCCCTTTTTGGCAAAGTAATATATCTAATAAAGATATAACCTGCAAGATACTCAAGACTGAATATACCAATGAAGATGAAATCAATCTTCTTGATTCAATCATAAGAGCTTTAAAACAAAACACATTATCCAAAATAAACATTGTTTTTAAAGCAGGAAATAAAGATAGGGTTCAAAAGGGACTTATCCACAAAAAGAAAAATTTCCTAATCAGAAAATTCATCTCTTTCTCTTCTGGCTGCAAGGATCTCATCTCTTTCAGCTAGGAGCACCTTTTTCATCTTCTCTTCAACACCTCTGTAGTACATCTCAATGTTCCATTCCCAGGTCATCTCATCATCATAGGTGAAGGTTTGATCTTGCCTGTCCTTGAGAACATCCTTGGGGAGAGGTTCTTCATCATCTCTCAGTCTCAGATTACCCCATTTGGGAGCCTTCTTTGGTTTTGAGCTTTGACCCCTTGTTCCTGCAAATAGGTTAGAAAAGAAGGGGTTTGATTGAAGAGAGATGGGTTGTTGAGTTTGATGGGGAGGAGGATCAATTGAGACAGTGAGAACAGTAGAGGTTGAGAATTGATGCTGTTTCATCACAGGAGCACTATCTTCATCATCACTTGACACAATCACATTAGGAGCGGTACCAGAGGCTCTCTTTCCCAGGTTCACAGCTTCTTCATCAGATTCAATGGCCTTTCCTTTGGAGGCCTTCTTCTCAGATTTTGACACAGTTGATACTTCCAAAATGTGTCTCATCTTGGTTATCATTGATCTTGTAAATCTCTGCATGTCTGTGATGGTCACATGATATGGGGACACAAAAGTTGAGGGATTGAAGTTTGGAGGAAGTTTGGATTGGAGAGATCTTGTGTTTAGGGGGATGAAGGAAGAGGGTAGTGAAGATGAAGGTGGAAACATAGCTGTCAGACTTGGTCTTGCAATGACAGCCATGATGATGGATTTATTGAGGCAAATCCTCCAATACATTTCTTTGGCAAGCTCAATGCATAGGGCATACACCAGGGATGAAGGCATATAAATGCATTCATTGATATCTGATGAGAGAAGCTGGGAGAACAGAATTTCCCAATCCATTATGGTGGTAATATCCATGAAATTTGGTAGCAAGGGAGCCTTGTGAAAGAAGGAGTTGGGGAGAGCTATTCTGTACTTTTTCCATTCCTCATGGGCAAACATTGTGAGGCCACATCTATTCCTTGCATGAATCATAATTGAATTTTTGCTCAACAGCCAAGGATTAGAGACTAGGTGAGGATTAGCAACTTCAGGAAAATGAGAAATGTCTTTCAATCTTTGGTGGGCAGCCATGATAGAGGGGAAGGAAAAGTCGATTTCACAATCTAAAATCCAAGGTTCACAAGTAGGAAGGATCTCAGATTCAAGGGAGGGATCAAGAGTTTCTTGGGTTTGAACAGACTCACTAGGTTTAAATTGAGATTCTTGTTCAGGTTGAGGTTCTGGTTCAAGATCAGGTTGAGGTTCAGGTTCAAGAACAGGTTGAGATTCAGTATCTTGGGTAACAATATGAGGTTCATGAATTTGAACAGTTTCAACAAGTATGGGTTGAGGTTCAGGTTCAGGAAAGGAATCAGGTGCAGGAATGCTTGCTTTCTTAGCCAGATCTCTGTTTTTGATAAGTTTCAAGGCTTTTTGGGATTCTTCCTCTGTTAGCACTTGTCTCAAGTAATGGGTAACAGCAGGGACATGCTTGGGATCCTCTAAGGAAAGTCCTTCAGATGCTTTGAAGATGTTTTCAGGAATGGGGGAAGAATCTGAGGGACTATCAGAGGGTGATTCTTGACTAGAGAGAGGCATAGCTGTCAGAATTGTAGACAAAGGACTTTTGTTCCCCCTTAACAGAGGCTCATCCTTTTCAGAGCTAGAGCTATTCCCCCTATCTTTTTCAACACTAGGCTCATTTGGACTGATGTTGGAGGGATTAAGATTTAGGATGCCTTGAGCTGCAGAATCATGGGGTGAACTAGATTGGTCTTTAGATGAGGAGGGTTGAGGAGTGGTTGGCTTCAACTTCTTGGATGGGGGAGCATCTATATCTGATTTTCTCTTCCTAGAGAAAGTACTGAGAGTAAGAGAAGGCTCAGAGACTACCTTGGATGGGGTTTCAGCAATTGGGACAACCTTAGCTGTCAGAGATGAAGCTTCCATAGCTGTCCCAGATGACTGTCCAACCTTAGCTGTCCTTACTTCCATTAGTGACTCAGCAACAGCTCTTCTCATATCTTCATCATACTCATCACCTTGAGCTTCAGCAGCATACACATCATCAGGAACTTCTTCCTCTTCACCATCATAATCATCAATGTCCTTGAAGATATGATCTGACTGAGTATCTTCACTGTCAGCTTGTTCTTCAGCTACCATCTTCCCTTTGTCAGTTTCTTGAGCACTTTCTTGCTCAACATCTACCTCTTCTTGAATTTGCTTTCCTTTGCTGAGCTTCTTTCCCTTTCCAGTTCTCTTCATCTTGGCTAGGCTTTTTCTTCTTTTGATTTTGGTTGGAGAAGTCTCTTGGGCTCTTTCTTTTATGACAACACCTTTGTCATTCTTTCTCTTGGATCTTTTGTCATTCACCATGTTTACCAATCCCTGCCACATCTTCATATCCTTTTCAGTTTTCTCTTTCAATCTTTTAGAGGCTTCATCAAAATTCTCAGAGCTATCCCCAAGCTCTAATTTCTTCTTGCTCTTCAGTTTGAAGGTGCTCAAGTTGAAGCTCCTGGTTGATACTAGAGATGCAGACTCAAGCCACTCAACCTTTAGGGGAGGATTCAGCCTTGGAATAAGGTGATGAAGAATTCCACTCATGAATCTGAAGTTGTTCATCCTTGGGTTTTGCTTTTTGAATTTCCAAGGAGAGGGAGAGATGGCCAATTGAAAGTTGTGAAGTAATGCAACACTCCAGTTTACTTCTTTGGTTATCAAACTTAGGGCTTGCTTCCATTCATTAGGACTTATTTGATCAAATGATGATTGCTTTCCATCAAACCCTTTGATCATAACATCCATTAGGGTTGATTTGAACAAATCAAGGTCCTTCTTTTTGATTGGTTTGTCCTGAACCAATTGATAATTGCAGCTTGGTTTGTCAAAGAACCTTTTGTAGAATGGTTCCAGGTTGTTATCTTTCCTATTCCAGAGATTTGAGACACCATTGCTTTTGATAGGAATGTTGTAAACCTTGGACACAACCTTGGGGGTCACATTGATTTCAGTACCTTCAATGGTGGTTTTGATTGCCCCAGTTGATTGTCTTTCTCCTTTCATAAAAATCTCTCTGCACAGCTTCTCATAAATTGGAGGTTGAGCTTCCATCATATTGCAGAGATGATTGGATTCTAAAAGGTCTTTGATGAGAGCTCCAACATTGTGCTCATAGAACTCAGGTTTGATGAAGTATCCATGGGCTTCAGGGTAAGACATGATTGATTTTTAGAACAGAAAATTTTTAGGGTTTATGAGGCAAGAACAGAGTGGATCAAGGGATGAATTTGGAAGAGAGAATGGTGATTGTTAACTGAGGGATTAGTTCGCAAGGCTAAATGATAGTTAAAGGAGGGAATTTGTGTTTGTTAAAACGGCTAATACGTGGGTTAGTGTAACGGTTAAAAAATAGCATTTAAGATAGTGACTGTTCATGAATAGTGTTTTTTGTCCCACTACTCATTACATGCACAATAACTTCCCATAAAACAAGGGAGTTATTTCCGTACACAGAGACGAAATTTCAGAGGGAATAAACAGAGAATTTAATGGACATGTGTTAGTGGCAAGTTCCAAAAGCTTCCTTGATTTGGCAAGAGCTAAATTCATAGCTGTCAGACTTAATTACCAGCCAAGCCTATTTTGAATGATCATTGCCACTAATTTGACTGAAACTGAATTTGTCTATAAAAGGAAATGATTCTGATGAAGAAATTTACCAAATCCATTTCATTCATAGCAAATGGGAAGGCTTGTTTCAAAGTTTAGTCCTAGCAAAATGGCTAAGACAGCAAAGAGACTTGTTTTTCAAAGTCCAAGAGTAGATGAAACAAGAGAGGAAAGATTTGAGAGAGAGTTTCTGTCATATAGACTCCAAACTGATATTGGTTTGGAGCAGGAGGTGGATCAAATACTAAAAGATGATCCCAATAAGGAGGAGGAGTTGAAGGAGAGAGAGATAAGAAAGAAATTTTGGGAGGAGGAGAGACTGGCACTTTTGGAAGGTGAGAGAAATAGGTTGAGAGAGAGAGCAAAAAGTAAGGGTAAGGCTAAGATGGTTGAAGGGGGAACCAGTGATCTGATAGCTAAGGTTAAGCTGTCAAGAAAGGAACAAGAGGGAGAATCAAGTAGGCCAGTTAAGGACAAAGTGGAAAGGGTCTATACCTTGGGAGAGCTAGTGAAGCTTGACAGTGATGAAAGGATTAAGGTTGACACACAAATTGGTCAACCTGATTTCATAGCTGTCAAGGAATACACAGCTGTCACCAGGGATTCTCTAACTCTTAGCCAAACAGTTCTTGAGGGAACTGGAGATAACTTTGCAGGAGTGCAAAGTTCTCCTTCCAAAGTCTATATGAAGTTGTTTTCACAATTTCTCAAGTGTTTGAGTCCAGCTGCTCTAAATGGTGAGGAGGATGAAGGTCCTCAGTCTGATCAAGCTATCATTGCACAGGCAAGTGCAAATTCTTCAGGTACCTTCAGCTTTATCTCACCACTCAGTGATTATCCTCCCTATAATGCAGTTGAAGAGTGGTGGCCAAGAAGGGTCTGTCCTTCTTTGCAGTTTTCAACCTCTGCTATTGATCCTTTTATGGAAAGGCATCCTGTTTGGCTAGAGAGATATGGAGATATCAAAGAGAGTGTATATCAAGCTCCAGACATTATCTATAGTGATAAAGGATATGGGGATAATTGCTTTCAAGATCAGCTATGGGATAAACAGGATTGACAGACCTTAGCTGTCAGGACTTTTCAGAGGTGCTTGCTGTGATGAGAAGGAGGGTTGGTGAAGCTTTTGGTAATATGGATTTAGGTTTGTTTTTATGGTATTTGAATTTCTGTAAGGTAGGAATGAAGTTTGGTTTTGATGTTTAAGAAGCTTTTTGGTTTGATGAAAAGGTTAGCTGTCAGATACTATGTTGTTGACAGCAGCCATAGGATATGGTTTATTTTAATGAATAAGAGTTTTTATTTTGGTAGATTAATCATGCCTAGCATTGCTCTTAACATTTCAAATCTTTTCTCATCCATAGCCTTTGTTAGGATGTCAGAGACATTATCCTCAGTACATACTTTAGCAAGGTTAATATTTCCTTTTTCAACATGGTCTCTGATGAAGTGGTGTCTGACCTCAATATGCTTTGTTTTTGAGTGTTGGACAGGGTTTTCTGTCATGGCAATAGTACTTGAGTTGTCACAAAAGATGGGAATGTTGGACAGTTCAATTCCAAAATCTTGTAATTGACTTTTGAGGTAAAGTACTTGTGAACAACACAAGCCAAAGAAGAATATATTCAAATTTCACTGTTGAGGTGGCTACCGAGGTTTGCTTTTACTTGACCATGAAATGATTCTAGATCCAATAAATTGGCATCCACCACTTGTGGACTTTCTATCTAGGTTACACCCAAAGATAGTCGAGTCAAGAATCCAATTAAAGAAAATGGGGATTCAGTAGGATACCACAATCCATAATCAGGAGTTCCTTTGAGATATCTCAAGATTCTCTTGACAGCTGAGAGATGGGACTCCTTGGGATTTGCCTGAAATCTAGCACAAAGACACACACTAAACATAATGTCAGGTCTTGAAGCTGTTACATAGAGAAGGGATCCAATGTAACTTCTGTAAAGTGTTGGATTTACACTTTGACCATCAGGATCAGCATGAAGTTTGGTTGTGGTTGACAAGGGAGTTTTGGCAGGTGAAGCAGATTGCATGTCAAATTTTTGATCATATCCCTTGTGTATTTAGCTTGGTTAATGAATATTCCTTCCTTCATTTGCTTGACTTGAAGGCCCAAGAAGAAAGTGAGCTCACCAATCATGCTCATTTCAAACTGGTCCTTCATAATATTCCCAAATTCAGTGCACAAGTCCTCATTTGATGATCCAAAAATGATGTCATCAACATAGACTTGGATGAGCAACTGATCATCTCCATATTTTTTGATAAACAAAGTGTTATCAATATGGCCCTTGGTAAATCCTTTACCAAGGAGATATCTAGATAGGGTATCATACCAAGCTCTTGGTGCTTGTTTGAGCCCATACAATGCTTTGTCCAATTTGTATACATGATCAGGAAACTTGGGATGCTCAAATCCAGGAGGTTGAGATACAAATACCTTTTCATTTAGGACTCCATTTAGAAATGCACTCTTGACATCCATTTGAAACACTTTCATCTTCTTAAATGAAGCATAGGCAAGAAATAGCCTTATAGCTTCAAGTCTTGCAACTGGTGCAAAAGTCTCATCATAGTCAATGCCTTCTTCTTGTCTGTATCCTTGAGCAACCAATCTAGCTTTGTTTCTTACTACAACTCCCTCTTCATTCATCTTATTCCTAAAAACCCATCTTGTTCCAATGACAGTTTGGTTCTTTGGCTTAGGAACAAGCTTCCAAACTTTGTTTCTTTCAAATTGCTCCAATTCTTCCTCCATTGCTTCTATCCAGTCTGGGTCTTGAAGAGCTTCATTTATCTTTTTGGGTTCAATTTGGGAGATGAAAGCACTCATTAGAGAGTCAAGAACAGGCATGTTAGGTGGTATGTCCATTTTGTGTATAGGAAGGTCTATATAGATGTTTTTGTTTGAAGGGATAATGTGGGTAATGATTTCAGGTTGAGGAATTGATTGAGAGGAGTTGTTATCAGGTTGGGTAGGGTCTTCTTCAAGGAGATTTTGATGGTTGGATGAAGGAAGGCCAGTTGATGCATCATGGCTGTCAGATGCACCTTTGCTGTTGTGAAGGGATTCATGGCTGTCAGACAAAGTTGGTTGTTTATTTGTGTCTTTGGGCACTATATAAGGAAGGGAAGGTGAATCTTCTTCAGGAATGAGACATGAGGGGTCAAGAACAGGAGAAACTTCAGGTAGATTATCTGAGTTGCCCACAGCTTCATCAAAGTCACATAGCTCAGTGTGACTTTGGTCATTATTTTCATCAAAGTCTACATGAATTGATTCCTCTACAACAAGTCTTCTTTTGTTGTAAACCCTATAGGCTTTGCTAGTGTTGGAGTATCCAAGGAAAATTCCTTCATCACTCTTTGAATCAAATTTGTCAAGATTGTTTTTCCCATTGTTGTGTATGAAGCATCTACTTCCAAAGCCATGGAAGTATGAAATGGTTGGTGTTCTTCCATTCCAAAGTTCATAGGGAGTCTTGGAGTGAAACTTGTTGATAAGGGTCTTGTTCTGAACATAGACAGCAGTGGTCACTGCTTCACCCCAAAAATATTTAGGAAGGTTGTGCTCTGACAGCATAGACCTTGCTGCCTCACAAATTGTTCTATTCTTTCTTTCAGCAACCCCATTTTGCTGAGGAGTTCTAGGAGCAGAGAAATTATGCTCAATTCCTTTTTGATCACAGTATTCTTCAATACCAGTGTTCTCAAATTCCTTACCATGATCTGATCTAATTTTGATGATGGATAAACCCTTTTGGTTTTGAACTTTATTGAACAATTTGACTAGTTGTTCCAGTGTATCTCTTTTGGATTCAAGAAGGATGATCCAAGTAAATCTAGTGTAGTCATCAACTACAACTAGAGAGTATCTCTTTCCACCAAGAGATCTAGTTCTGATAGGTCCAAAAAGGTCCATGTGGAGAAGTTGAAGAGGGTTAGAGGTATCCAATCTGGTTTTGGCAGTGAAGGAGGTTTTCTTTTGTTTTCCACATTGACAAGCTTTGCATAACTTGTCCTTTTTGAAGGGTATTTTGGGTAGGCCTTTTACTAGGTTAGAGTTGGCTAGTTTTGAGATGCTTTTCAGGTTTAGGTGAGCCAATCTTTTGTGCCATAACCAAGACATGTCAGATTGACTGAAGGAGAGTAGGCAATGGGCATCTGAGGAATCCACAATTTCTAGGTTTAGACAGTAGAGGTTGCCTTTTCTTACTCCAGTGAGGATTGATTTGTTGTTGACATCCTTGACAGTGCAGTGGTTCTTGGAACATACAACATGATATCCCTTATCACAAATCTGACTAAGGCTAATCAAATTGTGCTTGAGACCTTCTACATAAGACACATTTGTGAAGATGATGTCTTTAGTAACAAGATTTCCTGATCCTTTGACTTTGGCTTGAGAGTTGTCACAAAAAGTTACATTTGGACCATTTTTAGGAACATATTGTTGTAACCACTCTTTGTTGAAAGTCATGTGCCTGCTGCATCCACTATCCAAGTACCAAATTCCTTTCCTAGGTTCCTACAAAACAGAAAAATAAATTTATGGTACCCTTTATTCTTTTGGGTCCAAAGGATTAGAATTTCTTTGGTACCCTAGCTTTGTTCATTGCTCTCTTTCCAAAGTACTGGTTTAGGGCATTATAATATCCCATTATTTGTAACATATAGGGTGTAGGAGCAATAGGTTGGGATTGGTTAAGGAATTGGTTGGAAGAAAAGAATTGGTTTTGGTTATGAAACTGAGAATGGCTTGGAGAATTGTTTGAATGGGATGATCTGGGAGAGGTATTATGTTGGGCATGATTTCTTCCATTTGAGAATGGCCAGTTAGGTCTTTGGGGTTTAGCATATGAATGATGATTATAGAATCTTTGCTGTCTTGGAGACCTCTGCTGTCCACTATATCTTTGCTGTCTAGGAGACCTCTGTTGTCCACCATGTTCTTTCTTTCTAGAAGATCTTGACTGTCTAGGGGATCTCTGCTGTCCTTCATGTTTTGGCTGGTTCTCCTTTACTTGCTCCTTGATTCCTTTCTTTTGCCAAACGTATTTGCCTTTGCCTGCTTGTTTTCCTTTTTCTTTTGGCTGACTTGAGCTAGCTATATGAATTTCATCAGTGTGATTGGGGCTAGCTTGACTTGTTTCATCATTGTGGCTTGATCCAGTTGGAGTTGTTTCATCATTGTGACTGGAGCAATCTTCATCCATTTTCCCTTTCTTCTTGAAGTCTTCCTTGGTTTGAATAGGATAGACATTTTCTTGGGCCTTGACATAGTTCATGCTTTCAAGAACCATATTGTCAATAGCCCTTTCATCAGTAAGAGGGGTATATGTGTACATACTAGGATTGTTTGCTCCAATCCCTGATTTGTCACTTGGATGCCTTTGGTTATAGCTAAAGTAGGTTAAGGCTTTTCCAGAGCTGTTCCAAGTTTCAAACTTCCTTCTGAAGAATTCATTTTCCTTTTCAAGGTTAATGTTGATTTGGTTGGTTTCCAGAAGTTTGGAATTCATAGCTGTCAGCTCTTCATTGGCTTTTTCAAGCATAAGGTTTTGGACTTTAAGTCCTTGGTTGGCTCTTTCAAGGTTGTCAATGGTCTTACTTTGGGATAGATTGTCAGTGAGCAATGAAGCAAAGCCAGTTTGGTGTCTTTTTATTTGAATTAAAAGAGTACTAACTAATTGTTTAAATTCTTCATTATTTAAAGTATTAAATTGAGGTACCTGTTTTAATTCTTCAGCAACAGCTAAGGCTTCAAGATCTTCTTCATTGTCAGAGTCTTCATCATCCTTAGCCATTAAGCATATCATTGCTTCTTCTCCTTCACTTTCAGAGTCACTGTATTCGCATTCCTCATCACTGAACTTTGATGAGTCAGCAATTAATACTTGCTCTTTGTTCTTCTCATTTTTCTTCTTTGTGCAATTGTAGCAGTTGCATCTTGAACTGTGAATAATCTCCTTGGAGTATGAGAACTTCTTGGCTGTCTGATTTTCCCTTGGTTTCCTTGGTTCAGGGCAATCAGAGGAGTAGTGTCCAAGCTTCTTACAATTGAAACATTCAACTTTCTTTTTAGGATTTTCTTGATCAGAAGTGGATGGGCTATAGCTTCTTTCAAAGGACTTCTTGTGTGCTCTCAATGTGTTTCTGACAGCCATGGATATGAGGCTTGGTAGATCTCCTTGGGAGAGGTTATTTGTGGGAAGATTTACCTTTTGGAGGGAGAGAAGAACCATAGAATCAATGTCTTGTTGGGTAATGGGTTTTTGAGTGGTTTCTTGGGCAGCTAAGGCAAGGGTTTGTGAAATGGAGGGAACAGGTTGAAGTTTTATCATTCCTTCTAGTTCATAGGCTTCAAGCTTACCAAAGTATTGTTCAACAGTCATGGTGCTCCATTCTGAGCCTTCTCATATTGGCAAAGCTACCTTCTCATATTCTTGAGGAAGGTTGGAGTATATTTTGAGACACAGATCTTGGTTCTCAAAAATTTTACCATGATCAGCAATGGATCTTACCAAGTCTTCAAACCTTGGCTTTGCAGCACTAACTTTCTCACCAGGATAGAACTTAAAGTTGTCAAGTTGTCTAAGAAGGTTGTATAGGTTTTGAGTTCTAACACTGGTGTGTTTTTGGAACTTGGTATGAATGAGTTCCCAAGCAGCCTTTGCATTTGGTTCCTTGGCAATTTCTTGAGCAAGTGAGTCATTAACACTCTTTTGGAGTATGTTTTTGACTTTAAGGTTGGCACTAACAAGTTGCCTTTCTGAATCTGTCCAGAATTCTGGGGATTTTACTTTGCTAGGTCCACCATTTGTATCAACAGATACAGGTAATGTTACTTCATTTTCAAGGGCATACCAGTTCCAGATACTGTTGGCATCAAGGTAAGTTTTAATTTTTGATGCATATATTTCAAAGGATCCACAGTCATCAATATGGGGAATGTCTTTCTCATTATTTCTCCTTGGTTGAGGCATGGTGGGTTGGTAGTTGATCCTTCACAAGTTGTTAGACTTTTGAGTGTGAAGACAAGCTTTGATACCAATTGAAAGGTCCTGTTTGCTTTAATCAGTTTAAAAGGTTAGGCAGTTAAGCTTTGACAGCTGAGGTGAAATCTTAGCTGTCAGATATTAACTGATATAAAAAGCAAGAGTTAAATGTGCAGCGGAATAAAAGAGTTTGAAATAATGTAAAGACAAGTGAATAGTGTATGTGTGTGTATATGTGTGTGTGTGTTGTGTGATAATACCAATTGAACACAAGGAATTTTAAGGTGGTTCAGAGTTCACTCCTCCTACGTCCACCCTCACTGTCAACCTTGACAAGTGAGATCAATCCACTTAAATCTAGTTCCCGTTAAGATTTACAAAGGATTGGATAGGCAAGTTCCTTGAACTTCCTCTTCCTAATAAGTACAGTCTATTAGGGATTAAGCTCTACACTGAGCAATTCACACTACCCACTTAAAGTCAGTCTTAAGGGGTTCTTACAAATCAGTTTATACACCTGAGATCAGTTACAAGTGTCTTAATGTTGTTTTGATTATTGGTTGTAGGTTGAGAAGGTTTGGATGCAAGGTTGTAGAAGTTGTGTGTAAAAGGGGGGTGTTGTCTTCAGTCTTGGAGAGTTCCTTTTATAGGCTTGGAAATAGCCGTTGGAGGAGACAAGGAGACAAGGGAGTAAATGCATGTTGGAGTTGCATTTAGGGCCTTTGTTGACTGGAGAATAATATAGCTGGAATCTGCAACCAAACATGTGATCTTCATGGAGGTGAGCTGGCAACATCTGTATGGAGAGATTGGACAATGCACGTCGTGGTCATCACAGGATTTCTTCATTGCTGTTGATGTTGAAGATCATAGCTGTTGAGGGATGAAACCTTTGCTGTGAGAGAACCTTAGCTGTCAGAGCTAAGTTCTTGATCTAGAAGGTTTAGGCAATAAGTAATGCACCATACTACACATGTAATTAGATACATTAGTGTACATGAGAGGTTTTGAGTGATATCTTTGTAGGTTGATTGAATCATAGCTGTCCAGTTGATGTATATAAAGAAGTGCAATTTGAGTTTGAGGTCTTAGCTGTCCAAGGTCATATGTTATCTTGGCTGTCAGATAACATATGATATATTTCTTTGTCAAAACCTTTTATAACTATGTGGTTTATATAGTTAGGTCCTAACACACATGACTATGAAAAAAAAAAAAGTTAAATATGTTTACGTTAAAGTTTTACTCACTTCGTTTCAAATAAATGTTTTAAACCGATTTTGATCAAGAGCAAGTTTGAACAATTATTTAAGATGTAGTAAAAATATTTTTAATAATGTGATTTTTTTATTTATGCGTTATCACCTCTCACCTAAAATTTTAAATTCACCATTGCCCAGTAGGTGACTTTCTTTACAACATCATCAGCTCAAAATTAATTTAAATTTTAAATGAATAATATAAAATATCAATTTTTAAATCATAGTGGACTAATAATCGAGCTGAATATTTAGAGTAGTTCTTATGAAAAAAGCTCTCATACACACAATCATTTATCTCATTAACATAGCAACATATAGCATTGACAATTTGAGGTTCTTTCATGCCATTAAAAATAGAAATTTAAAATTTTTCATCAAGAACATTCGTTGTAAATTTTCCCTCTTTGACATTAATGTGGTGTCTGTAGTAATAAAGGGACACCAAGAAGAATGGGTGCTTCATGACTATTACTAACATCCTCTTCCATATCAAGCACAACAAAGTCAATCGGAACAATGAGCTTGTCCACTTGGAATATAATATCCTCCACAATACCTAAAGGGTGCTTCATGACACGTCAGTAGTTTTCTAACGAGTATTAAATGATTCTCGACAATTTTTGGGTTAGGTTTAGAAGTTCTTTCCTAAACGAACTAGCCATCAAACAAGTATAAATAATAACCCAAGTTCAGCATTTCGACACAGATATATACAAAAAATTAATCTTTGATTTTTGCAACTCAAAATATGTCTTCTTCATTCACTGTTTCTATGGTTGATTTGAGCGGAGAATTCAGGCGAAGTGGGACAACAGGCGCAAGTGGATCTATACCAATGTGCGTTGCTCTTGGTACTTATCCTGAGATCGTTTTATCCTCGGAGGAATTTGTCATATTCGAAATCACAGGAGTAGGAAGCAATAATTTCTCTTAGGAGACTTTTACACAGACGACTCGATCTAATAAATGTTCTTGCCTACCTTCAAACTAAGGATGAACCTTGAATTGAATTGTAACAACCATCCCATATTCCTCTTAACAATCAAGCATCAATATTGATGATTGATTGTTAAGAGGTATATGAAATGGTTGTTACAATTCAATTCATGGTTCACCCTTAATTTGAAGTAGTTTCACAATAAAAAACCATTAAGCAATGAGCATTAAGTATTTGATACTATCAAACACACCCCAACTCTCCCTTACTAACTGAAACTAGGGCAGGTAGTCGGACTTCATCTAGGGCAAGTTAAGCTACAACATAACATAATCAATGGACAATATGTGAAAAGGTAAAACTGTTTAAAATAATATAAATATGAGTCATATGTTGCAGAAGGCTAGTCCAACTGTGATAGTTATTGTTAAATTAAACTTTAAGCCACAAAAAAATAAATCATAGAAATAAGATGCAAAAAGGTAAAAATGTTGCTATAATATACTCCCTCCGTCCCATTAATAGCTTCACTTTTTGCCAAAACGGGTGTCCCGTTAAAAGCTTCACATTTCCTAAAATGGCAAAGAATCTTTACTATTACACTCACTAATTCTCTCTCCTACTTTACTTTTATACTCGCAACACTTTTCAAATTTACTATTCCCTCCACTCATTCTCTCTCTTATTTTACTTTTATACTCACAACACTTTCTCCACTATCCTCTTTTCTTAATTTGCGTGTCAGATTCAAAAGGGTGAAACTATAAACGGGCCGGAGGGAGTATTGTATAATAGGCTAGTGCAACTGGCATACAGTAAGACTAGATTGTACGTTCTCAACTCATCACTGACTAATAACGTGGTTTTCTATTATACTCGTATATCTGTCGGCATTTCGGGCATGATCATGTCAAGTATTAACATACGGCCCAATGGCGACCTCAGAATATTTTTTAAACGGGAGCAAATTATAATCAAAAAAGAGGCAAAGCACATATTTTAATAGTAAAAATCTGAATTTTAAAAAGTAACTAGTACTAATTTTACAACTTTTGAAAAGTGAAGGGGGCACCTGCCCCTTATACTAAGGGGTATAAGGTCCGCCCCAGATATGACCTAGTCCCTCGAAAAAACTCTCCAGTGTCTCTAAATAATGTGGACTCTCCTGCGATGATCGTAGCAGTTGATCCTGGTCCGGTTCCATAGGGAACTCATACCGACACAAAGGACAAGTATTCTTCAAATTAATCCACTTGACAATGCATTCAGAATGAAACCGGACCGCACGGCATCTTATTCACACTTTCCTTCAACTGAAACTCATCGGAGCAAATAACACAGGACGATTCCGTATTCAGGTCTTGTTTCAAGACAGGGCCAGTGACCGTGACTTTGTGGGCATTGAGGGAATTGATGAAGGAAGTGGCGGCTGGGGTTGGACGAGGTTCGTAGTGATCAGCCGTCCAATCAACAGTTGTATCAAAATCTTCGTCGTCTTCGATGAAACGAAACTGGATGAACAAATCATCTTCTACTTCAATAAAAGAGTCAAAATCTTGGTTGTCTACAAGGATATCAAATTGGATGAAATCATCATCTTCTTCGGTAAGTAAGCAAAAATCGTGGTCGCACTCCATGAAATTAGATTGGATGGATAATATTGGTAATGGGGTTAGTGGGAGGGCCTCGGGGAGGCGGCTTGAGGTGTTGCAGGTAGGGCAGCGGACAGCGGAGGTGGTGGGGAAGAAAACACAGTTGCATCTGTCGCAGCATTGCGGCATCTTTAATCTAAATTTCTCTCTTATCTGTGGGTGTTGTATGTACGCGCATAGTGATATACGGAGTATATATATATAGAGGGCAGTGTGTTTAGTTTGAATCCAAGAATGAGAAGGATTCCATAACTAAATCAGATTGGCAAATATGTACATAATTTGTACTCCGTAGTAATTTATACATTTAATTATAAATAGTTTTTTTTTTCTCTTTGAAGAACATGTAAATTAAAAACTATAGAGCGTGACAAGGAAATTTCTGTAGTTAGGATTTTATTTGATTAATGAAACGTTTATTAACTAGGGTTTCCTAATTATGTTCATGTTTGTTAAAAAAAAATGCTCATATAATTAATTTGACCATTACATTCAGCTCACTTCTCGTTCAGCTCACTTTATATGCCTAACAAATTTATATCGCCTAGATTAATATATGTAGACTACTCTCCAACTTAACAACATTCAGCTCACTTCTCGTTCTGCAAGTCTTCTATTAGGTAACATGGCACCCGCTTGTATTCTAGCAGTCCGACGTAGCCTTACCGGCAACAGCGATGCTCGAACCACCGTCACAGTAGAATTCTCCGGCATCATCACGGTTGTTGGAACCGAATGGTCTGATACTGGTGATCGTAGCACATGATTATCCGGCTCTCTTGGGAACTCGTGCCGACACAACGGACAATTATTCTTCAAACGAAGCCACTTCCTAATACATTCATAATGAAACCTGTGACGGCAGGATAACTGATTGACGCTTCCTTTCAACTCAAACTCGTCGGAGCAAATAGCACATGAAGGCGCAGCAATCATCTGCTTCAAAACAGTTCGGCCGACAAAGAGTTTGTCTTTCTTGAGGGTGGTCATGAAGGATGCGGCGGTTGGGCTAGGACGAGGATTATATGAAAAATTCCTGTTGCTTTCGAGAAACTCAATCGCACTTAGAAATCGGGATATGGTGGTTGGTGGTGGAGGAGTGTCGGAGAGGCAGTCTGGGCAGAAGATGGCGGTGGGAGAGAGAGGCGTGGGGATGAAGGAACGGAAGCATCTGATGCAACTAATAGACATTTATTTTCTCTTTTGTTGGGTCAGTGTAAAATTAAGACTATGGCATTGGCGCGTAATATATATAGCTAAGGGAAGGGAAGGGTTTGCTAATTCAGAAGATGGCGGTGCCGGTGGGAGAGAGAGGCGTGGTGATGAAAGGAAGGAAAGGGTTTGTTAATTCAGGTTAATATGATCCCTTGAAGGAGATGGAAAATGGATTACTTGTTGGGTAAGTAGGAATTGTGTTTAATTATTTAAATTAACAGTTATTATAACTAGGGTTTCCTAATCCTGTTTTAGTAGTTTGGACAATAAAAAATTCTTATAAATATTGGTAAAATCCAATCAAGTTGATAAAAATATGCAACATTTTTATGGGATGAAGGCATTAACACAATTATAAACCTTGTCTTATATTTTGAGGTCATTTGATTAAAAATCAATTTTCTCAAATTTATCTCAATATTGAAATAAATATTTCTTTAGAGGGCAAATCTTGGCGCAACGGTTAAGTTGCTCATTTGATGACCACAAGGTCACGGGTTCGAACCTTGGCGAACAGCCTCTTAGCAATTGTCAGGGGAAGGCTCTAACAAATGGTTCCCCTCTCCCAACCCGCTTGGCGCACCGGAATTTGCCCTTTTTATTGAAATAAATATTTCTTTAGAGATGAAATGATCAGTACTTGTAAAAAAAAAAAAAAAAACAATATGCTTTAAAGTATCACAAGCACTATGACACACACTTTGCATGTATATATTATAGGATTTATATTTTAGAATATTACTGTTATTATTTTGGAAATATATGCTTAGAGACAAATTAATTAATAAACTGTGAAGTTATTGAAGTACAAATTTGGTTTTTTAGTTTTTTTTTTTTTTGAACAAGAAATACATATAATTTTAATTCTTAGAAGGGTGATTTTTTATTAAAAATAAAATATATGAACCCTACTTGGATGGAGAACCTAAGAATTTAAGCGACTCAATTCATAAATATTACTCCATAAGTAGTTGTCTTGTACAACTTTATCAGTTTATATTTAAATAAAAAAAAATTTAAGGTATAATTTTATCATCATATAAATATTTGTATATTATAATTGAATTCCTTAAAATTTTGTCACATTTGTTCCGAAAAGAGTGAGTAATTAAAAGTATTCATTCACAATAAAAATTTTCAGAATTTCATGAATATATTTTTATAAATATTTTATCGAATTTCAAATTAAATTAAACTAATCATTAAAATTAAAATTAAAGGGAAATTGTATTTCTAAACCAAAAGGACTACTATATCATCTCTTGTAAAATATATTAAGTATGGTTAGGAATTTCAAAAAAAAAAAAAACACAAAACTTCAAAAAAAAAATGATTGGAGTCCATCCTTCATCAACAATGGCTTCCCTTCCCAGCAACAACCTCCACAGAAATCTTAACCCAACCAGTAATAACCCCAGGAGAAACCATAGCAAAAACCACCTTCCCGGATTGTCCGTATATAACAAACTTAGCTCCACCTCGCAAAACCCTATAATTATAAAGTGGCTGCTCAGGTAATTGGTACCGACACATGGGACACGTGCTCTTTTGATCAAGCCACGGGAAAAGGCAGTCACCGTGGAACAAGTGGTTGCATGGTAACCGTACGATCTTCTCATCAGATTTAATGTCGTCCATACATATTGGACACATTGTTGTCAAAGTTGTCGTGATTGTAACATCATCATCGGTGAGTTTGATTGGCCGGAGTTGTGAGTTGATATAAGATTTTGAAGTAGGGTTTGAATAATAGTTGTTGGTTTCTTTTAGTATCAATTCTTCTAGGTATGATACAACACAGTTTATACAATCAAATTCTAATGTTGTCATCTTCTCCTTGTTTGTAAAATTCTTATATTGCTCTTTCTTGCGTAGTTGTTTATGTAATGACATTGCATGCATAAAGAGCTGTATATATAGGTAAAAGTTTTCGAACATATTACTCCCTCCGTCCCACCTCAAGGTTCCACCTTGAGGTGGACACGCTTTTTAAGAAATTTAATTAAAGTGGATAGAAAATTTGAGGAGAGAGAATGTAAAAGTTAAATGTGTGGTAGAGAATAGGAGAGAAATGTAAAAGTTAAAAATATTTAATAGGAGAGAGAATGAGTGGGAGGAATAGTAAGTTAATATATGGAATGTGTGGTAGGGAATAGGAGAGAGAATGATTTTTTTGTAAATATATGGAGATGATAAGGGTATAAATATATGAAAAACTTTCCATTTAAGGAAGGGAACCTTGAGGTGGGACGGCCTAAAAAGGAAAGGTGGAACCTTGAGGTGGGACGGAGGGAGTATTATATATAGGGAGAGAATCTTATTTGTAAAAGGAGAAGTTTCTTGGATTGAAACAAAGTATGTTAGGAATGTGTGTCATTCAATCAATATAAAGGAGGTTGAAGGAATTTATGTTATGTTAGAATATTGAGAGATATTCACAAGAAAAGTTACTTTAGTTAGAAATATATTCAATTAGAATTAGGAGAGATTTGTTAGAATCCTAATAGAATTAGGATTTATATGTTTTGAGTATAAATATGAGTTTCTAACTTATGTAAACTTTGAGACGAAAATAATACATAATATGTTTTGTGGGTCTCCATAATTTATCATGGTATCAGAGTCTGATTTCGATCCTGGAACCCTCTATACTTTGATTAAGATAAAAATAAAATATGGTTATTTGTTTTCGTGGTGATCAACTGATTAGCACATGTCATATGAAATCAGTCTCATGGTGTCTTCACGATATGTAATATGCAAAAAAAACGCGTTGATGCAGACAACCTTAAATGAGATTAGTGATAGTTCACTCTAAAAACGTAGTTAGTGGTAGACCGGTAGTCCACTCTAAAAACATGATTAGTGGTAGTCCACTCTATAAACGTGATTTAATGTAGCCTACTATAAAAAATATTAAGTGTCGTTCACCTTAAAAATAATAATTAAGTGTCGTTCACTTTAAAAATGATGATTATGTGTCGTTCACTATAAAAACAGAGATTGAAGAAAAAGAAGACATGTGCGGGCATAAGTTGTGCACAAAATTGAAGAAAAGAAGACATGCAGATATCTCTTCAGAAATTGGAACAAGATATGTTACAACATCAAATTTCTGATGCTGCGGATTTTAATTTTTAATTTTATTATTATTACTATTATTAATATATTATTATTATTTACCTTTTTCAATTTTTAACTTCTTTTTGACAAGTTGAAAATCTACACCGTCGATGTTTCAACTTGAGGGAGGGTGTTAGGATATCGATAGATATTCTCAAAAAAATAAAGTATTTAGTTACCTAAGTTGGTATTGAGCCAGCTTAGGAAAGTTATTCGTTAGAAGTATTTCCAATTGAAATTATATTTACTATTAAAATAAAGAGAAATTTGTTAGAATCCTAATAGAATTAGGACTCATATGTTTTGAATATAAATATGAGTCTCTAGCTTATGTAAACTTTGAGATTAAAAAAAAAACACAAAATATACTTTTGAGTCTCCATATTTTATCATGCTAGGATATTGAGAGATATTCACAAGAAAGGAAAGTATTTAGTTACCTAAGTTGATATTTAGCCAACTTAGAAAAGTTACCTTAGTTAGGAGTATTTCCAATTAAAATTATATTTATTATTAGAATAAGGAGAATTGCTAGAATTCTAATACTCCCTCCGTCCCAGTCGAAGTGTCCCAAAATCAATCATGCACGGGAATTAAAGAATGAATATATATAATGCAAAAAGTGTATAGTAAATAATTGTTGTGAGTATGAAAAGTGATGTAGGAAAGAGAAAGTGAGGTATGGAATAGTTAGTGGATATTTATTGTGAGTATGACAAGTGGGTCTCACAAATAAAAAAGTAATAAAAAACTTTCCTTTTTTTGGGTTGTGACATTTTAAATGGGACACCCAAAAAGGAAAGTTGGGACACTTCGGCTGGCACAGAGGGAGTAGAATTAGTTAGCATATGTTTTGAATATGAATATGAATCTTTAGCTTATGTAATCTTTGAGAGAAAAATAATACATAATATACTTTTGTGTACTCCTTATTTTATCAACCCAACAGCGGTAAAGTATCAAGCACGAGCTCGATTGCTCTCGGCCAATAAGATGGAGGGAAGACCCCCACATAGCGTATCATCGAGGAGTTATAGCTCACGTACCATGCTCGGCTCATGCTTGAGCAACGTGCGTGCAGCCCACGCTCCCAAGGAATCCTTCTCCACAAAGGATCTGTAGTCACTTAAGGAGGCTTCAATCGAAGGGATAAAGAACTTAATTCAACAAGGAATCACTTTCCTAATATGATTCAACTATCTTCTCCCTACATAACCTGATCTCCTTATTTTTGGAGGACACTCCATAACACAGTATAAATAGATGTCCAGCCCCCACAATTCAGGTCTATTCACTTTTCGTATACATTTCATATTAGAGCTTTGATAAAGGCGATTTGATTGACCTTTTCTTTATTTTATTTTCTGTCTTTCTTTATTTATTGTACTTTTGAATTTTTATTTTTAATAAAATTTAGGGGGCATTGCCCTTTTCGCCAAAAAAAAAAAAACAAAAAAAAAATATTAGAGCTTTGATAGTGTCATCTCTAGATATTGATTTTATGTTCGAGGGTCAGCCGGAGACATTCCGTTTGTTTCAGGCTATGCAAGCTTTGCCATATCCAACCCGTCTACCGGATTCAATTTTGCAGCACTCAAGCACCGATGAAAGACGAACACCTTTACTTCAAAAGTACCTCGAAAATTTTATATTTAAAAGGACAGCCTAGTACATCGAAGAATTTCATAATCAAGAGATAGTTTTGCGGTTGTGGATATTGATGTCTATGTGCTAACATGCAAGCCCAACATCCTGTTTAGTTCCTTTGTGTTGTTAAACACAGCAGTAAAGAGATCTTTCTGTTTCATCATTTTTTATGTCATTTTGCACACATCAACGAATAGTGAGAAGTATATAGGAAATTGGGAGTCGATTTTGGAGATGTTTTAGGGATTACAAGCCTATTTCGTGGGGGAGAGAGAGAGAGGGGATACCAATGGAAGAGAAAGAGGTAGGGATTACAAGCCTATTTCGGTTTTAGAGACATTTTATAGAGGGCTCAATAATAAACCCCTAGCTCCTTTTAAAATATTTCATAATACCAAACTGCCCCTGCCCCTAGCAATTTTGTTTCTCTCTCTAATCGCAATTCCCCTTCTCTCTCTATCCACAATTTCGATCTTCTCTATCCGCAATTCCGATCTGAAAGGAGAGGGGAATCAAGGACAGCGAAACAATCAAAGCGAATTTCTAAGGCGTTCATACAATTTTCCGTTTGATTCTCGAGAAAGATGGTTGGAAAGGGTGAAGGTCCTACGATTGGGATTGATTTGGGCACTACTTATTCTTGCGTTGGCGTTTGGCTACATGATCGTGTTGAGATCATATCTAATGATCAAGGTAACAGGACGACGCCGTCATACGTTGCTTTTACCGACACCGAGCGTTTAATCGGTGATGCTGCTAAGAATCAGGTTGCCATGAATCCCACCAACACTGTTTTTTGGTAAGTTCATCTTCCCCTTTTGTTATAATTTATCTTGTTTTTTTTTAAGAAATTTGATGCTTGCCGATATAATTTGGTGTCACTTTAGGGTTTCTGTTAAATATTCTGAATTGAATTAAGAAAATTAACAAGGAAATATGGTGAAGTTTGGGAATTTTCGAGTTGATGAGAATTAGATGGAGAGGTGGCTCATAGGATTAAAGCAGGTTGGTTGAAGTGGAAGAGTGCCACAGGTTTCTATGCGATCGCGGCATGCCCAATAGATTAAAGGGAAAATTCTACCGCACGGCAATTAGGCCGGCATTGCTTTACGGCACCGAATGTTGGGCCGTGAAACAGTGTCACGTGCATAAGATGAATGTGGCGGAGATGCGTATGCTTCGATGGATGTGCGGTCATACAAGAAAGGATCGATTGGGGAATGAGATGATCAGAGGTAAAGTAGGAGTTACGCCCATTGAGGATAAAATGAGGGAAAATCGTCTAAGGTGGTTTGGACATGTGAGAAGGAGACCGAGTGATACACCAGTTAGGAGGCCGGAACAGTAGAGAGATGATAAAATGGCGATGGGTAGGGGAAGACCCAAACAAACTTGAATTAGAGTAATTGAAAATGATATGAGTTTACTTGGAGTGGATGAAAGTATGGTGTTGAAGAGGCCGGAGTGGAGGGCAAAAATCCATGTGGAGGGCTGATTTTTTTTATTTTTTTTTTGTATGTTAATTTATTTATTTATTTATTTATTTTTATTTATTTATTTATTTTTTTATTTATTTATTATTATTTTTTTTTCTTTTCAACAACCTTTTTTCACGATGACATATGAGGATTCATGTTAGCCGACCCCAAATTATTTTGGGACTAAGGCTTTGTTGTTGTTGTTGTTGTTGATGAGAATTGGGGTTCTAGCCTTAGTTACTTAGAAACTTTCTATTCAAAATTTATTGAGCAATTAAAAGAGAGGGTTTTTCTTTTGCTCTGGACCTTGTAATAGTTTTTTTTTTTTTGGTAGCAATGGTTATGATCTAACTGGTCAATGTATGGTGATTCTGTAGATGCCAAGCGTTTGATTGGAAGGAGATTCAGTGATCCGTCGGTCCAGAGTGACATGAAGCTATGGCCATTCAAGGTTATTCCTGGACCTGCCGACAAACCAATGATAGTACTCAATTACAAAGGCGATTTTCGAGTTGATGAGAATTGGGGTTCTAGCCTTAGTTACGTAGAAACTTTCTATTCAAAATATATTGAGCAATTAAAAGAGAGGGTTTTTCTTTTGCTCTGGACCTTGTAATAGTTTTTTTTTTTTGGTAGCAATGGTTATGATCTAACTGGTCAATGTATGGTGATTCTGCAGATGCTAAGCGTTTGATTGGAAGGAGATTCAGTGATCCGTCGGTCCAGAGTGACATGAAGCTATGGCCATTCAAGGTTATTCCTGGACCTGCCGACAAACCAATGATAGTACTCAATTACAAAGGCGAGGAAAAGCAGTTTTCTGCAGAAGAAATCTCTTCCATGCTTCTCAACAAAATGAAAGAGATTGCTGAAGCTTTCCTTGGCACAACTGTTAAGAATGCAACTGGTAAATCAGTTAAGCTTCTGGTAATTAAGGAATAATCAGCAATTTTGGTTGCATCAGATTCTCTAGAATGAAACAGGGATGAGAAAACATAGCACTGATTTTCACTAAAATTTTCTAAACATATATTTTTAGGTGGTTCTTTGTGTGCATATGATGGCCTGGAACCTATACTCTGACATTAATTAGTATTGGGTTAGCCAAGACAGTTTTGAAGGGAGTAAACACTCTATTCTTGTAATCAGGTAGTCTAAAAGTTTATCTCTGGTTCTCCACTTGCTAATTCTGATAATGTATTCGGACCTAATCGTTGTGGGCTCACTCTAAATTTTCGGTTCATCTAATGGGTCATCTTTACTTATTTAATTTAACAGGATGTTGTCGAAATCACGAAGGAATCCTTGTATGATAAGTATGTTGATGAGCATGGTTTTGTGGATTTTGGTTGAAGCGGGGGAATGAGTCAACAGAAAGAAGCTAAGCGATTCTTAGGATTCTTAGTATGTTTGGTTTTATGTCATTTTTTTATAGAACAACAGTGAGGTCTATTTCCCAGTTGTTGGTTGTGATGTGAAAAACTGTGAAATGTTTTTCACACTTCTAAAACTGAGAGTTCTGTTTTACAGTTATTTATGAATGTGAAATGGTTTGTTTTTTTACCTTTCTAAACTGAGAACTGTGAGATCAATTTCACAGTTATTTTGCTACTTAGTATGTGTGGTTTACCCGTTATTTATCTGTTATTCATGATTGTTTGTGCACAACTGTGAGCTCAATTTCTCAGTTATGATTGTTGAGGTCAATTTCTCAGTTATTGTGCATAATTGTATGATATATTTCACTGTTTTTATGTCATTCTTTTATAGAACAACAGTGAGGTCTATTTCACAGTTGTTGGTTGTGATGTGAATAACTGTGAAATGTTTTTCACACTTCTAAAACTGTGAGGTCTTTCACAGTTATTTATGAATGTGAAATGGTTTGATTTTTGACCTTTCTAAACTGAGAACTGTGAGGTCAATTTCACAGTTAATTTGGTACTTAGTATGTTTGGTTTACCCGTTATTTATGAGTTGTTGATGATTGTTTGTGCACAACTGTGAGGTCAATTTCTCAGTTATAGTTATGAGTATTATTTTTGTGTCATTACTTTAGAACAACCGTAGAACAAGTTTCACGGTTGTTGGGTTTGATGTAAATAGCTGTGTAATGATTTTCACAGTTATTGTGCATAATTGTGAATTCCATTTCACAATTATATTTATGTCATTCCTTTAGGACAACTGTAGAACAAGTTTCACGGTTGTTGGGTTTGATGTAATTAACTGTGTAATGATTTTCACAGTTATTGTGCATAACTGTGAATTCCATTTCATAGTTATTTTTATGTCATTCCTTTAGGACAACTGTAGAACAAGTTTCACGGTTGTTGGGTTTGACGTAAATAACCGTGTAATGATTTTCACAGTTATTGTGCATAACTGTGTAATGATTTGCACATTTCCAAGCTGAGAATCATGTTTGTGCACAACTGTGAGGTCAATTTCTCAGTTATAGTTATGAGTGTTGAGGTCACTTTCTCAGTTATTGTGCATAACTGTGTGATTGATTTCACTATTTTTGTGTCATTCTTTTATAGAACAACAGTGAGGTCTATTTCACAGTTGTTGGTTGTGATGTGAATAACTGTGAAATATTTTTCACACTTCTAAAACCTTGTGGTCAGTTTCACATTTATTTATGAATGTGAAATGGTTTGGTTTTTTTACCTTTCTAAACTGAGAACTGTGAGGTCAATTTCACAATTAATTTGGTACTTAGTATGTTTGGTTTACCCGTTATTTATGAGTTGTTGATGATTGTTTGTGCACAACTGTGAGGTCAATTTCTCAGTTATAGTTATGAGTGTTATTTTTTTGTCATTTCTTTATCTGTAGCAAATAGGCCTCTAAGTGACCATCCAATAGTAGCAAACAGGAATAACAGTAAAAAGACAATGAAACCAAATCAAGAAAACGATCAGCTTAAGACACCATTACAGTTGAGACCTTTATCTTCAAGCAAGTACATTCCATAGTTTTAAATTAAAATGAAAGATCTTGTTGGAAAATAATTTTATTTTATTTATAAAATTTGAAATATATGATGAGTAAACTTTTTTGATTCGTCTTGGCGATGGGATTAAAATAGTGATTTCAAATAATTTTTTCGACTTTTAAATTTTGAGATATTGCATTTTAAAAATTTAAGAGAAAAAAAAGGAAGAGAGAGAAAAGGAGAGAGAAATAAAGCAGGTAAGGCCGTCCTTCACACGTGTCACGAGAGAGAGAGAGAGGGGTTTGAGGGGCAATTTGGTCCAGAAAAAATTGAGGAACTTTTTGGCTGTTTTGATAATGTTAGTCCTTAAAGATAGTTTTTATTTGGCTGGGGGACTAATTGGTCAAAGCCTCTACAAAAAAACTACTTTTTTATTATTATTATTTTTTTTATTTTTTTTGCGTTTATCTGTCAAATAAATGATAAATACATTTATCAGTTATAAACAACTGATAAATATATTTATCAGTTGTTTAACCAAAAAAAATCACAAAATACTCTTTAAAAAACTGATAAATGAATTTATCAGTTGTTTGACCATTTATTTATCAGTTATTTTAACTGAAAAGGCAAAAAAAAAAAGTAGTTTTTATAATGTCAACTTACGGTTTTTTTTTTTTTTTTTTTTTTTTTGTAAATAGCATCTTTTGGGCTAGTTTTTGATAAAAACTCCTATAATATAAGAGAGAGAATGAGTGGAAATGGTGTTGAGTATGAAAAGTAAAATATGAGAGAGAATGAGTGGGAGGAATAGGAATAGATTTATCTTCACTGCAGAATTAAATACAGTGTCTATAATACATACATGCCTTATGCCTATAAGTAGGAGGGAAGACTTACTGTTACCCTCCCAAGGAAAAGAAGAAAATGTACAACTGTAATAAATTCAGTCTTGAAGAATACTTAAAATTGTTGGCTCAATCCTCTCAAATCAGCTAAAACATATTACATGACCGAGGCGGCTAGCCAATGTAGGTTGAGTACTCTTAAACCGAAAGAACAATTCCTGTATGGTTTTGTGTTTATGGTATAACAAACACCCAATGATTAGAAAAAGCATAAGTCGTGAACGTATAGCTTCAAACAATCCTAATCCCCCTGTTTATTGATTATAGGGGCCGGGAAAGGGTCCATTATAAGTTATGGGGTCGAGAGCACATGGATTACCCTGACATTTGATTGAAATTTAACAAATTCATAAAAACAGAGTCAAAAGGTTTCGATCTTTATTGCTTTAGTATAGAAATGATTTGAGAATGTACCTGTGAGTTCTGTGCAGAGGCAATTCGTTGGTCAGACGGGTTAGTCAAAGCCATGTAATAGGCAGGATGAACCTGTTGAAGAAAATGTTTACACATAATCAGAAACTTGTAAGCATATAGAAGAAAAAGATCATCTACTTTCTAATTTAGAAAGTCAACCTAAGACAACATCAAAATCACCATGTAGTATCAATTTAATAATGTTTAGTCAAGATCTCCATCATTGAAACAATATCAAGAATACCAGCGATAGCAACTTTTAGAATCTTCCAAGGAAAAGTTGATCAACTTGACTAAATAATACTCCCTCTGTCCCAAAAGAATGTCCAAAAAAAATCAAATTCTCTTTATCAAGAGTAAATTTGGACATTTTTTGGACATTCATTTGGGACGGAGAGAGTAATAGAGCCGAACTAGGAATGCGGAAGAATTAAGCAAACCGTTCGGTTTATGCCTTCTTGCCTCCAACCGTTAGCCATCGTAGTGGACAAAGTTGGGGCACTGGGAGGGCAGTCACTTTCAAGCTTCTGACAAAAATAATGCAAGAGGTTTCTAGGTTAATACTTGGAAATATAAAAAAAAATATAAAAAAAAAAACAACACTGATGAGTAGCTTGAAATATTTGTCACCTTCTTGGGGCGACCTCTACTTCGCCCTGGCAATTTAACCCGCTTCTTACTAGGCTGGTTAAATTCGTAACCATCCAGAAGTTCATGAACAAGCTGGCTACTGTTTCATTTACTTTTAGTAACATTTCTCTGCATCATCTAGAACCTTCTTCAGGAACTCAAAACTTTCTTCACTCTCTGCTCCAAGCTCCACAAAATGATGGAGACGTGATCGATCGCAGCTCCTCGTAACGCGTCAATTGTTCCGTGGTTCTTGGTACATCAAAAAAGCTCTTAACCCCTGTGTGCTTGCGCATAATGTCTTTTCTCCATCTTGGTAAAACATAGCGCGGTGACACTTCTTTAACCTCCCTATCAAATAACACTGAAACTGCATGCCTACACAGAATTCCTCGCAACTCAAAAAATGGCATACGCACCATATTTCACACTCATCTTCGTTGTAAACAACATCGTAAACCACTTTCTTTCTTGACCCGTCTTTCTTTTTAAAGTAATCTTTTACTTGAAAGGTTGAGACGGGTCCCTCAATTTTGAATAAAGAAGCATTGCAGTATATTAATCCCCGCAATGGTAACCGTACGATGTTCTCATCAGATGTAATGTCGTCCGTACATATTGGACACGTTGTTGTCAAAGTCGTCGTGATTGTAACATCATCATCGGTGAGTTTGATTGGCCGGAGTTTTGAGTTCATATAAGATCTTGAAGTAGGGTTTGAATAATAGTAGTTGGTTTCTTTTAGTATCAATTCTTCTAGGTATGATACAGCACAGTTTATACAATCAAATTCTAATGTTGTCATCTTCTCCTTGTTTGTATAATTCTTATATTGCTCTTTCTTGAGTAGTTGTTTATGTAATGACATTGCATGCATAAAGAGCTGTATATATAGGTAAAAGTTTTCGAACATATTATTATATATAGGGAGAGAATCCGAGGTGTTTATGGTTTACCTTAAGTTTACAAGGATTGAAACAAAGTATGTTAGGAATGTGTCATTCAATCAATATAATATTTTCAATTAGAATTATATTTACTATCAAATTTCCGATGTTGCGAATTTTTTATTATTATTATTATTATTATTATTATTATTATTTACCTTTTTCAATTTTTAACTTCTTTTTGACAAGTTGAAAATCTACATTGTACATTTTCAACTTGTGGGAGGGTGTTAGGGTATTGAAAGATATTCTCAAGAAAAGAAAGTATTTAGTTACCTAAATTGGTATTGAGCCAACATAAGAAAGTTACTTAGTTAGGAGTATTTTCAATTGAAATTATATTTTCTATTAAAATAAAGAGAGATTTGTTAGAATCCTAATAGAATTAGGACTCATATATGTTTTGAATATAAATATGAGTCTCTAGCTTATGTAAACTTTAAGATAAAAAAAATACAGAATATACTTTTGAGTCTCCATATTTTATCATGTTAGGATATTGAGAGATATTCACAAGAAAAGAAAGTTTTTAGTTAACTAAGTTAGTATTAAGCCAACTTAGGAATATTACTTTAGTTAAGAGTATTTCCAATTAGAATTATATTTATTATTAGAATAATGAGAATTAGGACTCATATGTTTTGAGTATAAATATAAGTCTCTAGCTTATTTAATATTTGAGACAGAAATAATACATAATATACTTTTGTGTACTCCTTATTTTATCAACCCAACAGAGGTAAAAGTATCAAGCACGAGCTCGATTGCTATCCTCCCATAACGGAACTGAGCACCTGCTCTCGGCCAATAAGACAGAGGGAAGACCCCCACATAACGTATCATCGAGGAGTTATAGCTCACGTACATGCTCGGCTCATGCTTGACGGGAGCAACGTGCGTGTAGCCCACGCTCCCGAGGAATCCTTCTCCACAAAGGACTTGTAGTCACTTAAGGAGAATTCTATGGAAGGGATAAAGAACTTAATTCAGGAAGGAATCACTTTCCTAATATGATTCAACTATCTTCCCCCTACATAACCTGATCTCCTTATTTTTGGAGGACACTCCATAACACAGTATAAATAGATGTCCCGCCCCCACAATTCAGGTCTATTCACTTTTCGCATACATTTCATATTAGAGCTTTGATAGTGTCATCTCTAGATATTGATTCTTATGTTCGAGGGTATTAGCCGGAGACATTCCGTTTGTTTCAGGCTACGCAAGCTTTGACATATCCAACCCGTCTACCGGATTCAATTTTGCAGCACTCAAGGACCGATAAAAAACGAACACCTTTACTTCAAAAGTACCTCGAAAATTTCATATTTAAAAGGACAGCCCAGCACATCGAAGAATTTCATAATCAAGAGAGAGTTTTGCGGTTGTGGATGTTGATGTCTATGTGCTAACATGCAACGAATGGTGAGAAGTAAATAGGAAATTAGGAGTCGATTTTGGAGATGTTTTAGGGATTACAAGCCTATTTCGTGGGGGAGAGAGAGAGAGAGAGAGGGGATACCAATGGAAGAGAAAAAGGTAGGGATTACAAGCCTATTTCGGTTTTAGCGACATTTTATAGAGGGCTCAATAATATCAGTACTTCCTCTGTTCCACAATTTTGGACGCAATAACTAAGAAATAATAGAATAATAATGGGGCATTTACCAAAACTATTTTTGAAATATAGATATTACAAAAACAACCACAAAAGTTGAATATTAAAAAAAAACCTCTTTGAATATTACAAAAAACTAATTTTTTTATTATTTTTTTAATTTTATTTTTTTGCATTTATCTGTCAAATAAATGATAAATACATTTATCAGTTATAAACAACTGATAAATGCATTTATCAGTTGTTTAACCAAAAAATTCAAGCACAAAATACTCTTTAAAAAACTGATAAATTTATCAGTTTTTTAACCATTTATTTATCAGTTATTTTAACTGAAAAGACAAAAAAAAAGTAGTTTTTTATAATGTCACAACTTACGTGTTTTTTTTTTTTTTTGTAAATATCATCTTTTGGGCTAGTTTTTGATAAAAACTCCTATAATATAAGAGAGAGAATGAGTGGAAATGGTGTTGAGTATGAAAAGTAAAATATGAGAGAGAATGAGTTGGAGGAATCAGAATAGATTTATCTTCACTGCAGAATTAAATACACTGGCTATAATAAGATTACATACATGCCTTATGCCTATATGTAGGAGGGAAGACTTACTGTTACCCTCCCAGGGAAAAGAAGAAAATGTACAACTGTAATAAATTCAGTTTTGAAGAATACTTAAAATTGTTGGCTCAATCCTCTCAAATCAGCTAAAACATATTACATGACCGAGGCTTCAAACCGAAAGAACAATTCCTGTATGGTTTTGTGTTTATGGTATAACAAACACCCAATGATTAGAAAAAGCATAAGTCGTGAACGTATAGCTTCCAACAATCCTAATCCCCCTGTTTATCTATTATAGGGGCCGGGAAATGGTCCATTATAAGTTATGGGGTCCAGAGCACATGGTTACCCTGACATTTGATTGAAAATTTAACAAATTCATAAAAACACAGTCAAAAGGTTTCGATCTTTATTGCTTTAGTATAGAAATGATTTGAGAATGTACCTGTGAGTTCTGTGCAGAGGCAATTCGTTGGTCAGACGGGTTAGTCAAAGCCATGTAATAGGCAGGATGAACCTGTTGAAGAAAATGTTTATACATAATCAGAAACTTGTAAGCCTATAGAAGAAACTGGAAGTCCAAAGCTCGGGACTTAATAAGAAAAAGATCATCTACTTTCTAATTTAGAAAGTCAACCTAAGACAACATCAAAATCACCATGTAGTATCAATTTAATAATGTTTAGTCAAGATCTCCATCATTGAAACAATATCAAGAATACCAGTGATAGCAACTTTTAGAATCTTCCAAGGAAAAGTTGATCAACTTGACTAAATAATACTCCCTCTGTCCCAAAAGAATGTCCAAAAAAAATCAAATTCTCTTTATCAAGAGTAAATTTGGACATTTTTTGGACATTCATTTGGGACGGAGAGAGTAATAGAGCTGAACTAGGAAAGCAGAAGAATTAAGCAAACCGTTCGGTTTATGCCTTCTTGCCTCCAACCGTTAGCCGTCGTAGTGGACAAAGTTGGGGCACTGGGAGGGCAGTCACTTTCAAGCTTCTGACAAAAATAATGCAAGAGGTTTCTAGGTTAATACTTGGAAATATAAAAAAAAATATAAAAAAAAAAAACACTGATGAGTAGCTTGAAATATTTGTCACCTTCTTGGGGCGACCTCTACTTCGCCCTGGCAATTTAACCCGCTTCCTACTAGGCTGGTTAAATTCGTAACCATCCAGAAGTTCATGAACAAGCTGGCTACTGTTTCATTTACTTTTAGTAACATTTCTCTGCATCATCTAGAACCTTCTTCAGGAACTCAAAACTTTCTTCACTCTCTGCTCCAAGCTCCACAAAATGATGGAGCCGTGATCGATCGCAGCTCCTCGTAACGCGTCAATTGTTCCGTGGTTCTTGGTACATCAAAAAAGCTCTTAACCCCTGTGTGCTTGTGCATAATGTCTTTTCTCCATCTTGGTAAAACATAGCGCGGTGACACTTCTTTAACCTCCCTATCAAATAACACTGAAACTGCATGCCTACACAGAATTCCTCGCAACTCAAAAAATGGCAGACGCACCATATTTCACACTCATCTTCGTTGTAAACAACATCGTAAACCACTTTCTTTCTTGACCCGTCTTTCTTTTTCAAGTAATCTTTTACTTGAAAGGTTGAGACGGGTCCCTCAATTTTGAATAAAGAAGCATTGCAGTATATTAATCCCCGCAATTCTTCTTGAAACAACTTGAACAACTCATTCGTGTATGCTTCCTGAAACTGTTTCTCAATGGGAAAGTCAGTAATTGTGGGTATAACTAAACTGAAAGAGGAAAAATCAGCATGCTCTTCTTTCTCAATCTTGCTTCTCAATACTGTCATATTGTTCCAAGAATTCCTTCAAGGTAGTTTTAGAGTGGACATATCCATCAAAAAAAGTAACCAACTTTTCACCTCGATGGCTATAAGATAAACCTGCCCAAAAAGTTTCATTAACAAATGCAGGAACCCAACAATCACGATTGGCATACAACAACTTCAACCAATCAATACCCTCCAAGCTAAATTCTTTAATAAATAAGTCCCAACTTTCTTCGAACTCACGGGGTGTTAGAGAATCATAGACAATATCTTTTAAAGCCTTCTTGATCGTTGGATACTGTTTAACCCCTTCCAACTTTCTAGGGATCTTCTTTACTATGTCGCGAAGGCATAGTCGATGCTTAGCTTCCGGAATAACATTTGAAACTGCAGCTTGAATGGCTTCACATTGATCAGTAACAATTGCCTGTGGAGCCCGCCCAGACATGCATGCTAACCACGACTTGAATAAACCTACATAACTCTCTTTGTCTTGATGAAAGAGTAAACCACAACCAAGCAATACAAACTGCCCATGGTGATTTACACCAATGGAAGAGGCCAATGGCAAATCATACTCATTCGTTAAATACGTTGTTTCAAGTGCAATAACATTGCCGAAAGACTCGTAAAAGGCCTTGGCCCTTGCATCAGCCCAGAAAACATTCCTCACACTACACTCTTCACTAATATTTATCATATAAAAGAAGTTAGAATCCTGTTTCTGCATGCTAACAAAATATTCAAATAGGGTTTCCGCATCCCCTGCACCAAGTCTTAAGCTCCCAGATTTAGCATTGTAGTTCCTGTTCTCTATTCCAGCTCCAACAAGAAATGATAAAAGAGTTTTTATGAAGTTGCATGTCCAATTTATCATTCGAGTCAATTGTTCTTTTTGGTCGAGATCCCAACTTCTTGCTGCTTGTAAGAAATTTCGAATATCCTGGTGTCAATTCATGATTATGTTCAGGGTGAATTCCAGATAAGTAAAGTTTTCCATCTTGACACGCTCTGACATTTATCCTAGCTTTACAATCAGTTTTCATTGAGAGTTTTGGAAGTAGGAGACTTTTTCCCCTACGCTGTGTCTTACCAGCACGAGCACATGCAATTATGTAATATTTCAAGTTCCCTTCTTCATCACTCTTTGTGCTTCGGGTCATTATACCAAAACCTTGCTTGGAAGCATATCTTTTGTAGTAATCCCTGACTTTATCAAAGGTGTCAAAAATCATCCCAATCTTTGGAGTTTCAATTTCTTCATCCACAGCTGCCACAGTTCCTCCTAACTCATTCTCTGCACTTCCCTCTTTATTCGTTGACACTTCAGCAAGAATTTCCTGAAATGGTAAAATCGTTTGTTGAACATAAATAACAATTCTGTTTTTTGTAATTACACTTTGGTACTTAAATATAGTCCCAACCTTCAGTGTTCCATTTTTATCATTACTAGTAACTGTTTTGTCCAACTTGCTCCCTTCTTTTCCATCAATACTAGCTGTTTCATCACTTGAAGGTTCCTCAATATCAACCATTTTCTAGAAAAAAATATTCGCCATTAACAACCTATACATAATGGGTAAGGCAACATAAAAGACAAACAGGGAAAGAACTGAATTAACATAAACCATATAAGTTGGTGTCATTGAGAGACATAGGCTCAAGAATAAAATGTCAATACTTCTCCAGCTACAAATGAGTTTGTACAGGGTCCAAATGCATTCTTTGTTAAAATGTTACACACTCCCTCCTTACCTCTCTCCAACTCTATCTAATACTCATCCCAAAACAAAGTGCTACTCCCTCCGTCCCGAAATGATCTTCCCACTTTTTTGTTGTTACTACGTTTAACTTCAACTATGTTACTACTATAAAAGGAATGTGCAGCAGAAGACAAAGACAATATGAAAAGCTGCAACCTGTTACCTACCACAGTGTCCACTTATCTTACTCCTAGATGGACTTGAAGAGAATAGCAAGGTGCAGGTGTAAATGTCTATCGAAATTCATCTAAGATCACAACACATGAAAATAAGATACGTAATTAATCTACACATTTTGGCATCTTATTTATGGTCAAACGTGCTTTCCCCGATTCTGCCCGCGAAATCCTATAGGATGCTGACAAGAATTAAATTTGACCGAATGCGTTGGACATCATAACTTTCATTCCGTCTGATAGTGTAAGCTTGAAGGGAAAAAGTCAAAAAGACAGAATTCTGATAGAATATACTATCTCAAACCTGATTGTGTCGGACATCAGACGAGCAAAGCTGATCTGAACACTTGAGGTCACTCTCAGTTTTGATGATGTTGCCGAGCTTGAGATATTGTTCTACTTTGACTTGATTTTCTTGAACAGATCTCAAACAAGTTGAACAGAAGCATATTCGTGAGTTTATCGAGCTAGCTGGACAATCGAACAACTTCAGAAGTTTATTCAAGCTCGATTTGATTACATCATTGTTTTTATCAAACCGAACATGATCAAACTCAAGTAGTTTGGTAACTGGTTCGCTACGCAGCCCTAAATGAGTTCAACGTTATCTGGTGTATCTAAGTTAGCAAGTTAAATCCATTTTTGATGCTTTGAATTATAGTTACAAAATTTCGATCAATTTGAACTTCGGTGGATAGATAATTATTCAATTAACAATCTACCCAACAAATCAATTCATTCTCACATCAAACCAGAAGTGAGTAAAAATTCAATCAATTTACACAAATTCATGAACATTTTCAACAATTAGGCCACAAAAATTCGTTCAATCATCAAAAAAGAACAATTCTTTACTGCACTAGTAAGCCAATCTAGCATAAATACGAAGGAGAAAAATAAAAAAGTGAAATCAAACCTTGATAAAGTAGGAGAAGATTATACGTCGGACTATATTACCAGCTAATCAAATTTCAGCTTTAAGTAACCACGATGACCGGTCGCAGGCTGCCGTCCGGCATCGATAAATACCGGAGTGGGTTTAGGGCTTAGTGAGAAGCAGAGAATAGGGGAAATCGATGGCCTTCCGGAAAAGGCTGCCGTCCGGCATCGATAAATACCGGAACAAGGGAATATTATTTTAAACGGATTAAGAAATGATAATTTAATAAGGAGTGTTAATTTAAAAAGATTGAACTACATATTATATACTCCCTCCGCCCCAAAATATTTGTCACATTTGATTTTTTTTGTTGAACTTTGATCACAAATTTAGGAGAGATTAATCATGTTCATGAAATTCTAAAAGTTGTTGTTGATAAAATTATTAATGATAATCAATAAGAATTTTTAGAATTTAGTTGTTTGAACTGTAGCAAGTGTCGAAATTCCCATTTTGCCCTAATACATTTGTTCCTTTTCCATTTTGCCCTTAAAAAAATAATAAAATAAAAATAAATTAAAGAAAAAAAAGTGTCCTCGGACACGGGCTTAATTAAAAAAAATAACGTGTCCTCGGACACGGACTTATTCTAGTATATACTCCCTCCGTCCACGTCCACATAGTTAGTTCACAGTTACTGTTTGTGCGGGAATTAAGGAAAAAAATAATGATATAAATGTTGTGAGTGTAAAAGTAAAATAGGAGAGAGAATGAGTGGAGGGAATAGTAAATTATAATGGTGTTGTGAGTATTAAAATAATGTAGGAGAGAGAATGAGTGGGGTAGGATTAATATTTTAATAATATAAATTTTCCATTTTAAGTAAAAAATAAAGTGTGAAGTATGTATTTGGACGCCCAAAATAAAAAGTGTGAAGTAAGTATGTAGACGGAGGCATAATTTATATCCCCTGGTAATTTAGTCTCACGTTTTTTTTTTATTAATTTGAGCCAACTTTGAGTAATAACTCAAGTTAATATTAATTATCCTAATTAAAATCTTAAACTTGTTATTAATCGTATTTACAATCGTGTATCAATAACGAGTTTTAGATTTTCATTGTGATAGTTAAAACTAATTTAAATTATTGTTCAAAGTTGATTAAAGTTAACAACTAAAAGTAGGACGGGGTCTTACATTTGTATTTACACAAACTGATTAAAGTAATCCAGATTCCTATAGCAAAAAAATGTACAGATTAAACAAAAATTAAGAAGCAAAATGGAAAAGCACATCAACATTAACTCCAACTAGTATAACACATATGCGTTAAACGCACTACTAAACAACTTTGATAGATAGCATGAACTGGTGATGGCCAAACGAGTTGGCCCATCCCTGCCCGGTCCATACAGACCAACCCGCGGGTGGGACGGGTAGAAGCCCGTGAGCCCGTGTGGTGAAACGGGCCTAAACTCGGTCCGGCCCGTCCCATTTGAGATGTCAAAGCCCGACCGTTTGGCTCGGATCTGAAGATTCATGGGCCAAACAGTTTTCCTATTTTTTTAATTAGAAAAAATTAGTAAAATTATGGAAAAAATAGAAAGTTATTTAGTATTTAATAAGCTATTTTTTTAAATATAAAATACTTAGACATAAAAAAATTAGTTGTTTTATATATAAAAAAAGATAGAAAAAACTAAACAAATGAAAGTATATAAAAGAAAAGAGGGACGGACTACCCTTTATTTATTTTTATATTATTTTTTTATTGACTATAAAATAATATTTTAGACTTTTTTATTACTGATATTTTTTACAAAAAGGTATATAAAAAGAGATAAAAAAAACAAATGAAAGTACATAAAAGAAAAGAGAGACAGACTACCCTTTATTTATTTTTATTTTTTTATTAATTTTTTATCTACTAAGAATAATATTTTAGACATTTTTATTACTAATATTTTTTACAAAAAGTTATATAAAAAAGATTAAAAAAAACTAAACAAATGAAAGTATATAAAAGAAAATAGGGACGGACTACCCTTTATTTATTTTTTTATTATTTTTTATTGACTAGAAAATAATATTTTAGACTTTTTTTATTATTGATATTTTTTACAAAAGGGTATATAAAAAATAAAAAAAAACTAAATAAATGAAAGTATAAAAAAGAAAAGAGGGACGAACTACCCTTTATTTATTTTTATTTTTTATTGATTAGGAAATAATTTTTATTTGTTGATAAATAGCATATATTTCTTTTTTTAAAAATAAATTAAATGAGGTAATAATGTAATCAATTTAATAATAGAAACTCTATGAATATTTATTTCTTAATTTTTTAGGGAAAATTTTCATTGTCTTCAAATGATACAATTTAAAATTACACAGTCTTCAAATCTTCAAATTAGACTCTCCTTTATAATATTTATAGATTCTAGTCTTATACGTTTTAGTTATAGGAGCGGACTTTTTATTTATTTTTAAGAATAATTCTATACTTATACCTTTTTACCTTTTAAGAATAATTCTATAGTTTTCTAGGGTCAGCGCCTAAGATCAACACGCCACATCATCTGTATTAGGTATTAAGGATATTAAGGAATCTCCTCCTAAAGTTTTCTAAAGTTATTTGTTTGACTTTCTCTAGATTATTCCTTGTCAATATCATCATGTATTTAGATTAGATAACTAAATATTTGTATTGTGATTAGAATAAGGAAACGTCTTCTACTTATTAGAATAGGATGATTAGAATAAGGAAATTCCTTCTCCTTATTAGAATAGGACTCTCTCTTGTATATATAATAAGAGTTTGTGAATAAACAACCCAAGGATTTTCTAATTCTCACATGGTATCAGAGCTACAAAGATTCATAGCCTAAACCCCTTCAAAAATCCGACAGCCCCTCCCCTCTATCCCTATGGCCGGCTCCCCCTCCTCCACCAATACCCTCCCCACCACCGCCTTCACCGCCCAAGCCCTCCCATCACCCACCCATAACTCCTACCATACCTCTAATCCTTCTCCTTCCTCCCATAGACTCTCACCCTTTCCCTACAAGGGCAAGTGTCAATATTGTAGTACCATTGGTCATATCCTCTCCTAATGTCGTCAATTCAAACGTGACCACCCCACCGTAAATTGCTCCTTTCAACCTCGCCAAAACCGAAACCAAAACCCCAACCACCAAAAACCCCAAGCCCACTCAGCCGCCCACCATACTCCTGTTAGTGTTATGCCCTAGGCCTATAGTTGATAGACCTATATGTTGACATTATTTATTATTATATGAAAAGTTTATTATTTGATTATTATATGTTTTGCATATTTATTGTAATAATCTCCGTCCCTAATTATTAAGTGAATAATTAGCATAATTGTTAATGGATAATCATATGATGATTATATACATAGAGATGCACATTGAAATTATGGGTACTTGTTAGTGAACAAGTAACTGGACTTGACCCGTATGAGATTTATGTCATGGTCAAATGTCATAATTAAATCTCATATGATCACTTCATTTAGTCCCTAGACCTGAGATTATCATGACCTTACATATGATGAAAGTTATGTTTGATTTTAGTCAAACGGTATCTAAACACGATATCTATAAAAGCTAATTTTGGCATGATCGGATTCATGATGGGAAGGATGATAAATCAAGATGGAATTTTGTCCCTCGAAAGGGAAATGTTGTGCTTGGGCCCCTCGATGAGTGATAATGATGAAAATGTATGGCCATACCCCAATGCGATTGGATTATCATTATACTCAAGATCGAGAAAGCATTGTACAAATACAAGTTGACAATGACCATGACTTGTGTTCAATATAACATCGTGAGACAAAGGGAGAAATGAAAGTGTACCATTGGAAACGTGAACTCTTACGTTATATTATTTGGGTAGACATAATGGCTTGCTAGAGTCCACTTATGTTTCATGAGGGTCGATATGATCAGGCTCATTGCCAACATAGTATAATCCTATTGGGTCACACACAACTAGAATGAATTGGTTAAACAAAAGGAAGAAAATTGAGAAATCCTGATGAGGCATAAGCCATCGTGCGACAGAACTTGTCCATAGGACTCGTTTAGTCGTGCGACAGATCAAGCCACAGAACAATAATCATCTGTCACTGCGAACTCTCCTTGAGAAGGAAAAGTTAGAAGAAAATGGTACAAACTATATGGATTGGATCCGTAGTCTGAGAATCGTTCTCATGCAAGAGGAAAAGTTGTACGTTCTCGAGAAACCTATTCCACCTGAACCTGCTGCCAATGCTACTAGGGCATTGAAGGACCAATATCTGAAGCATAAGCGTGATGCTACTGATGTTGGTTGCCTCATGCTCTCCGTCATGTGCAAGAACCTTCAGAAGGATCTTGAGCACTTGGGGACAGTTGATCTAAACAATCGACTGATGGAAATGTTTCAAGTTCAAGCAAGGCAAGAAAGGTATAACAAAGTTAAGGCCCTAACCTCATGCAAGATGAGTGAAGGACAAGTTGTTGGTCCCCATGCTCTAAAGATGAAGGGCCACATTGAGCATCTTGAAAGGCTCGGTTTTCCAATTAGCCAAGAGTTGGCTACTGACATGATATTGAATTCATTGCCCGAAGGTTTTAGTAATTTCATAATGCACTATAACATGGGGGCATGAATAAAAACATTTCCGAGCTAGTTCAAATGTTGAACACTGCGGAAACTAATATCGTCAAAAAGAAAACCGATCAAGTGTTGATGGTTAACAAGGGGAAAGGTTTCAAGGGTAAAGGAAAAGAAAAAGTTGCTAATCCTAAGGCAAGTGTTGCTAAACCCAAAGAGGCTGCCAAGCCTAAAGAGGCTAAGCCCAAGTCCCAAGAGGACGCAGTCTGCTTCCATTGCAATGAGATTGGACATTGGAGGAGAAACTGCACAAAATACAAGGAAGCACTGAAGAAGAGCAAAGGTGTTTCTTCGACTTCAGGTATCTTTGTTATAGATATATTCCTATCTACTTCTAGTTCTTGGGTATTGGATACCGGATGTGGATCTCACATTTGTTTAAATGTGCAGGTTCTAAAGAACAGAAGGTTGCTTGAAGATGGTGAAGTGGACCTACGTGTGGAGAATGGAGCAAGAGTTGCTGCATTAGTGTGAATGTGTGCCCAAATTTGAATTTTTTGTTGGATTCACGCGAGTTTGAAAACATCCGGTTTAATTTGAAAAACGGAGTCGCCACGCCATTTTGATTTCCTCAAAACTTTGAAAAAAAAAAGGTTTTTAGGGTTCGGAGGTTAAGTTACCCCTTGGGAAGAACGGATCGTCGTTCACCCAAGGTGCCTTGCCGTAGCAAGTCTCCCTAGATTCCGTTTATCGTGCTTGCTTGCGTGCTTTCTTGTGTGCATGTGTTTGAAAAGAGTGGAGGGGAAATGTCCCAAGTTGTCTTCCGGACGTACAAACCATTTATTGGTTGTCGCTCGGGATTCCTTGGATTTTATGTGTTCGGGATTTTTATCCCGTCCTCATCTTGGACTTGTGATCATCGCTAATTGACCTTGGGTCTTGCGTGATCGAGTGAGGGACACCGTTTTTAGAGTCCAAAATGAGGTTCTTTAGGAAAGGATTTGTCCTTAGCCCATCAATCCTACATCTTAAGACGATTGAGCTCGTATAGGGGCATTCATGCTCGTCTTAAGTGATAGTCGGAGATATAGGTTCAAGGTTATCCCTTTCTAAAGAGATTGTGGCACCTTTTAATGGAAGAAACGATGTAAAGATAGGATCTTTACACCGGTCCGTTCCGAAGGTTGCTAAGGGGACATGGAGAAAATGCATGTAAAAATGACATTTTTAGTGAAAAGATGACATTTTTGGGTTGCAAAGGATGCTTTTTTGGTTTAAAGAAGTGATCTTTATGCAAAGGATGCGTTTTAATGTAAAGACATGATTTTTATGCAAAGGATGCATTTTTTATGAAGAAATTGATATTTAATATGCAAAGGATGCATAAAGATTGCATTTTGAAAAAACAAAGGATGCATTTTTATGATAAAGATATGATCTTTAATGCAAAGGATGCATAAAAATGGATTTGATGTGCAAAGGATGCATTTTTATTGTAAAGATTTGATTTTTATATGCAAAGGATGCATGAAGTGACATTTTTATGTAAAAATGGGGTTTTTAGGTGCAAAGGATGCACCTTTGATTCAAAGATTACATTTTTAATGACAAATGATGCCTAATTCATGCAAAGGGGTAAAGGGGGTATGATAAAGATATGATCTTTAAATGATAACTACCAAGTCCCAAGCAAGATAATAACAATATATGAATGCAATGAGCAATTAAATCACATAGAGTAAATTAAAATGCAAGGTTAAGGGAGTGAGAGGTTACCAATGGTGACCTCTTCTTCTTTGGGTTGGAAGGACCAACTTTGGGATCTTCAAGGAGGAGGGAGGTGGCTTCTTGACACTTCTTCAACCTTCTTGGATTTCCAGCAGTGAGTATGGAGTGTGGTGTGTGTTTTTTCTCCTTTTTGTTCATATCGGAAATGGGTAGAGGAGGGCTCTATTTATAGGCAGTCTGGAAATTGCCAATGAGGCCGTGCGGCTAGGAGTCTTGAGCTAATGCAGCCGTGCGGCATTATCCATTGTGACTCAGCACTATTCTAGAATCATGCAAGGTGGCATATTTCTAGAAGGACCTAAACCATTTAAAACGTGCCCTTTTAATTAAAGGCAGTCCCTTCAGCCCTTAAATGGTTTGGAACAGTTCCGGAATTATTCCGGAACTCTAGGAAAGTCCGGGGAATTGCCGGAAAACTTACCGGAATTGCCGGGAAAATTAACCGGAAGGCATGAGCCAGATTTGGGTACTTACAGAAGCCCCTCGGCAACGTCACTTGCAGGGCGAGTGGGGTTGTCGATAGAAAAGGATCCGATCTGGCGAATGCCGAGACGGATTGGGTGACCAAAGTGGTCGAGTGGCTGAACCTTTTATGAAAGGCTACCTACGTATCCCGAGTGGGAATCAAGCCAGGTCGTAGTTCGAAAAAGATCCACAGGGGAATGGCGGAGAGAAAACTGGTCTCTTGCCGGGGAAATAGGAGAGAAAATGACCTAGGAGGTCAAGCAATTGATCCTACTGGGGATATGCTAGAAATGACCAAGGTGGTCGGATATATGGACCTCTATGAGGGGCTATTTCATCACTGAGGAGTGATGAAGGAACAGGGTGACCAAAGTGGTCGGATGGCTGGACCTTTTATGAAAGGCTACCTACGTATCCCGGAGGAATCAAGCCTTAATCGTAGTTCTAGCATCACTAGATAGGTTAGGAACGATGTCTAGGATCCTTGAGGTTTTTTTTGACAATTAATGGAGGTTGTCACCTGATTGACAATTAATGGAGGTTATCACCTGATTGACAACTAATGGAGGTTATCACCTGAGGAAACTAGAGCATACGTCACTATCGAGTGGATAGAGGTAGCTGGAGTTAGGAAGAACTTGAGCGTACTTCTCTATTCATGATAGAGGTAGCACAAGTTGGAATGACTTGAGCGTACTTCTCTATTCATGATAGAGGTAGCACAAGTTGGAATGACTTGAGCGTACTTCTCTATTCGTGATAGAGGTAGCACAAGTTGGAAGAACTTGAACGTACTTCTCTATTCGTGATAGAGGTAGCACAAGTTGGAATGACTTAAGCGTACTTCTCTATTCGTGATAGAGGTAGCACAAGTTGGAATGACTTGAGCGTACTTCTCTATTCGTGATAGAGGTAGCAAAAGTTGGAAGAACTTAAGCGTACTTCTCTATTCATGATAGAGGTAGCAAAAGTTTAGAGTTCTGACAATTCGGAGGTTGTCACCTAGCGTCATTCCGTTATAACGGAAGTAACAGAGGCGACTGGGAAGAAAGCTTATTTGCTTAGGAGATAAAGGATATCTTCTGAAAAGAATGTTATCCTAGTTAAAGGATAACGGGAATCATAGGCCCAAGTGGAAAGTCCAGGGGCAAAAAAGTAATTTCTGCTCAGAGAGAAAGAAGCCGCCCGGCGAAAGATGGAGGCAAAAGAAGCCGTACGGCTTGAAGCCTGTTTTTTCCAGATTGTTTAAAATATATTCGAACGGGCATTGGGTGTCATTGCCACCCCAAACAGCCGAGAAAGAGAGAGAGAAGAGAGGAAGAAAATTCGAAAAAACTTCAATCCTTTTGCTTCTACTGATTAAGAATGGATCCGGAGGGGAATCCGATACCAAGGCAAGCGAGGAGGAACCTCTCCGAGGCCGCTCAAAGGAGGAGGAAAGAGCTCGTCCGCACGGAGAGGAAGTACGACTTCCTTACGCCTCCATCGGAGCTCTACCCGGGTAGGAGGGAGCACAAATCGACGAACCCTCGATCAGTTGGGGTAAGCATTCTTAATTTGCTCAATTTCGTCGATTTTGATTGAATTTTGATTGACTTAGGGCTTGACCCGATTTTTAGGAATTTCTCGAATTTCCCTAGGAATTTCGATGATGATTTTGAAATTTTGATGATTAACCTATGAGGCTAAAGAGATAAACAATCATGCATGTGCAATTTATTTTGAAAAATAATGAGAATGACCCAATTTTTTTCGAAAATAAAGTAAGAAAAATAATTGTCTAAAATGTGACGGAGTTCTCGCATGTGCTTGAACTAGGTCCATTTTTGATCATGAATGAGAAAATAGGATTTTGGACGATGAAAAGGATTCATGCACGCCACTTTTTTTTGAAAAATCAATGCTTATGTGCAAATAATTTTTGAAAATTGGAAATCTGTGATTTTTGAGAGCAATGTGCTTGATGTGATGTGTTTCAAGTGATGAAAGACACATTTTTTTATATATGCAAAAGATGCTAGAAAATTTTTGTGAATGCTTTTTTCTTTGAAAATATGTGCACTTTTTGAATATATGCATGCTTTTTTGAAATGAGATGAAGGGCTGACACATTTTTTTTTTGCTGTGCTTGTCTACAGGAGAACAAGTCTAGGGGGACTTCAGAGATCGCAGTGAGGCTGTGGGAGAGAATGCCCAATTTTGAGAAGAATGGGGTGAACCCCAAACAGCTTGTGAGGGCTACAGGCCTGGATGCGTTTGTTGAGGCGATTGGGAGAGGTATCTACATTACCTCGAAGAACAAGGGCTTGGTCCAGGCCCTTTCAGAGTTCTGGTAGGACACCACCCACAGCTTTCACCTTAGCTGAGGGGAGCTGACTGTGACTCCTGCAGATTTTACTGCTATCACGGGCCTGCAGTTCACCGGGAGGCCCGTGACCTGGAGGAACCACATTACTGATGCGGAGTTCAGAGCTTTGGTCGGGTTTGAGATTATCCCCAAGGGGCTCGGGATGGAGACGATGAACGTCGAGGTGGCAGTCCAGAACTGCATGAAGGAATTTACTGCTAGTGAGGTGACTGCCCAGCAGCTGGCGAGGGCTTTTGTGTGGTTGATGCTGTCAGTCACCATCTTTGCCAATTCTGGGACTCTGGCTATGACTAGCCTCCTCGACTCTTTGGAGGATGTTGATGGTATAGGTACGGTCTCTTGGGGCGAGGCCGGATTGGCGGAGCTCTACTTCTCCCTGGATATGTACAGCCGGAATAAGGCTGCCTCCATGGATTGTTTCTCCTTTGCTCTTGAGGTAGTCCCTCTTTTCTTTCTCTCTTTTATCTTTTGACTTGAGATTTTTATGAGAGAAAATGACCTTTTTGATGTTTTGAACATGCAAGTCTGGTTCTGTGAGGTGATCAGGTTCTTTCCGTAGAACCAACAGAGCGATGTCGCCATCTTTCCCGCTATGATCCGCTGGAGGGGAGATGCGAGGGATAAGTTCACCGGGAAGACCCGAATCACCTTCGACTACAAGATGGTCAGGCCAGTCATCAACAAGGATGAGCACGATGGGGTGGACTTCTACCCTTGGGGGAGGTATCCAGAGATCCTGCTAGGAGAGGCCGTGGAGGCGACTAGGCATAGACGGTGGTTGACCGGGCTGACATGTGATGTCATCTATTTGGGGGACCGTTTCTCTAGGCAGCATGGCCATGTCCCTCCACTGGACGCCATTACTCCTCTTGATCCTCCAGCACGGATGCTGCAGCCCAGGGATTGGTCAGCGGATGAGATTGCTCGGTACCAGGCAGGCGTGGCGGCCGAGGAGTATTTTGACATGGCTACCCCGTATGCTACCTTTGTGGAGCAGCGCTTGAGGACACCACAGAAGCTAGTGAAGCTAGCTGTCACAGAGGGATATGGGGAAGCCGAGCCTACTGACCCGCCGATGCCTCCTGCTCACCTTTCTTATGTGGTGAACGGGGTACCGAGGAGATTTAGGATACCTGTCCCCGACACTAGGGAGCCCCAGTATGCCCTGCCACCTGACAGCACTGTAAGTACACTTTTAGGGTCTTTTCCCTTCTTTTCAGATTTCTTTGTTTTTTTTTGCAATTCTGAGATTTTTCTGAGATTTTCTCCTCTTTTTCTCAGGTTCTAGCTCGCACTTATGACGGCTTGGTCAGGCAGAACAGGGGCTGGAAGGATGTATGCCGATCCCTCTTGAAGAAGCTGGCTTGCACCTCGAAGGCGGCGGGGAACGTGCAGGAGCCCGTGCGCAAGAGAAGGCATGTCGGGGGCACGGCATCCACTTCATCGGCTTTGGAGTACTCTTCTAGCGCCATGCCTCGGGGACGAGGACCTAATGCTGACATCCTGGAGCATTTGGCTGAATACGAGCACGAGAATGTCCATCTGTCTGATGTGAGCGACCCGGAGGACTTGATGAGGGAGGCTAGCATCTACGAGCTGAGCAGCGATGAGGAGGATGATGATGACGAGGAGTCGGAAGCCTAGGAGGTCTCTAGAATTGATTTGGGAACAAAAACAAACAATGAACAAGTTTTATGCACATTTTGTTTATTTTTTTGCTTTATTTGGGCGCCATTGGGGCGAAAACAATGTACTGCTGTTTTATTTGCTTTTTTTAATTTATGCTTTATTAATTCGCATATTACTTGAGCCTCGGGGCAGTTTTTTGCTTGGAATTGGGGCTGAAACTGGGCCAAAATGATTTATAATGATATATATCTGCTTGGATGGTGTTTGGACATGTTTTTGTACAGGTTTCATTTGAGAAAGTGGGGTTAAAACTCCCTTGGGCAGCAACTTTGGTTGCTGCAAATTGTTTTCCACATCAGGCAAAAGAAGCCGTGCGGTCTGGTCCCTTGGGCAAATGAAGCCGTGCGGCTTACAGTTCTTGCTGGATTGGTCATTTTTCCAAATAAAATCAAGGCTTGGCCATTTCATTTCATTTTCAATTTAGACTTGTCCCAACTGTTCCCAGAGCACATATTGGACCTAAAGACACCACCTTTGATCATTTTGCAATGGAGAAACCCGTCAGACTGCAAAGGGGAAAAAGAGACCGCTTTCTGTCCGATCTTCAATCTTGGGCGAGATATAACTTTCAATCTCACAAGGGGCTGTTTGATTCTTCTTTCAAGATCAAAGCTTTATGGCATTTGAGGGATCTCCCGCCCGATTGGGACCTTTTGAGAGCAGCAGCAAGGTTTTGGGACGTCCGGAGACACGTTTACTGCTTTTCTTACAATGAGATTGTCCCAACGCATGAAGACTTCCGAGCCTTGATTGGGGGTCCCGAGACTGAGGCTATATCGATTTCGTTGATCGGAGATGTGCCAGTGGCGGCAAAGCTTGCATCTTTTCTGCAGATTTCTCTGGGAGAGGCTGAGATGATGATGATTGCTCCGGACAGGATTGACCTTTCTGATATCCCAAGCAGGTTTGGGTCTCCGGATATGGCTACGACCACAGTGGCTATGGATGCCTTTATCCTCTGCACATTTTCGGCTCTGTTTACTGCTGAGTCCGTGGGGATCTGTCATGGCGGTCTCTTGGACATGGTCAGAGATTGCAGGGCCGGGAAGGACATTGTCCCACTGGTTTTGGGTGAGACCCTTCATGGCATTGACAAGATGGCTAGGGGAGATCATTTTATGAGATCTGGGAGTCCGGCCATGTTGACCTTGTGGCTGCAGGAGAGGCTCGGGGCTTGGCCAGGGGCTTTGCCGACTCAGTGCCCTTGGGTGATTTCTCGGAGGGGTGCACCTAGGCAGCAGGACCAGGGTAGCTGGGAGCTGATGATGGCCAAGCTATCCACTTCGGACATTCGCTGGTGGGTATCTCATTGGAGATTGCAAACCAGGAGGACATTTCAGGAGTCCTATATAGTGAGGGTCCCAGGGTTCTGCTGGTCATCCTTCTACATACCCTGCTTAGTATCCAGGCAGTTCGGGGCCTTGCAGGAGCCATTGGGCGATTGGGAGGACATCCGTACCAGGGAGGTGGTGCCATTAGATATGAGGGATCCAGCCAGCTTCTCATTCTTCTCGAGGGCTTGGACATATGCTGCTTTTCCACCCAGGGCTATCATCAGGAGCAGGAAGAGTACCATCTTGACCACTGTCTACTTGGATTGGTACGAGAGGGAGATGGGAGCGACTCAGGTCATATTGGAGGAGAGACGTCAGGCTTTATTGGGGGCTGACTACGACTCGAGTAGGACTCTGAGGGAGACTGAAGCTAAGGCAAGTTGCCATAACCAGTCGGGTGACCTTATCAAAGATATGGAGGCTCGATATAAGAGGCTTTCTGAAGCCGCTCCCTTGACTGAGGTTCAGAGGGAGGAAGTGCGGACTCGTGCCCGTGTTGAGAGGGCACTTATTGACACAGGTCTGATGGAGGCTCCAGTGAGGATACCGGAGATCGGAATGCGGGAGACCGACATCATGGAGAAGAAGAGAAAGAAAACTCGACGGGGTCGAGGTAAAGGGAAGAAGACCAAAGAAGACTCAGCGAATGACGACTGACAGATCTTTTCTTAGGATTCCCTTATTGCTATTTTGCAAACACAGTAGTTTATTAGGCATTTTATTGTATATTATATCTTTGTAGCAGGTTAGCAGAGTCAAGGGTAGACCGTGCTTGAACTCATCAAGAAGTTTTTAACTTGTAATGAACAAGAGATATTATCTTAGAAATTAATCAAGACACATTTCATGGAAATTCAAATGTCTTATTGCTTGGGACCCGTTTTATGAAAACTGGAATGCCTTTTTATTTATTTTTTTTATTGTTTAGACCGAACCATATATGGCTGTCTACGTTCCCCTTTTACAAGAAAGACTAAGGGGCTCAGGTCTCCGTAGTTCATTCTGGTGAACTCTCAGGATTAGGTCTTTTTGGCCTTTTTTTTTTTTTTTTTTCTTTTTTTTTTTTTTTTTTTTAAATGCGGCCACGATTTTTGCCTAGACCGCCCTTCTTGGGTTTTTCAACCTAGCTGGGCATTACTCTTTTTGCACTAATAATTTTTTCCTTTTTTTTTTATTTTCTTTTTTTTTTTTTTTTTTTTTTTTTTTTTTTTTTGACATAATACCTTCGGAGCTTATCACCATTGACCGGGTGGACAAAGGGATTGCCGTCAGTGTCCGCAAGCTTCATGGCTCCTCCCGATAGTATCTTCTGCACCACATACGGGCCGATCCAAACGGGTTCCCATTTTCCCAGGGGGTTGTCTCTGGTAGGGGGCTTCACTTTCAACACTAGGTCACCCTCCTTAATGTCTCTGGCTTTGACCTTTTTGTCAAATGCTCTAGCCATTCGCCTCTGGTAGGCTCGAGTATGCTCCATGGCTTTGAGCCTTCTTTCGTCGAGCAGGGCCAACTCATCATGCTGGCTGCGTAGCCATTCTACTTCGTTGACACTGTTTTCCAGGAGGACCTTTAGTGACGGGATTTCCAACTCTACTGGTAACACTGCTTCCATCCTGTAGGTGAGGGCAAAGGGAGTTTCTCCCGTAGCTGTTCTGACAGACGTCCTGTAGCCCCAGAGTGCTAAGTGCAGCTTTTCGGGCCAATCACGACCACGGGTGGCCATTTTCCGGATGATCCGTTCGAGCGTCTTATTGGCAGCTTCCACGGCTCCGTTGGTCTGAGGTCTGTACGGGGATGACTTGTGGCGAGTAATTCTGAATTCTGACAGCAATCTACCGCAGTCCCCTTCAAAGTGCGACCCATTATCAGAAATGATCTCATTGGGCACCCCGTATCTGCACATTATGTTTTCCTTGATAAAGTGGGCCACCTTCTTGGAAGTGAGGACCTTGTAGGACTTGTCCTCTACCCACTTGGTGAAGTAGTCGACTGCCACTAACACGAATTCATGCCCATTGCTTCCTGTCGGGGCTATCTTCCCTATCACGTCAATACCCCAAGTTGCGAACGGCCAAGGAGTCGTCATGCAGTATAGGTCATGAGGCGGGAGATGGTTGAGGTTGGCAAACCGTTGGCATTTGTCGCACGCTCGGACATGCTGGACACAGTCGGTTTCCATGGAAATCCAGTAGTAACCCATTCTGAGTAGTAACCCATTCTGAGGATCACTTGCATCAGGGCTCTGGCATTCATATGAAGACCGCAGGGACCATTGTGGACTTCAGTCATCAACTCTCTGGCTCTTTCTTGAGTGACACATAAGAGGAGTGGTCCTTGGTACCACTTCTTGTACAGGTTGCCTCCTAGAATGACATAGTGGGAGGCCAACCTTTTCAGGGCTTGCAAGCTCTTGGCTTTGACGCCTTCTTTCGGTCTACCTTCTTCGTCTATGAAAGCTGACTCTCCATCTTTGAGGAACTGGTAAATTTGATTGTACCAGGGTTCCTTGATAGGATCGGGTCCCAGGTCTACTTCACAACAGAAGGCTGGGGCTTCTCTTCTACCCACTCTGAAGGGTTTTATGGCTTTTCCCTCGGGGATCTCTACCAGTGAGGCTAGAGTAGCTAGGGCATCTGCGAATCTGTTCTTTTCCCATGGCAAGTAGTGGAAAGTCACTTCTCTGAACTGTCCAGTCAACTCTTCCATATGGGTATGATACCGCTGAAGATTGGGATCCACAGTCTTCCATTTATTGGAGACTTGGTTGATGATCAGGGCTGAGTCTCCATAAACTTCGAGCTCCTTGACATTCCTCTCTAAGGCAGCCTCCAAACCAGCAATGCAAGCTTCGTACTCGGCGACATTGTTCGTGGCAGGAAAGTTCAATTTGAGGGTTATGGGCGTGTGCTCATCTTTCGGATCGACCAGTAGCATCCCTACGCCATTTCCTCTTTTGTTAGCAGCTCCGTCAAAGAATAGCTGCCATCGGTTCTCAGGCTCAACTACGAAGATCCCTTCATCTGGGAATTGGGGTTCAGGCCCTCGGTCCTCGTTACTGGGGAAGTTTGCCAGATGGTCTGACAGTGCTTGACCTTTGATGGCCTTTCTGGTCACGTAGTTGATGTCGTACTCTGCTAAGAAGAAGGACCACTTAGCTAGACGCATCGAGAGGAAAGGCTTGTCGAAGATGTATTTGATGGGGTCCATTTTCGAGATCAAGTTCACAGGGTGGGCTTGCATATAATGCTTCAACTTGCCGACTACCCAGACCAGTCCTGCACAGGTCTTTTCACATGCTGAGTAATTGAGCTCACTTCCCTGTAGCTTCCGGCTGACAAAGTAAATGGCATTTTCTACCCGAGAGTCTTTCTTCTCCTGAGCAAGCATAGCCCCAACTGTCGTATCAGTGACAGTGAGATAGAGCAGAAGAGGTTTCTGTCTATGTGGGGGGCATAGCACCGGAGGATGTACTAAGTAGGCCTTAATTTGGTCGAAGGCATCCTGGCATTCCTCGGTCCATTCTGTGTCTACATTCTTCTTCATGAGCTTGAAGATGGGCTCGCACATAGTGGTCAACTGATTGACGAAACGGCTGATGTACTGCAGTTTGCCCATAAAGCTTTTGACTTCTGTCTGGGTTCGAGGTGGCCTCATGTCCATAATGGCTTTGATCTTTCGGGGGTCGACTTCGATACCTCGCTCCGTGACCATATACCCAAGCACTTTTCCCCTTGTCACTCCGAAGGTGCATTTGGCAGGGTTTAGTCTCATGGAATGCTGTCTCAACCTCTCAAAGAACTTTCGCAGGTCAACAAAGTGCTGCCCATTCTCGCCTTTGGAGTGAATTATCATGTCGTCGACGTAGACCTCAATCTCCTTGTGGATCATGTCATGAAAAAGTGCGGTCGCTGCCCTTTGGTAAGTAGCCCCGGCATTCTTAAGCCCAAATGGCATCACTGTATAGCAGTAAGTCCCCCACGGCGTGGTGAAGGCTGTCTTTTCTTGGTCTTCTTCGGCCATCTTGATCTGGTTGTATCCTGCAAAACCATCAACGAAGGATTTGACTTCGTAGTTGGCAGTGGAGTCCACCAGGATGTCTATGTTTGGCAGAGGGTAGTCGTCTTTGGGGCTGGCCTTGTTCAGATCTCGGAAATCCACACGCAGCCGCACCTTCCCATTGGCCTTGGTCACTGGTCACGATGTTGGACAACCATGTCGGATATTCGATGACTCGATGAATCCTACCCGCGTATCTTCTCAATCTCCTCTTTGACCTGTAGAGACCATTCTCGCTTGATCTTTCTCGGTTTACGCTTTGCGGCTTAGCATCCGGTGCTAAAGGGATTCTCGTGCTCTACTATTGAACTGTCTAGCCCCGGCATATCCCTGTATGACCATGCAAAAACGTCCATGTATTCTCTGAGCAAATCGATCAGTCTGTCCCGTTTAACCCCCTGGAAGAAGTTTCCACTCTGTGTCTCTTTGGGTTCCTCGGCAGTACCCAAGTTCACACTTGTCAAAACCTCCTCGGCAGCTTGGGCCCGGTTTTCCTCTTTTTCTGAAACCTGCTTAAAGATTTATTTAATGTATTGTTCATTTAGTGTGTTTGCATCTTGTTCAAATGATTCATTATTAACTGTTGTTAAGTTTTGAGTTAATTTATCATTTGTTAAGTTGGCAATAAGGGGATAATCAGAAAGATCTGTCATTTCATCCAAAGCAAGAGGAAAGATGACATCGATTACATTTTCATAATCCTCAGGCGTGAGGCCTTCGGATGACTCGGAGGACTGGAATTCAAAGATTCCTGACTCAACTGTATAGACAACAGGGGGTTTGACATGACTGGGTTGAGAAGGACGGGGTACCAATCCAAGCTCCGCGATCATATGCTGTCGGCTGGCTATCGGCCCTGAGAACGTCTCCCAATTCTTCAACGGCATCTCTGTCTTAGTTACCAAAGTGCGGGGATCGAAAGGATCTTTACCACCGTCTCCAATTACGGCAACTACCTCATCATCTGAGCTGAAGTCAATCAAATTCGGGATCTGTGCTTCTTCGTCAAACAACTTCTGCAAACCCAAATCGCTGTCTTCATTGCTGGCAGCTTCTATCTGGACGATCTTTGGAAGAGCTAATTCGAAGGCAGAGAAATCCATTACCCCGGATGCTGATTCTTTGACACTGTCTGAATTTTCTTTGAAGACATACTCGTTCTGAATGGTAGTGGTAGCCCCAGGAATGTCTGGCAAGTCGAGAAACATCCTCCGAACAGGATTTGCTGGTTTTCCTCTGACTTTATCAAGATTTTCCAGAAGGGATTTCCTCAGGGAGGTCTGGCGATCACTTTCGCCGTATTGGGTCTCACCCTTTGTAAAGTAATGGGTCAGAGACAGGCTGTAGGAATGGAGACAGACTCCTTCACTTTGTGTTTCCTGGAACTGTGCCTTTAGCTTTTCTGTCATTCCGAGAGTTCGGTTTGTACCCCAAGCCGTATCTGGTAGTCTGTTCCTTCACATCAATGATAGTATTACGACCCTGGAGTCTTCTTCCTAATCCAAGCCCCGGAAGGTAGCCCATCTTTCTCATCATCCGCATGGCAGGAGGAATCTTATCAGAGGTAGTGGTGAGGTCGGTGCAACACACTTGTGCTTTGGAAGAAGCTACAGAGAATCCGGTCAAGGCCAGTCCTTCATCATCGTGCTTAATTTCCAATATTGGGATGCCCCCAGTGCTGGTTCCTTCCACTGTGACACTGTCTCCGTAAATAGTGGTGATAGTACCATCGCTTGACTGAAATTTGACGTACTGGTGCAAAGTTGAGGCTACCCCATTTATCTGGTGGATCCAAGGCCGTCCAAGCATAGCAGTAAATGAGATCAGAATGTCAATTACTTGGAAGTCAACATCCATGGCCTTTTTCCCGAACCACAACTTGAGAGTGGCAATCCCCAAAACTGATCGTGCAGTGGAGTCATAGGCCTTAATAGTCTGACTAGAAGGCTTCAAATCCGTGGGCTTCAAATCCAATAAGTCCATCATCTTTGCTGGCAGGATGTTCATTGCGGACCCTCCGTCAACTAATACCCGTGGCAATCGGCGTTCTTCCAACTGGACTGTGATGTAAAGGGGTTCGTTATGACTAGCCCCATACTTTGGCAGGTCCAAGTCGGTGAAGGTAATGATGTTTCCGTAGTGGATACTTCCAATCATCTGGACGACCTCTTCTGGGGTGACATCTATGGGCACCATGGTTTTGGCCAAACTTTCTTCTAGCTTCAGCTTATGAGGATATGAAGAGGTTAACAGGGACCACAAGGAGATATTGGCCTGAGTACACTTCAATTGAGTCAGCACCGGATCCTCTTTCTCGGAGTCAGACTTTTCTGTTTCTGGCTTATAAGGTCTTTTGTCTACTTTCGGCTCAGAGACAGCAGTTCTTTTGTCACCCTTAGGCTGCTCGATACTCATCTGTCCAGACCGAGTCATCACATAGACATTAGATTTTTCTGGGTCATCATTCCTACTGGAGGATTCTGTCAGCTCTTTCAAAGTTAGAGGCGGGCTCTTGCTGTCGTATGGCCAATTCTCACGATTAATCGATTGGACAAAGACGATCCGGGGCATAGGCAGCTTCCCGAATCTGATCCCAGGTTAATGGCTTTCTGGCCTTTTCGGGATTTTGACTCCCTGGTTGGCTTAGTGACTGGCTGATTTCAGCTTCATCCGTTCCACTCAGAGCCTTAACAGTCTCATTCAGGCTTTTCAAGGTTAGCATGCAACAGGAATTGTCACCTTCAGGGTTTGGAGTCGGGCGAATGGCTTTCTCACCCGAACCTAGCAACTTTTTCAGCAGAGTGGGATCACATTCCTCATCACTGTCAAGCATGTCTTTCCTTTCTCTAGGAGTCAACCTTCTGACGGCGTCTTTGACATTGGCCAAGCACTTTCTGAAGTGGGAAATTCCGTCGTCGAGAAGGATTTCTGTGGGGTCAAACCTCATGGCGGGTTCCTGTTCTTTACTGTCGGGACGGTTTTCTGGACTTTTCGGCTTCTGGGCTAACCACTCCTCTACTGTTCCTTCTGGCACTTCGACTGTGTCTTCTTCAGTATCACTACAGTAACTCTCATGGGAACTTTCATCTTGACCCTGGTGACCAATGAGGGCAAAAGCAGGTCGGGACACTTGACGCCATATAAGAGGTATCCTGGACTCTTCCTCCGGTTTGGGAATCACCAAGAAAACATCATTGTCGTCATGGGATAGGAAGGGGACCGGGGTCGTTTCAAACTTTAAGACTCTGTCTAGAGCTTCCATACATTCTTCTTCAGACAAGGTCTCAGGGGTGACTCTTAGCACTGCGATGGAGTCTACTCTTCCCGATGGGGGTTTGGCCTCAATGACGCTTACATGCTCTAGATCGGCGGGTGGTGCCCACTTTCCTCTTTCAGCCAAAGCTTCAATTAAGTTCCTCCATTCACCGACCAAGTTTTTATAAGGAGTATTGAATTCTAGGATGTAGAATTCATATGCTGCCTCATCTGAGCTCACATCCTTTTTCTCTTCCGAGTCCTTACACAGGCTACAGATACACTTCGAAGTGATACCATCCCCCATTCTAGGTTTGTGGTTTTCTACTTCATCTTGCCCTATGGGTTTCACTTCTGTCGACTCCAGGTTCATTCCTTCTACTGAACTGTCATCATCACTGTAAATCCATCCATTCCTATTCTCATTTCCGACTGACTCTTCACTGTCGCTGTCCGGGAGATAGGCAAATTCACAGGCGTTGACAAAGTTGGAAAGGTCAGGCTGGTACTGGAATTCCAAGGTAAGGAGATTTGGATCAGGTTGAAATGAGGGAAAGAGTCCCATGGGGTATTGCAGAGGCTGCGTAACCGGGATGGCTGTGGTATTTGCTCTCTGTTGGAAGGGAACAAAGCTGGGTTTTATCTGAGGAGGTGAGGGTGTCGGAACCCTGATGGCTTGGGATGCTGGTAAGGACTGGAAAGGGACAGTCCTTGATAAGGGATCATGCGAGGATGGAGGAGGGTATCGGTTATAGGCTAGCTCTTCTTCCCCGGTCATCTGATTACCCAAACTACCACTGTTTTCAGTCAAATCTGCCATTCTGACTCTCTGTACTGACAAAACTGAGGATTCTGGCGAACTGTCTGAGAATTCTGCGCTAACAAGTCGCTGACCCGGTGTTCTCACCCACTTCTTTCTCGCTGCGGGAAAGGGATAGGAGAGGTTTTAGACTCGGGGTAGGTGTTTAGGCTGAAGGCTCAAGCAATATGCAAATTAGGAATCTTCCAGTTTACTTAAAACAGTGACTTTTATTAATCTCTATTTGGTTGGAAAAGGGGTTCTGCCCTTCTTTTTCGCAACTACTCTAGATCCTGGATCAGTGGGCTCCGTCACTACGTCTATAAGCCCCTCGTATTCCACCTGTATTTCGACCTCCCAGGGTGGACAGCCCCGGGCGAGGGTCCTATAGGGCACGCGGATCCCACCGACCGAGAGTAAGAACGCTCCTAACGGGTCTAGCGGGTCATAGGAACTTTTGACGCACGGGCGATGCGAATTATGGTCAAGGCAATACCGGGAAAGTCTCGTCTCTCTGCCTTGACGAAATTTCGGCAGAGTTTCGCTTGAGCGAATGACGTTTTGACTCATCGGTAATGTCCGAGAAAATAATAGGCATGGGCCGGGCGGCAAAAGCCGGATGACACAGTGTCACATTGAACTTCGTTGCATACGCAGTGCGTGAGTCAAAGTCGAAGTCAATGCCGGGTCAAGATCTTGCCAATTTTTCCTTGTCGGAATTTTGGCAGAGCTTCGCTTGAGCGAAAGATCTTTGGATTTTTGGCAAGGACTCGGTCTTGACTCTTACGCATTCCGGGCGGGTCAAAGTCAATGTCGGAGTCAAGATCCCACCGATTTTTCCTTGTCGGAATTTCGGCAGAGTTTCGCTTGAGCGAAAGATCTTGGCTTCCGTTATGAACTAAGGCCTGACCTTTACGGGATTATGCAACTGGGCTATATGACACGGACTAGACCAAAAACCAACCAAAAGGTCACGGTTTTTTGAAACGTGTGACACGGACTGTGCATTGGTCGACACTGGCTGCCATGGGGAGTTTCGGGTGATTTCGTGCGCGCCCGGGAGCATCGTAAGGCTGTCCGTGACTGCAGCTGATAAACCACCCCGGGTTTAAAGGGACGTGCGTGCAAAGTGTACAGGATATATCAGGTGCGCGTAGTGTGCGGTCTCCTAAAAATGTTCCTTTTTGAGTTAAAACAGAGATTTTCATGAAATGTGTTTTAAAGGAATGATTTTCGGGACGGGGGAGAATGCAGCAGATAATGCACGTAAATTTTCTGGAAGCCCCAGTCAGTCATGGAACTGATTAGCCCCAAGCTGCCAAGGCTGCCAGATTAACCTCAATTTTTCCTGGTGGAATTGCCACTGAGGTTGCCCGGTCAGAATCCAGGGAGGATTAAGCCGTTCGACTGCATGGATCAATTTTCCAGGTTCCACTCCTTTACATTTTCAGGCACGTTTTAGCCTTAAGAAGACTTTCCAATTCAAAGTATGCACAATTCCCAAGATGCAAATCATCAATGCAAGGCAAAGAAAGCAAGCATGATAAACGGAATCCGCGATGGGAGTCTAACCCGCTCAAAGGGAAAAGCTTTCTTATATTTTTTTTTTTTGAAAAGGGATACCGGTACGTGGGATTGTTAGACCACCGTTTATCCCAAGCCCCGGTTTAGGGAGCGATACAGGAAGGTTAGTGGTTTCCACCTATATATCGAGTATCATTTATTTTTGAAAATAAAAGCTTTTCTCCTTTGGGTTATTTCCCCAGCGGAGTCACCAAACTGTGAATGTGTGCCCAAATTTGAATTTTTTGTTGGATTCACGCGAGTTTGAAAACATCCGGTTTAATTTGAAAAACGGAGTCGCCACGCCATTTTGATTTCCTCAAAACTTTGAAAAAAAGGTTTTTAGGGTTCGGAGGTTAAGTTATCCCTTGGGAAGAACGGATCGTCGTTCACCCAAGGTGCCTTGCCGTAGCAAGTCTCCCTAGATTTCGTTTATCGTGCTTGCTTGCGTGCTTTCTTGTGTGCATGTGTTTGAAAAGAGGGGGGGGGGAAATGTCCCAAGTTGTCTTTCGGACGTACAAACCATTTATTGATTGTCGCTCGGGATTCCTTGGATTTTATGTGTTCGGGATTTTGATCCCGTCCTCATCTTGGAGTTGTGATCATCGCTAATTGACCTTGGGTCTTGCGTGATCGAGTGAGGGACACCGTTTTTAGAGTCCAAAATGAGGTTCTTTAGGAAAGGATTTGTCCTTAGCCCATCAATCCTACATCTTAAGACGATTGAGCTCGTATAGGGGCATTCATGCTCGTCTTAAGTGATAATCGGAGATATAGGTTCAAGGTTATCCCTTTCTAAAGAGATTGTGGCACCTTTTAATGGAAGAAACGATGTAAAGATAGGATCTTTACACCGGTCCGTTCCGGAGGTTGCTAAGGGGACATGGGGAAAATGCATGTAAAAATGACATTTTTAGTGAAAAGATGACATTTTTGGGTTGCAAAGGATGCTTTTTTGGTTTAAAGAAGTGATCTTTATGCAAAGGATGCGTTTTAATGTAAAGACATGATTTTTATGCAAATGATGCATTTTTTATGAAGAAATTGATATTTAATATGCAAAGGATGCATAAAGATTGCATTTTGAAAAAACAAAGGATGCATTTTTATGATAAAGATATGATCTTTAATGCAAAGGATGCATAAAAATGGATTTGATGTGCAAAGGATGCATTTTTATTATAAAGATTTGATTTTTTATATGCAAAGGATGCATGAAGATGACATTTTTATGTAAAAATGGGGTTTTTAGGTGCAAAGGATGCACCTTTGATTCAAAGATTACATTTTTAATGACAAATGATGCCTAATTCATGCAAAGGGGGAAAGGGGGTATGATAAAGATATGATCTTTAAATGATAACTACCAAGTCCCAAGCAAGATAATAACAATATATGAATGCAATGAGCAATTAAATCACATAGAGTAAATTAAAATGCAAGGTTAAGGGAGTGAGAGGTTACCAATGGTGACCTCTTCTTCTTTGGGTTGGAAGGACCAACTTTGGAATCTTCAAGGAGGAGGGAGGTGGCTTCTTGACACTTCTTCAACCTTCTTGGATTTCCAGCAGTGAGTATGGAGTGTGGTGTGTGTTTTTTCTCCTTTTTGTTCATATCGAAAATGGGTAGAGGAGGGCTCTATTTATAGGCAGTCTGGAAATTGCCAATGAGGCCGTGCGGCTAGGAGTCTTGAGCTAATGCAGCCGTGTGGCATTATCCATTGTGACTCAGCACTATTCTAGAATCATGCAAGGTGGCATATTTCTAGAAGGACCTAAACCATTTAAAACGTGCCCTTTTAATTAAAGGCAGTCCCTTCAGCCCTTGAATGGTTTGGAACAGTTCCGAAATTATTCCGGAACTCTAGGAAAGTCCGGGGAATTTTCGGAAAACTTACCGAAATTGCCGGAAAAATTAACCGGAAGGCATGAGCCAGATTTGGGTACTTACAATTAGCCGTAGGAACTTATGAAGTTACTTTACCTAGTAGACTAATACTTGTTTTGAAGAATTGTTATTACGTTCCAGCTTTAAGTAGGAATATTATTTCGATTTCAAGTTTGGATAATGAAGGTTTTAATTTTCTTATTTGGCGTCCCGCTACAAATCACACACTTTCCTTTTTTGGCGTCCCGCTACAAATCACACACTTCCTAAAATGGCAAAAAATCTTTACTATTCCCTCCACTCATTCTCTCTCCTACATTATTTTAATACTCACAACATCACTATAATTTACTATTTCCTCCACTTATTCTCTCACATATTTTACTTTTACACTCACAACATTTATATCATTATTTTTTTCCTTAATTCACGCGTGTACAGTAACTGAGTGATTTCTAATGGGATGGAGGGTAGTATGTGATAAGAAGTTTTCTATTTACAAGAGTAATATATACGTGGTCATACTGTTAAAATCGCCTGTTAACGGTTATAATCGGCGGTTAAAAAAACCGTTAAGTCCTAACCGTAACCTAACCGTTAACCGTGTACTAACGGTTACGGTTATACGGTTAACGGTTATACACGGTTACACGGTTATACACGGTTACACGGTTAAAAATGAACTTTTTTTTTTCAGATTAGTCCTTTTATCGGAATAGTTAACATTTTTTGGTTAACTTTTGTACTGTATATCCCCCCCTTTTTTTTTTTTGAATAAAGAATACTATTTGAGATGTTACTTATTAATAATTTTTTTTTGGAAAAAGTTATAAAAAAAAAAGTTAAGAATTTTTAAATAAATGAAATTTTAACGAAAAATGTGTTTAACAGATTTTTTTAACAGTTTTTTTTTTATTATTATTTTGGTTAAGCAAAGCTATTTGAGAAATATTTCTTTTAAAAAACAGTTTTTAATATTTTTTTTTGAAGAAAACAGTTAATAAGATTTTTAACTAGTTATATAAAAAAGTTAACTTTTTTTTTTAATTTTTTTTTGGATAAATAAGACCATTTTAGACTTTTGTTTACTTTATACATTTTTTTCAAAAAGATATATAAAAAAAGTTATGAATTTTGAAAGAAATAAAACTTAACTTTTAAAAAAATAAACGAAAGTATATAAAAGAAAAAGGGACGGTACACTTAAATTTTATTAATTAAATAAAATTACAAAGAGGAGGACAACCAACCTTACCCTTTTATAATTAAGGAGGGACATTTAGGAGCCTTTACCTCAATCTAACTATTACAATTCAATAAAAATAAACCTAATCTAAAAAATTAAAATTAAAAACTAATTTAATCCTCACTAGTCACTTCCCGTAGATTCATCCACATCGTATTGATATTTTGGGTCAAGTGTATCCTCTTCATAAGGCATATCTTGTTCTCTCTTTTCCGATCTAACCCAATCCCCAAGTAATAGTTGATTTTCCAAGTTTTCAACCGTTAGTTGGGAACGTCTTTTATCCAAAATATTTCCTCCAATGCTAAATGCGGATTCGACCGCCACCGTTGACGCGGGAGAAGCTAAGACTTCTTTTGCAATTATAGAGAGTATATGATAACTCTCGTTCCTTCTTGACCACCACTTTAAAACATCAAAATCATTTGGATTATCACTACTTTGATCCCATTCAAAAGTAGTGTTGAAATATGTGTCTAACTCCAAGGGAATGTTAGAGGAAGAACTAGTCCCTACTCGAGGACGTTTCTTTTTGCTATACAAATTAGCAAAAAAAATAATACGGATCCGCCTCAAGTAAATCACCACCAACATCTTAAGAAGAAGTAGAGTCAACATTTTGAGAAGGATTTCCATGAATTGCATTATATTCGTTATAAAAAGACACCAAATCATTTTTTGTAGTTTAAACAATATTTTCGACGGAGATTCATGATCACCGTCACCTTCGGGGTATAAATTAATATAATAAAAAGCTAAAATAGTAGCCAACTCATCTAATTTAACACGTGGATCTAATACTTTTGTAATAAAAAATAAAGACGGAATAGTGGCAAAATATTTTATCCACTTTTGTCTCATGGAAAAAATGCAATCCCCTAAAACATAGCAATCTTTTCAATTATTAAAACTAGTAACAATTGCAACACATTGCTCAAGAACCAAAATGGAAGTTGGATAATAAACTCCCGATAATGCCAAAGTAGCGGTGTTAAAAATCTTTAGCAATTTACACAAATTAGTGCATGCATTCCATTGATAAGCAAATAAAGGTTGATTATTACCAAGTGTAGCAAAAAAATCCATAAGAAGCTCTTTATACTCAAAACCATCTTTTAACATTTTATAGGTGGAATTCCACCTAGTTGGAACATCGGAAATAAAATATTTGTCTCCAAGATTTTGATTTCTTAAAAACCTAATCCATTTTTTTGTAACACTATTTCTTCTAGAAATATATTCAAGGGCCCCTCTAATTGGGGAAACATGTTCTTCTAATGCATGCAAACCATCTTTAACACATAAAATTAATAATATGGCATAAACATCTAATATGAAAAAACTTACCACCAAATGATGGTTGACAAACTCTAATCAAATCCGGTAAACTAGCGGTATTAGCACTAGCATTATCAAAAGAAATAGTAAATATTTTATTCGTAATCTTATATTTTAAAAAAATTCCACGCAACTTTGAACAAATTGCTTCGGCGGTATGGGGGGGATCAAAATTTTCATATGCAATTAATCTTTTTTGGATAGTCCAAGAATTATCTATCCAATGACAAAAAACACCTAAATAACTATTTCTTTGCCAATGATCACTCCAACCATCGGCACAAATTGAAACTTTGTTTGGTAAATTTGATAAAAACTCAATTAAAGTTTTTTGATATGTTAACACCACCTTATGAATATCACGTACGAGAGTCGAACGTGGTACTCTTGCGGCGGCGGGATTTAAAGAAAGACTTATAAATCTTTCATAAAATTCATCATCCGCAAAGTTAAAAGCAAGTCCTTTAACACAAACAAATTTGGCCAATTCTTGCCTATAAATGACCTTATTAAATTTAAATAGGATGGAAGACGAACCTTGGGTGGTGGTTGGAGCTAATTGAGTTTGATCACTCGAAATGCCAAGTTTATCCGGATGTACTGTGCGTATGTGGGCGTTAAGTGTCCTGTGCCCTCCACCCTTCGTAAATGGGTAGAATTTTGGACAATAGTTGCAAATAGCTCGATAATAGCGGTCGTCATCGGGATCAATTTGCTCTTTTCGAAAATGAATTGTAAAAGTGTCGGACTTAGGGGCATGTGAACGTGGCACCATTGGCGGTTGTTCTTCTTGTTCTTGTCCCCGAGCACGACCACCTCGAGCTCGGTCTCGGCCGCCCCTACCCCCCTTCTACCGCTTTCAACAACATTTTCATCCACATCTTGATCTTGCTCATTTTGTGTAAATGGTTCCTCAAAAAAATCGATTTCTTCTACGTTATGATGGGTGGCCGTAGAACCATCAGTTTCCTTTTCCTTGCCTTTTCGAGAAGAAGACATTTTCATTAGAAAACTGACTTGAATTCGAAAAAAAGCTAACTTTTGTTAAAAAACTAACTGAAAATCTTTAAAAAAACTGACTGAAATTTAAAAAACTAACTTAAATCTGAAAAAGTAACTGAAACCTCAAAAAAACTAACTGAAAAGTCTAAAAAACTAACTGAAATTCTGAAAATCTAACTAAAAACTCTAAAAAAACTAACTGAAAACTCTAAAAAAAAACTATCTGAAACTGAAACACTAACTGAAAACTCTAAAAAACTGACTGAAAACTCTATAAAACTAACTGAAATTCTGAAAAACTAACTGAAAACGTTAAAAAACTAACTGAAAACTCTAAAAAACTAACTGAAATTCCTAAAAACTAACTGGAAATGTTAAAAAACTGACTGAAAACTCTAAAAAACTAACTGAAATTCCTAAAAACTGACTGAAATTCTCGAAATACAAAAAAATAAAAATCGTTAAAAAACTAACTGGAAATTGTAAGGAAACTAACTGAAACTGAAAATTGAATATAATGAGGCTTAGGATATTTGAGAGTTGAGAGAGAGAGAGTAGAAGTAGAGATGTAGATTTTTTTTTTCAAAATATAGCTTTTTAAAAATTTATATACCAAAATAAAGCAAAAAACTTGTAAAAAACGCGTTTTTTGTTAAGTTAGAAAAAAACGTGTTTTTACCAACACGCAAAGACGGTACCAGGTCTCTCCCTTTCTCTCTCTAATCTGAACAAAAGAACAACCCAATCCCTCTCCACAGCCATCACCGAATCACATTACAGTTTCAATTTCTAGGGCCAAAATACTGAGAAATCATCAATTGAAGCAATGATTGAAGTCGGCACAAATCTGGATAGAAATTCAATTTCAGAAAACTTCGACGTCGATCGGGCGCAGTGAACGGCGAAGGAAACCGGTGGCCGTATTGACATTGCCGACGAAGACCCACAAGAATCAAAAGCAAATCGAGCGTCGATAGCCATTCCAACATCCGACGCCGCCTTCTGAATCGACGGTGGCGACAACCGGGCTCTAGCAGTCGGCGGCAGTTGCTTCGGGAAGATTTATTCTAAAATCAATTTTGTCTGTGAACAGAGCCGAACAAATCATTTGGGAATTTGAGTGCCAGCGTACCTGATTTTGAATGCCAGTGTAGGTTATTTTGAATGCCAGTCCATGTTTTTTTGAATGCCAGTTCATGTTTTTTTGAATATCAGCAAAAATAATTATCAGTGTTTTTGAGTGCCAGTGTATATGTTTTTGAGTGCCAGTACATGTGTTTTTGAATACCAGTGCATGTGTTTTTGAATGCCAGTGCTTGTGTTTTTGAGAGCCAGCAAAAATGCCAGTCTAACAAAGTGCCAGTGTTAGTGTAACAGAGTGCCAGTGTGAAGAATGCCAGTTCATGTATATAAAAGTGCCCGTGTAAAAAGTGTCAGTGCCAGTTTAACAAAGTGCCAGTTCCAGTTTACACTGGCACTTTGTTAAACTGGTACTGACATTTTTTTCACTGGCACTTTTATATACATGAACTGGCACTTTGTCACACTGGCACTTTGTTAAACTAGAACTGGCACATACGGGAAAACACAAAACACGTTTTTTCTAAGTGCCAGAAAAAACGCGTTTTTTATAAGACCAACTTTTCAAAAACTTAAATACCAAACTAGCACTTTTCACTTGAATTCCGGAATTGATAATTTCGGAATAAGGTAATTCGGAATTACCAATTCCGGAATTCATTTTTTTTTTTTCAAAACGGATTAAAGGGAGCGATCGCGCTATCAGTTGGGGCGACCGCGCCGAATGGTATCCGGAATTAACAATTCCGGAATCCCTTTTTTTCTTATTTTATTTAATTCTTCTCTTCCTTCTTTCTTTCTTTCTTTCTATATATATATTATATATATATATTATATATATATAAATATATATTATTTATATATATAAAATAATAAATTAGAAAGAGAAAGTCTCCTTAAAAGTCCTCTCACTAAGAGAGGTCCCAAAGGAACTTTAAAAACAATGAAGATGAATCATCTATTTATAGTAGAAGAAAGATTAGAAAAATGTAGGATACATCTATGTGGGAAACACAAAAAACATTTGAATTTAGAGATGGTGGGAAAAACAAAATTTCATTTGCCTCCAAAAATTTCATTTGCACCCCTCATGAATTTTTTGGAGGCAAATGAAATTTTTCCTTAAATCAATTACTTCTCTTGGGTCTTTTACTTGTTTCATTTTTATGTGAAAGCCTCATGAAATTTTTTACTAGTAATATACGTGATTTAATTATCTTAATAATGAAAACTTAAAAAATATTGTATTTAAATTTTCAATTTTTACACTTTTATGAATAATGATTTAGGGTGAGGGGGCGCATGAAATTATTTCTACATATTTCTCATACTCTATCAGCTAATAATTAAAAAATAAAAATAAATAAACAATGAAAAAAACTAACATGATTCAAATTAGTACTTTTTTCAAATATCTATTATGCTACAAGTAATCATTATAATAAATATGCAAGAGCTAATGAATTATTCCTTCCGTCTCAGAAAGAAATAGAAAGAAAGTTAATTCTATTTAAATTTAAATTTAGTGGTAAGGTTAATTGAATTTTTCCAAAAAAAATTGAAAAATTAAATACAATATTTTTTAAGTTTTCATTATTAAGATATTTAAATCACGTATATTACTAATCAAAAATTTCATGAGGCTTTCACATAAAAATGGAACAAGTAAAAGGCTCAAGAGAAATAATTGATTTAAGGAAAAATTTCATTTGACTCTAAAAAATTCATGAGGGGTGCAAATGAAATTTTTAGAGGCAAATGAAATTTTGTTTTTCTCACCATCTCTAAATTTAAATGTTTTTTGTGTTTTCCACATAGATGTATCCTACATTTTTTTAATCTTTCTTCTACTATAAATAGATGATTCATCTTCATTGTTTTTCAAGTTCCTTTGGGACCTCTCTTAGTGAGAGTACTTTTATGGGGACTTCCTCTTTCTAATTTATTATTTTTTATATATATAAATAATATATATATATATATATTTATATATATATATATATATTAAATAAAATAAGAAAAAAAGGGATTTCGAAATTGTTAATTTCGGATACCATTCGGCGCGGTCACCCCAACTGATAGCGCGATCGCTCCCTTTAATCCGTTTTGAAAAAAAAAATTGAATTCCGGAATTGGTAATTCCGAATTACCTTATTCCGGAATTACCAATTCCAGAATTCAAGTGGAAAGTGCTAGTTTGGTATTTAAGTTTTTGAAAATGTTATTTTGGTATATAAATTTTTAAAAAGCTATATTTTGAAAAAAAAAACCAGAGATGTAAGGTGAAATTGAAAATGAAATGGTAGGAGGGAGGTAATATTTATAGTAGGGTGGTGGTTGTTTTTTAAAAGATTTTTTTTAATTTAATTGAATTGAAGGAGCTGGTGGGGGGGGCCTGGGCGCTGGAAAGGGAAAGGGAACTGGGCGCTGAATGGGGGAAAGGGTCAAACTAGCCGTTGGGGTTTGGGGGGAGGGGAGGGACCGTTGCCAAGAAGTAGCCGTTGGGGGGGGGAATAAATTCAAATTACAAAATTCAAAAATGGTCGGTTAGACGGTTATAACCGCCGGTTATTTAACCGGTTATAACCGGTTAAATAACCGCCGGTTGCCGGTTTTTGAAAACCTTAACCTTAACTGAATCGGGTAACCGCCGGTTTCGCTTAAGGCGGTTACGGTTAAGGCGGTTGACGATTTTGGCCGGTTACGGTTATTAACCTCCGGTTAGCCGATTCCGGTTAGATTTTGGACACGTCTGGAGTGATATGCATTATTGTACTGCTATTTCATTCAATGGCCTTTATATTCTTGATGTTGAAAAACGTGATAATGATGTCTATAATATTAACAAGAAATCTAAACCCAATGATGTAAACCACACTTACTTATGGCATTGTCGTCTTGGCCATATAAATGAGAAACGCATTTCTAAACTCCATAAAGATGGATTTTTAGACTCACATGATTATGAATCATATGAGACATGCGAATCTTGTTTACTTGGCAAGATGACCAAGGACCCATTTACCAAAATTGGTGAAAGGGCGGGCGACTTATTAGGCCTCATACATACTGATGTATGTGGACCTATGAGTAGCAATGCTAGGGGAGGATTTCGGTACTTCATAACATTCACTGATGATTATAGTAGATTTGGATATGTTTATCTAATGAAACATAAAAGTGAATTGTTTGAGATATTTCGAATATTTCAAATTGAGGTGCAAAATCAACTTGGCAAAACTATTAAAGTACTTCGATCCGATCGAGGTGGTGAATATTTGAGCCAAGAATTTGACAGTCATCTTAAGAGTTGTGGAATCGTTTCAGAACTCTCTCCACCCGGAACACCACAATGGAATGGTGTGTCTGAAAGGAGAAATAGAACTTTGTTGGACATGGTTCGTTCTATGATGAGTCAAGTTGAGCTTCCTTTATCCTTTTGGGGACATGCACTAGAAACTGCTGCTTTCACTATAAACAGAGTTCCTATCAAATCAGTTCAAAAGACCCCATATGAGATGTGGCATGGAAGAAAACCTAGTTTGTCTTTCATGAAGATTTGGGGTTGCGATGCATATGTCAAGAAGTTAACTTCTGACAAGCTAGAACCCAAGTCTGATAAATGTGTTTTCGTGGGTTATCCTAAGGAAACTAAAGGATACTATTTCTACAACCGAAACGAGAACAAAGTGTTTGTTGCTCGGAATGGTACTTTCTTAGAAAAGGAGTTTCTTCGCAAAGAAACCAGTGGGAGTAAAATAGATCTCGAAGAAATTCGAGAACCCGAAAACAACATTGAACCAATGGTAGAAACTGAACCAAGTTCACAAGAAGTTGTGGAACCGGTTCAAAATGCACAAGTTCTTCGCAGAAGTGGTAGGTCACGATCCGAACCCGAGAGATATGAATTTCTCGTTACGGAAAGTGATGAAGTGGAGTTAATCGAAAACGATGAACCTACTTCCTATCAAGAAGCGATGTCCTCTCTTGATTCGGAAAAATGGCAAGAGGCCATGAAGTCCGAATTACAATCCATGGCTGATAATCAAGTTTGGAACTTGATTGATCCACCCGAAGGTGTAAAAATCATAGGGTGCAAATGGGTCTTCAAGAAGAAAATCGATATGGATGGGAAGGTGCACACCTATAAGGCTAGGCTTGTAGCTAAGGGATATAGGCAGATTTATGGTATAGACTATGATGAAACCATTTCGCCTGTAGCTATGCTTAAGTCTATTAGAATTTTAATTGTCATAGCTGCATATTATGACTATGAAATATGACAAATGGATGTCAAGACAGCTTTCCTAAATGGGAAGTTACTTGAGGATGTATACATGATACAACCTGAAGGTTTTGTCAGTCCAGAAAATTCTAACAAGGTATGTAAGTTGCAGAGATCCATTTATGGATTGAAGCAAGCTTCTAGGAGTTGGAATCTACGTTTTGATGAAGCAATCAAAGAATTTGGCTTTATCAAGAACGAAGATGAACCCTGTGTATACAAGAAAATTAGTGGGAGCGTAGCACTATTTCTAGTGTTGTATGTCGATGATATCTTACTCATTGGAAATGACATTCCTGCACTGCTGACTGTCAAGTCTTGGTTGGGAAAGTGCTTTTCAATGAAAGATATGGGCGAAGCTGCATATATCCTTGGTATCAAGATCTATAGAGATAGATCCAAAAGGATGATTGGTTTAAGTCAAAGTACTTACATTGATAAGGTTCTTAGAAGATTCCAAATGGAAAATTCTAAAAGAGGAAACTTGCCAATGTTGCATGGTGTGTCTCTTAGCAAGACTCAAAGTCCTAAGCCTAATGATGAGCGAAAGAGAATGAATGGTATTTCATATGCTTCGGCAATTGGGTCTATCATGTATGATATGTTATGTACTAGACCCGATGTCTCGTGTACTCTAAGCATGACGAGTAGGTACCAATCGGATCCCGGCGAACCACATTGGATAGCAGTCAAGAATATCCTCAAGTACTTACGAAGAACTAAGGATGTATTCTTGGTCTTTGGAGGAATGGAAGAAGATCTTGTTGTAAAAGGTTACACAGATGCTAGCTTCCAAACCGACAAAGATGATTTCAGACCGCAGACAGGATTTTTGTTTACCCTGAATGGAGGCACTGTCAGTTGGAAAAGTTCCAAGCAAAGTACCGTCGCTGATTCTACAACCGAAGCTAAGTACATAGCAGCATCTGATGCAGCTAAGGAAGCTGTTTAGATCAAAAAGTTCATTAGTGATTTGGAAGTCATTCCAAGCATCAAGGATCCTATTGAACTTTATTGTGACAATAATGGTGCCATTGCACAAGCAAAGGAATCAAGGTCACATCAGAGATCCAAACACATATTTCGACGTTTCCACATTATCCGAGAGATATGCGAAAGGAAAGACGTAAAGATATGCAGAGTAGACACTAATGACAACGTGGCGGACCCATTAACTAAGGCTCTTCCACAAGCTAAGCATGATGGACATGTTAGGTCCATGGGTATTCGATACATGGGAGATTGGGCCTAGTGCAAGTGGGAGACTGTTAGTGTTATGCCCTAAGTCTAGAATTGATAGACCTATATGTTGACATTATTTATTATTATATGAAAAGTTTATTATTTGATTATTATATGTTTTGCATATTTATTGTAATAATCTCCGTTCCTAATTATTAAGTGAATAATTAGCATAATTGTTAATGGATAATCATATGATGATTATATGCATAGAGATGCACATTGAAATTATGGGTACTTGTTAGTGAACAAGTAACTGGACTTGACCCGTATGAGATTTATGTCATGGTCAAATGTCATAATTAAATCTCATATGATCACTTCATTTAGTCCCTAGACCTGAGATTATCATGACCTTACATATGATGAAAGTTATGTTTGATTTTAGTCAAAAGATATCTTAACACGATATCTATAAAGGCTAATTTTGGCATGATCGGATTCATGATGGGAAGGATGATAAGTCAAGATGAAATTTTGTCCCTCGAAAGGGAGATGTTGTGCTTGGGCCCCTCGATGAGTGATAATGATGAAAGTGTATGGCCATACCCCAATGCGATTGGATTATCATTATACTCAAGATCGAGAAAGCATCGAACAAATACAAGTTGACAATGACCATGACTTGTGTTCAATATAACATCGTGAGACAAAGGGAGAAATGCAAGTGTACCATTGGAAACGTGAACTCTTACGTTATATTATTTGGGTAAACATAATGGCTTGCTAGAGTCCTCTTATATTTTATGAGGGTCGATATGATCGGGCTCATTGTCAACATAGTATAATTCTATTGGAAACGTGAACTCTTACGTTATATTATTTGGGTAAACATAATGGCTTGCTAGAGTCCGCTTATGTTTTATGAGGGTCGATATGATCGGGCTCATTGCCAACATAGTATAATCCTATTGGGTCACACACAACAAGAATGAATTGGTTAAACCAAAGGAAGAAAATTGAGAAATCCTGATGAGGCATAAGCCATCGCACGACAGAACTTGTCCATAGGACTCGTCTGGTCGTGCGACAGATCAAGTCACAGAGGCAGTTTACAGACTAGTTTCCTAACTTGATTAGGAAACAAATACCAATACTAAAGTAGTATAAATATGAGGTCAGTGAAACCCTAATGCTAGCCGAATTTCTGAAAAGAAAATCAAAACAAAGTTTTCTCAATATTCTTCTAAGGTTTAAAGGATCTAGCAATCATCAAGAATCGTTCTTGGTTCATTCAAAGGTGTGGATACTACTAGAGGGTCTTCGCTCGTACGACGATCAAGGCATAGAGTTCGAATCTGAAGTTTCAAGTCTTGAAGATCGAAGTTTGTGATTCAAAATCACATTGGTTAATCGTTCGATAGCTCAAGAACGAAAAGCAATTAAGGTTGGTTAATTATATCTCATAGGAATTCAATTTAATCATATAGAACGGATCTTAGGGCTCTTGGGTTTTGTGTTATTAGATGCTTAATTCTGCTGCGCATGGACCAATAAAACCCAACAACTCCCTCTCCCCCTCCTGGCTTATTGATAGCGGTGCCACCAACCACATTACTAATGACCTCTCCAACCTAGCCTTACATACACCCTACAATGACAGTGACGACGTCATTATCGGAGATGGTTCCTCTCTTCCTATCTCTAACATAGGTTCATTCTCTCTCTCCACATCCTCTCCCCCTCGTCTTTTCAATCATGTCTTACATGTTCCTCTTATCACTCGTAACATTCTCTCTGTATCTCAATTTTGTTGTGACAATAATGCCATTATTGAATTCTCACACTCGTCTTTTCTCATTAAAGACAAAGCTACGAGCCAAACCCTTATCCACGGAGACCTTGAGGATGGCATCTACATTTGGCACCCTCCGCCCATTCAAGCTCATTCAAGCGTCATCTCTTCGCAATTGTGGCATCATAGATTATGCCATCCCGCTCCCCCCCTATTCTTAGTCTACTACGTAGCAAATTCCATTTATCTATTTCCTCTAGTTTATCTCCGTGTAATTCTTGTTTCATTAACAAAAGCCACAAACTACAATTTGCATCCTCTTCTCTAATTTCACATGCTCTTCTAGATCTTATATTTTCTGATGTATGGACTTCTCCAGCTTATTCCCTTGACATATTTAAATACTATGTCATCTTTGTCGACCACTTCACCAAATACATTTGGTTCTACCCCCTAAAACACAAATCTAACACCTACAACACATTCCTTCGTTTCAAAAAACTAGTCGAAAAATACTTTCAACGTCCTATCATCGAAGTCTACTCCGATAACGAGGGTGAATACCTCAAACTCACACCAACTCTGGCTCAAAACGGTATCACTCATCTCACCACTCCACCTCACACTCCTGAACATAATGGGTATGCCGAACGTCGTCACCGTCACATTGTTGAAACGGGTCTCACCCTTCTCTCCCATGCCAACCTACCCCCCACCTTTTGGCCCTATGCTCTCACCACTACCACCTATCTCATAAACAGAATGCCTACCCCCACCCTCAATAATGATTCCCCCTACCTTCGCCTATTCTATTCTCCTCCAAACTACACCAAATTACGAAGCTTTGGTTGTCTCTGTTATCCTTGGCTTCGCCCTTATACCCCCCACAAGCTAGCCCCTAAATCCATTCCATGTATTTTTGTTGGTTACCCACCCACGCAAAGTGCGTATTACTGCCTTGACCCCACCTCCCATCGAGTCTACACCTCCCGCCATGTCCGTTTTGTTGAAAACACAGTTCCCTACACCTCCTTCACCTCCATTCCCCCCATTGCTTCCGCTCCCCCTTCCTCCGATTGGCACACTCTATTTCTCCCTGTCCTAAACACTACACCCTCTATTCAACCACCACCCAATCTCCCCACCCCTCCCCTACCCACCCCCTCTCAAACCCTCCCTCCCCTGACCATTCATCACCCTCCAGCCAGCCCGAAACAACCCACGCTGAACCAGAAAACCCGCACGATTGCCCCCCAGATTCGTGCGATCGCCCCTCCCTTCCGAAACTTTGCGCGATCGCCCCTCCCCGCGCGATCGCCCCCCATACCTAGCAGCTCCGTCCCCCCTCCTACCCGCACCATCACCACACGGCTGTCTCATGGTATCACCAAATCCAACCCCAAATACGCCAACCTATCCCTACTCCCCTAACCCATAAGCCTTCCCACCACCACCAAACAAGCTCTCTCTATCCCACGCTGGCGTAACGCCATGATTGAGGAAATTCAGGCTCTCACTCGAAATAAAACCTGTAATTTAGTTCCCCCTGCCACAGCCCACAACATTGTCGGGTGCAAATGGGTCTTTCGCATCAAGTACAACCCTGACAACACAATTCAGAAATACAAGGCTCGGCTTGTAGCCAAGGGCTTTCACCAACAACCCGGTGTTGATTACATCGAAACCTTCAGTCCTGTTGTCAAACCCGCTACAGTCAGGCTCCTTCACTCACTTGCTACAACCAACCACTGGCCTCTTCGCCAGCTTGATGTCAACAACGCCTTTCTACAAGGTTCTCTCTCCGAATCTGTGTTTATGACACAACCCCCGGCTTTGAGGACTCCACTAACCCCTCTCATGTATGCCATCTCTCCAAAGCCATCTATGGTCTCAAGCAAGCTCCTCGTGCTTGGTTCCAAGAACTCAAAACCTACCTCACCACATATGGCTTTCACCCCTCCTTAGCTGATCCCTCCCTATTTATACTCAACAAAACACCAACCCCTATCTTTCTTTTGGTTTATGTTGATGACATCATTGTCACCGGGCCGTCACCCTCGCTCCTTTAGTCATTCATCACTAGCTTGTTCAATCGTTTCTCTCTCAAGGATCTCGGTCCTCTATCATATTTTATGGGCGTTGAGGTTGTCCCCAACAAAAATGGTATCCTCCTCTCCCAAACAAAATACATCCATGATCTTCTCACCCGTCACAACATGATTGACTGTAAACCACTCCCCACCCCTATGGTCACATCACCACCCCTTGTGAGATCCACTACCACTCTCGCTGTTGAACCGACTTCCTGTCATGCTATTATTGGTGGTCTTCAATACTTGTCCTTCACTCGCCCTGACATTGCCTTCTCCGTGAACAAGCTTGCACAGTTCATGCATAATCCCCAATCATCTCACTGGGTTGCTCTTAAGCGGCTCCTCCGCTACCTTCATGGCACTATGCACTTGGGTCTCCAGATTTACTCTACGTCTCCCCCCTCTCTTCATGCCTTTTGTGATGCAGATTGGGCTAGTGACAAAGATGACTTTGTATCCACCTCTGGTTTCTTTGTTTACCTTGGCCGTAACCCGGTTACTTGGTCCTCCCGCAAGCAATGTGCTCTTGCCCGGTCCACCATTGAGGGCGAGTTTCGTGCCATTGCTGACAATGCTGCTGAGATTACTTGAGTTCGGAACCTGCTTATTGAGCTCGGTATTTCTCTTAGTTCTCCGCCGGTTATATACTATGACAACCTTGGTGCCACAACTTATTTCGCAAACCCGGTTTTTCACTCTCAGATGAAACATGTGACTCTCTCGTTTCATTTTGTCCGTGAACAGGTTCAGTCTGGCTCTCTCCGTGTGCAACACATTTCTGGTAATGACCAACTTGCTGATGTTCTGACAAAACCACTATCTCGTCTACGCTTCGATCAGCTCAATTCCAAGATTGGTCTTCTCCAAGGATCGTCCATCTTGCGGGGGCTTATTAAGGATATTAAGGAATCTCCTCCTAAAGTTTTCTAAAGTTATTTGTTTGACTTTCTCTAGATTATTTCTTGTCAATATCTTCATGTATCTAGATTAGGCAACTAAATATTTATATTGTGATTAGAATAAAGAAACTCCTCCTTATTAGAATAGGATGATTAGAATAAGGAAACTCCTTCTCCTTATTAGAATAGGACTCTCTCTTATATACTCCTTCCGTCCCAGCCCAATTGATCTAAATTTTTGGACATACAAATTAAGGAAAAGTAAGAGAGAGAAAAAGTGAAAGAAAATGTTATGAGTATGAAAAATTAAATAGGAAAGAGAATGAGTGAAATGAATAGTGATTTGGTTGGTGTTGTGAGTGTAAAAGTAAAATAGGAGAGAAAATGAGTAGGAAAAATAGTAAATACTCCCTCCGTCCCAGCCGAAGTGTCACTTTTTACCCAAAATGGCGTCCCGTTTAAAGTGTCACCTTTCCTAAAAAGGAAATATTTTATTAATATTCTATTATCCCATCCACTATTCCCTCCACTAATTCTCTCTCCTCTACACTCACAACACTTTTTAAATTCACTATTTCCTCCACTAATTTTCTCTTCTATTTTCAAATTACACTCACAACATTTTTTCTTCCCACACTTTTTCTTAATTTGCGTGCCACCCCTAAAAGGGTGACACTCTTGGTGGGACGGAGGGAGTATTTTTTTTCATTTTGGACAGTTTCAATTGAGCTGAGATGGACCAAAAAAGAAATAGTAAGTATCAATTGAACGGGAACGGAGGGAGGATATATTAAAAGTTTGTGAATAATCAGCCAAGAAGAGTTTTCTAATTCTCACTAGGCAAGTCCGTCTTGGGGGTTGACAGAGAAACGTTCATCTATAGGGACGTTAATGTAACTTTAAATCCAGCAGTAGCCCTAAATTTAGAATTTAAAAATATGAACTAATCCTTCTGACGATCACCGAATTCGTCCTTCTGATTACATATTCTTCTTAAGAATTACCCAATTGACTGTTTGATAATTTAGCTGGTTGTTGTTTAAAGTTATGGATATCGGAAAATCTCTTGGCCAGTCGCAAATTCCGAGTCGCAAAGTCCGATTCCAACAGCTCACCAGATTGACCCTTCAGGTTTGTATGTGTGTTTGTGTGTGTGTTTGGGATTCTGGATTGCAGAATCTTAATAAATTTCCACTCAATTGTTTGATTTTTGAGGTTAGGTTTTATTTGTTTTAACAAATTCTTTTTCTCGGAATCTGGGATTGTGTTTGTGTTTTGGGATTTTGGATTGCAGAATCTTAATAAATTTCCACTCAATTGTTTGATTTTTGAGGTTAGGTTTTATTAGTTTTAGCAAATTCTTTTTTTCTGTGATTGTTCCTTTGATTACATGTCCCACTTTGCACCAAATTGCACTGACTTATATATTTGATTGAGGGTATATTTGGATATCTGCTAATAGAAGTACTAAAAACTCTACTTTCTTAATTTTCTTGAAACTCTGAAAATGGATGCTCGTTTAGGGATGGAGGAAGCATAATTCATTATATACTCGTAGAAAATTTCATCATGCAGTTGTTTAAAAAGCTTAATTTCTTTTTCCATGTCTTTATAGTTAACGATGTGAAGGAGAAGTGTTTTGATCAAACAGAAGCTCTGCCAGGAGAGCCTCGATGTGTTATATGTGGTCGCTATGGTGAATATATATGCGATGAGACTGGTGATGATATTTTTAGTCTTGAATGCAAGCGAAAACTCCTAGACACAATTGCTCAATCGCAGTTGCCAGTCAAACTTCCAGTGCCGGCTGTTAGATTACCCACAAATGATGAGTGCTTTTATGTAAGTGATAATGGTGTCAAATCAGAGATTCAGTCATTAACTACAGATCAAACAAAAATTCTTAGGGAAAAACTTGAAATTTTTGAGAAGGGAAAGGCTATTCCAGCACCAATCTTGTCATTTTCTTCTTGCGATATTCCTCAGAAGCTCTTGCAAAACATTGAATCTGCTGGTTTTGAAATCCCGACACCGGTTCAAATGCAAGCTATCCCTGCAGCTTTGACTGGTCAAAGCCTGCTGGTTTCAACTGAGACCGGCTCAGGAAAAACCGCAGCTTATTTAGTTTCAATTGTTTCTTACTGTGCAAAACTCAATCAGGGACAATTTGCTGACAAGAAGAAACCTCTAGCGATGGTTCTGACACCAACAAGAGAGCTCTGTATACAGGTGGAGGAACAAGCGAAGTTACTTGGGAAGGGTTTACCCTTCAAAACTGCATTAGTGGTAGGTGGTGATGCAATGCCCAGACAAATCCACCGAATTCAGAATGGTGTTGAGTTGATTGTAGGTACTCCGGGCAGGCTTATTGAGCTTTTAAGCAAGTACGATATCGAGTTAGAAAGTGTCTCCGTGCTAGTTATGGATGAAGTGGATTGCATGCTTGAAAGGGGTTTCCGTTATCAGGTGATGCAGATTTTTAGGGCTCTATCACAGCCTCATGTGCTGTTGTATTCTGCAACAATCCCTAAAGAAGTTGAGAAGATGGCAGGTTCACTGGCAAAAGAGATGGTTGTCATCTCTGTCGGGAAGCCAAACAAGCCAAATCAGGCAGTCAATCAGCTGGCCATCTGGGTTGAGTCGAAGCAAAAGAAACAAAAGCTTTTCGATATATTGATGAGCGCACAACATTTCAAGCCACCCGTTGTTGTGTTTGTGGGGTCAAGACTTGGAGCAGATCTCCTGTCTGAAGCAATTGCAATCACTACTGGACTGAAGGCTCTGGCTATCCATGGAAAGAAGCCCATGAAGGAGAGGAGAGAGATTTTGAAGTCTTTTTTGGTTGGAGAGGTTCCTGTGATTGTGGCAACAGGAGTATTGGGGCGAGGACTTGATCTTTTAGGTGTGAGACAGGTTATCATGTTCGACATGCCAAATTCTATAAAAGAGTATGTGCACCAAATGGGTAGAGCATCCAGAATGCGGGAAAAGGGTACATCATTTGTGTTTGTGAATGAAGAGAATAAGAAAATGTTTCCTGAGTTGATTGAAACTTTGAAATAATGGAGATTTTCTCAGTGCATAGTGAGGTCACACCCTGAAAGCAGGAACGATAGGAAAAGGAAACATGGTTACTGAAATAATGGAGATTTTCTCTGATTTGTGATCCAGCAATCATTTTTCCCAAGAAGTGACTTGCAAGGGAACTACCCAAGATATTTTGCTCTCATTTGCTAGATGTCACCTCTAATCTACCTCTTCATAGAAGCTCCACAGAAAACTGATTCTTCTACTCAGCCGGTAATTTGCTTCAAGTGAGATTTACCTCTGATGGGTTGGGTAGACTTGTGATAATTAAGGTGTGTTTCATCCTCTTCAAGAAACGATTCTACTGATCTTTATAGCCCATAGCAGGCTTAGGCTCACCTTTACAAAGATATTCCCCTAGAAGAATAGGGATGGTGTCCATAGTCAACTTTGCATTTAACATTTTTTCGCTCGCTCTTGGATGTCACCTCCAGCGACGCGACGATGCCCTAAATAAATGAGGGATGGAGTATGCACACACCAGCTTTGTTTATGTTTCAAGATAAGTTACTTAAAAGGGTCTGCCCTTCAAAACTGCATTGATGGTTGTCATAATGCCATGGCAAGAGCAATCCGTTGTGCAACCCAGGAGGGTGTGGATTGAGAGATCCAAGGGATTTATGAAAAAAATGAAGAAGGATTCTTCTCAATTGTCAGTTTCGGTTCGTAATGATGCTGCTGCTTTCTCGGTAAGTTTAAGATTTTATATATTTTAGTTTTGGAATTTCCTCTTAATGGGTTATGGATTTTTATTTCCTATTTTTTTTTTTTTTTTTTTGTAATGTGTTGTGTGAATAAAGGTCATTAGAGGGTGGTCTGGGCCGGCAGCTACCAGTTAGAGAAAAGACTGAATGTAAAGCAACTATGTTGTACATTGGCCGAATCGCACTTTATGAGAATGAAATGGAAGGTATTCTCATTTTGCTTGCTTGCTTGCAACTTTTATTTTATTGTTTGCAATGTCATCTCGATATGTGAGTTTTTTCCTGATTAATTGCAACAACCAAAATGAATCTTAGCATTCTTTCAGCAACCCCATCGATCTCTGCCTTTTTTTAACTATCATAAACATGGTTGAAAAAATTCAAACCCAAATAAGATTACTCAATCGTTGATCAACTTTAATTGCTTTCTCTTACAATAATCATCATTTTCTACTTCTGTTCGCCATTACAGAGATTCTCTCTCTGTGTGTTTTAGTGTGTGTGTGAAGGTCGTCGTCCGGCCATTGCTGAGGCCGGAGAGTAGTTGGGGGAACTGAAAATACAGACTCATTAAGATTGATTGAATGTGGTTAGTCTATTCCTATTTGTAATTTCTAGTTGTTTGGATTATGTTGGAGTAATATTTGCTATTATATTCTGAATTTTGTGCGCTCTATCTGCAAAATATGTATATGTGAGCTTTTTGGAGCTTTGATTTTTATTTTTACTTTATATGTTTGTTAATTTCTTGTTACTGGCAAATTCTCTGTGAAAGGAAAGGGGTGTTGGGAAGGTCGTCGGAATTGGGGGACTTGAAAAAAAGACTGTACTGCCTTCTTCTTATTAGGGACCAAAATCTAAATTTGATACTTGATCACTATTTATAATTATAAGATATCAAATTTTCATCTCCAACAATATATATCAAATTCATGGTATCAAGCTAATTTTTATATTTACAAAATTTTATTAATACTTTTATCTTTTTCAATAATTTTAAGCAATCCGCTCCTACACCTAAAGGTATAAGACTAGAATTATTCTTATACCTAGGTATAAGAGTATTTTTTTTTCAAATTTTTTCACATTTTCTTAAAATGTTGAGATTTTTTTGGGGGTTTCTCTCCCACTTCTATAGTCCTGCTTCCTTCATGGGTTTTCAAATCGAAGATCTGAATATGGTGGGAGGACGGTTAGAGAGCGAAACGGTATTTAGAGAGAGCCGTGTGTATGTGTATGCGTGAGTGTGTGTGTGTGAGTGGCAGGAATGAGGGGAGAGAAGAGTGGAACCATTTTGTTTAAGGGGCTTTGGGTTAATATGAAATTTTGATTTGGGTCAAATATTGTACATGGGCTTTTAGAAATATCATGGGTTTTTATGGAGAATGATTTAGAATGAGGGGGACATGTGGAATTAATCCTATTTCAGATGGGGAAATCCAAGCATTTTGGCTTCATTGAATTCATGTCTAATGAGGTTGACTTGTCTCCAATATAGGATAATTTCATTCCATTATCTTTACAACCTTAATTATTGTTTGCTTTAAGAAGGTGGTAAAATCGTGGCTGAGACTATGCACAATCTCCTGTTGTTTGAGCATTTGCTTCAGGTACCACTTATTCCTCAGCGCATTCATTCCTGGTTGTTAGCATTTTTTTTTTTGCTTACAATCTTTTCCCACAACAGAAATGGCCTTCTTCTATTTTTCCTTTACAATACAATAATCGGTAGTCACCAAAGATGATATCCGAGCTCTTGTTTGCTATGATTTTCGGACTCTTTGATTTACCCCATCGTACCCGTGTCGGACACTCCTATTTTAGTGTTGTTGACAAGGGTCCGGTGAGGTAAACCAAAGAGTCCGAGCATCATAGATTGTATGTATACATGTTAAAGAACAAAAGTTAGGGACAACATTTATTCCAAGAGTTTAGAAGTGGAGTGTCTGGAAAGATGCTTTACGGAAGGACACATTATTTTATGATGTTACAGAGTTTAAAATCACGCTACAACAACAACAAAGCCTTAGTCCCAAATGATTTGGGGTAGCTAACATGAATCCTCATATATCATCATGAAAGAAAGGATGTAAAAAAAATATTAAAAGAAGAAATAGGAGGGAATAAACTTAAGAAAATGAAAAGAAGAGAAGAAGAAAAAAATAAAGAATAAATATATAATATATAGCGGAAATGAAAAAAAAAAATCAACCCCCATCACCCACATGAATTTTTACTCTCCACTCCGGCCTCTTCAATGCTCAAAATAAGAAATCAATTACTAGATATGAAAGCAAAGAAAAGAGAGAATTGTGTATCTAGAAGACTTCTTAGGAGCCATAACACTTGGTAATAGCTAAAAAAGGAATCTTCAACTTGACAGGTCCATACACTAATTTTCACTGAATGCGATATTTCTTACAAGATCAAGTTCCCAGGAGAGTCACTTGTGACTGCTTCTTCATGGTATAATCCTTCCCACGTGCCATACAGGAATGATCTATCAGAAGCACAAGAGACCACTGTGTTAGTTCAGTAACTTCTCTCTCGCCTGCAAATCATCAAAGAAACAACCATACCAATAGAAGCATAAGTTGCCGATAAATCAACTGATTTAGACAGCTGATCTTCAAACTCAATAACCCCTCTCATGCAAACACACGCCCAATATCTTTTGCATACAAGAAAAGAAACTGTCAAACAACCCTCCAATCAAAAGAGTATGACCAATTTATTACTAACACATACCAAAAGACGCAAGGAAGTGAACATCAGTTTAAGAAACTCACATTAACACGTGATTAGAACATCGCGAGGGAAGACAAGCATATAGAAGAAACTCACATTAACACGTGACAAGAATTTTGTCATCGCAGTCAATGATCTTCCTCAACACTCTTTTCCTACCCCTTCATCACTAAACTGGTTCTCTACAACTACTGCATCATAAAAATGCCACGATTCGTCCATACAAATATCTCTACATTCTACATTCGACCTCCCCTCAGCAATAATCACTTTTTTGTCTTCCACAACTGCATTACTACTCCCTGGCTTAGCTTCACAGTGAACATTAACTTCGTTTTCTTTCTCTTCAACGGTCTCATCATTCTTCACTTTCTCCACTCGCATGTTCTCTTCCGTATTAACATCTTCCAAGCCTACATTATTAGGCATAACAACATTGTTCTCGACATCATTAGCTTCTTTGGGTTCCACATCGTGAGCATCCTTTGCCTCCACAAGAGTGCTTTCATCATTATTCTCTTCCACCACCTCCTCGTTTTCATCCATGAACCGACCATAGTCCCTGCTCTCACTGTCATTTTAAAGTCATTCTCCACCACCTCTTCATTAACTTCCTCCACAGTTGGATTCTGCCTCTCGAGGCACATCAACCTCTTCCTCAAGTCATCAAACTCTCTCTCCATCAGGAACAACCTCTCTTTTAAAATCATATTCTCTTCCAGTTGAGCTACATGGGTGTCCTGATCATCAACTCTACTCTCCAAAAGATAATGAGTACTGAAAGGCCCTTTGTTGATATGCAGATGATCAGACAGCTATGGTTTGGCTTAGCTGTCAGATGTTTGTTGAATTGTGTAGCGGAATAAGTGAAGCTTGAAATAATGAAAGGACAAAGAACACAAAGAAGTAATGCAAGTGTGTGAATGTGTTTGCAGAAATATAATAACACAGAGAATTTAAAGTGGTTCAGAGTTCACTCCTCCTACATCCACCCCCACTGTCAATCTTGACAAGTGAGATCAATTTTATTATAATCTTTAATCAACAAGAATTACAAATGATTGATTTAGGCAAGTTCCTTGAACTTCCTCTTCCTAATTAGTACAAATAACTAGGGATACACTTAAAGTACGGTCTTAAGTGTTTTTACAACTTGAAGTACGGTCTCAAGATTTTACAAAACAACTAATACACTCAAAGTACAGTCTTGAGTGTTTACAAACTAATTCTACACCTAAAGTACGCCTTAGGATTTTGGAATTTGTGAATTAACACACTAGGGTTGTTTGTTGTTGAAGCAGAGGTTTAGGGGTGAGGGTTTTGGTTTGGAACAGGGTTTAAAGGGTAGGGATTGGTGAGTGTGTGTGTGGATTACAGGAGGTGTGTGTGGGTGTAAGGGAAAGGTTTTGGACTGTGAAAAAGAGGGTTTTTCAATAGTAGTTTGTGTAGAGGATGAACTCCTCTATTTATACCCTTCAATGTAGCCGTTGGAATATGACTGTTGCAGCTACATTAATGAGCCTTGACTGGTCTTTGCCCCACATGTCCACTTGCAGGTCTTCATGAGCTGGCTTGAACTGTGGCTTGAGTTGAGAGCTTCCAGAAGGTCTTCAGTGGTCTTCATTGGTCTTCAATGGTGAACTTGACAGTTGTGAAGATCCAGGTTCCACCTTGGTTGAGATTGTGGTAGCAGAGTATGAGACAGAGTGATGGCTGCCTGAGGGATTGAAGCCATAGCTGTCAGATCGTATCAAGGCTTAGCTATCAGAGATGATCTCCAATAAGGATTTAGATGCACTTGATGATCTTGATAGCTAAGAGAGGGAATATGATTCATGTAATTGATTGATTGTAATATTTGTATAGAGCAGAATCATAGCTATCAGACACAGCTATCAGAGTGAAGAACCATGACAGATTACATCTTTTGATATAAACCCTGTTCTATATATATATTCCTTTATCAAAACCAACTAACTAAGACTTTGATCAAAGTTAGGTCCTAACAATTTCCCCCTTTTTGGTAAAGGAAGATCTATTTAGAACATGTCTTTACATTTGATAAGAGAAATAATAAAAGAAATAATTCAGGGATTCATAGTATGCACAAGTAATCAGAATGAGATTTAAATACTTGGATTTGATCTCAAGATGAAAGAAGTTCACAAATTACAACCATAAGTACTGAATCAAACAAAACAGATTGTTTCAACCAAAAAAATGTTCCATAAAAATACAATTAATCATCAGCCAGTTGATCATAGAATTCTTCTCTTTCTTGTCTGGCTGAAAGGAGCTCATTTCTTTCTTCCTCCAGCTCTCTTCTCATCTCTGGCTCCACTCCTCTGTAGTAGAACTCATTGTTCCATTCCCAAGTCATCCTTTCATCATACTTGAAGAACTTATCTTCCTTGGCTTTCAGTTTATCCCTTGTAAGAGGCATCTGATCATTTCTGATTCTTATTGTGCCCCACAAATGTTTCTTCTTCTTCCTGGTTTTCTTGCTTTTCATGGGCACAATGGATTGATCTTGTAGAGATTGAACTGAGACTTGAGCTTCAGGAAAGGATTGAGTGGATTGCTGAGGAGGGTTGGCAATGGTGGGAGATGGAATTATCATGGGAGAGTCTTGATTTGGGATTGAAGGATCATCATCATCATCACTGTCAGAGTCTGAGGAAAGATCAATAATATTTTTGGCTCTGCTTTGGCTGACAGCTATGGGTTCTCTGAACTCTTTGATCTCTGGAATAGAGATCAATTTCATGAAGTGTGAGTTGTTATTGGGTGATGTGAAGTTAATGGGATCAACAGAGATGAAGGGTGAGAGATAGGGCTCAATGCCTGGATTTAGGGTTGGGGGAAAGATATTGACAATTTTGCTTATCAAAAGCATAAGGCCATACTTCTGTTCAAACAGAGAGAGAAAGAATGATTTGGCTAGTTCAATGCACAAGGTGAAAACTAGACCTTTTGGCATGAAGAGACAAGAGTTGAGTGATGGAGAGAGAAGTTGGCTAAAGAGAATTTCCCAATTAATAAGTGTATTGGGAGTGATGAATTTTGGGAATGATGGGATTTGGTGAACAAAATGGGAGGTTGATGAAGTCCTTGACACTTTCCACTCTTCGTAGGCAAAGAAAACTAATCCTGCAAGATTTCTTGCCACCATAATCAAACCATTTCTTGACAGTTCCCAGGATTTTGGATAGGTAGAGGGGTTTGCAATTTCTGGGAAATGGGTCACATTGGCTAACCTTGTCCTTGCTGCTTTGATGGAAGAAATTGAAAAGTCAATGCCACAGCTAAGCATCCAAGGTTCCTTTTTGGGAAGGTAGGCTTGATTGGGGGTTGGAGGAATGGAATGGCTTGGAGGGCTGTCAGGACTATTAGGGATGGGATCACTGTCAGACAAATCTTGACCCTGTCCAGCAAGGATTGGACTCTGAGGGGATGTTTCAACTGATTCATGCTCAGGAATTGGAGAAATTGGCTTGGAAGGAGCAGAGGCATGGGTTGAAAAAGTAGGGATTGTATCAGAAGATAAACCAAGACTTTGATTGAGGAGATCAGAACTGAATTGGGATTTTAGAAGGTTTAAGGCTGCCCTGACTTCTCCTTTGTTCAACTTTTGTTCAAGAAAAGATATGAGGGCTGCCTCATTGTCTGGGGATCCATCAAACACAAGTCCCTTACAAGCTTCCATGATTGATTCCCCTTTTGATACAGAATTTGGATCAATTTCAATTCCTGCCTTTTTAAGACTTTGAATGACCTCAGTTGCCTTATCAAGATTCCCCCTATTAACATTTGGGGCAGGTTCATTCACAGGCTCAGTCTCAGGAATGGAAGGGATGGCTTGGGGATCTACATCCATAGCTGTCACCTTTGGATTACTGGATGACTCTCCTGGTCCACTTCTTTTCTTGATAAACCTAGACCTGAGTTCATTTATGGCTATCACAGTCTCCTCTTTACTTAGAACATCATCAAGATAAATGAGAGCAGCCTTTTCAGTATCAGGGTTCCCATCCAACTCAATAGTATCAATGGCTCTTAAGATTTTGGCTAACTGTTGAGGTTGGGTAGAGGGGATATTTTCATCAGAGTTCCCCCTTAAAGGTTGCTTCTCTGATTGTTCTTTGAGGTTAAGAATAGCTTCTATGGCCGACTCACTTGACCTCGAGCTAGGCGCTGATGACTTGTCCACTCTTGGGTACATTAGTGGATTTTGGAGAAAGGGAAGGGGTATTTATTTTGGTTTTCTTGGCCTTGGGAGCTTTCTTCTCAGGTTTTCTTTTCTTTGGCAAGGATTTAGAAAGAATGGATAAAGAGGATTTTACCTTGGATGCGGTGGTACATGCACTGCTGGTAGGGATAGCTGTCGAGAGGTTGCTTGCCTTTGTGCACAGTTTTGGATAAGTTAATGGCTGCCTGAAGCTCTTGAGGGTCTATGTTATCATCACCAACATTAACTTGACCCATGGTGTCAACCTCATGACTATCACTAGCACCCCTTTCTTCATTATCCTTATCATGGCTGTCAGACAAGGTTGTTTCACTGTCAGCTACCTGATCATCCTTGTTTTTGCCCTTATTGCCATGAGATACCACAGTCTTTTTCAACAACCCTGTCTTCTTCACATTGGATTGTACACCCCTCTTTATTCTTCTACTTGTAGCCAATGCTATCAAGTCCTTCCAGTGTTCAATTTTCTTTCTTGTTTCTTCTTGCAGTTTTTCTTGAGTTTCAATAAAGCTACTGGTACTTACATCATCTCCAGCTCTTAACACAGCTCCTTTCTTTTGTTTCAATGAAAAGGTTCTTTCATTGAAACACTTTGTCTCTGAAAGCTTCACAGTCTTCAGCCATTTCTTGTGTAGAGGAGGATTGAGCTTAGGAATCAGAACTTCAAGAATTCCACTCATGAATCTGAAGTTGTTCATTCTTCCACCTTGTTTCTTGAATTTTAGAGTAGAGGTTGAGGCTGCAAGCTGGAAGTTGTGGAGAAGAACAATGCACCAGTTTGTGTCTTTGGTCATTAGGCTCAGCATTTGCTTCCATTCATTTGATCCCATTTGATCAAATGAAGATTGCTTGCCATCAATGGCTTTGTTGACCACATCCATAAGAGTTGACTTGAAGATATCAGCTTTGTTCTTCACCATTGCTTTGTCTTGAACAGCCTTGAAGTCAGGGACTTTAATACCAAGGAATTTCTCATACACTGTCTTCAATCTCTCTGACTCTCTATCCCATATGTTTTTCACAGCATCTTCTTTGTTTGGGATCCCATAGACTTCACTGACCATTTCTTGAGTAATGGTTATCTCCACATTGTCTATGGTGGCAGTTATTGAATTGTTTTCTTTGTTTCTTTTTCCTACCAAATAAATCTCTCTGCACAGTTCTTCATAGATTGGAGGTCTGGCTCCCATGAAATTAAGCAATTCATTGACCTCAAGAAGTTCTTGGATGAGTATCCCAACTTCAGACTCATAGAAGCTAGGTTTAATGAAGTAACTGTGAGCATCTGGGTATCTTGCATTTGATGCTGCCATTGATGGTTAAAGGAATTAGGGTTGAAGGAATACGATGAAGGATTAGTGAGGGAAAGAGATGAATTTTAAACAGAGGGTTAATGAAACAGGGGTTTTTGGTGATTACGAAAGGAGAGAGACAAATAATGAGTGGAACGTGGGTTTTAATGAGCATTGGGGGTTTCAAAGTTTAGTAACTGTTCATATGAACAGTTGTTTTTACCCTTCCCCACGTTTGAAACATTAATTCTCACACAATACAAGAAGAACATTCTCTTTTTCAAGAATTTTGCAGGTGAAGAGATGGCTAAGGAAGTGACAATTGTGAGCAATTAACACGATCAAATCACATAAAAGTTGCTTTAACCTAGCTGTAGAAAAAAAACTTTGACAGTTAAGTCTAGTTTGAATGATGATGGCTGTCTGAGATAGCTATGGGGAAACTTGCCTATAAAACAATGACAATTTCAGAGGAAACTTATTCAGATTGTTTTATAAACACAAATGGGTAGATTTTCCTCAAAGTTTAATCCCAAAAATATGGCTCAAACAGCAAAACAGTTGGTTTTTAGAAAGAATTGTGAGGATGATTTGAGGGGGGATGAAATGGAGATAGAAAGAGAGTCCTTCAATGTGTTTGAAAGTTCAGAGAGAGTGAGTGACAGAGGTAAGAACAAGAGGGTGAGGGTAGATCAGAACATTGATATGAAGGAGGTAGCTGTCAGGGAGAAAGTTGACAGTAGAGAAGGAGAGGGAATAAGGCTTTTTGGAAAGACTATCAAGGTTGATCAGGGAGAGTCCAGTAGGGGAAAAAGTAAGGTAGAGAGGGTTTATACATTGGGGGAATTGGTTAAGCAAGATAGGGCTCAGTCAGTTATGGAGAGGAGCTTAGCTGTCAAGAAGAAGGTTGAGCCAGAGAAGCTGTATACTCCTGTGAGCAGGGATTCACTCTCTCCAGGGGTTGGATTGTTGGAGGGGAGAGGTGATAACTTTGCTGGAGTGAATATCTCTCCTTCTTCAACAATATCATACCTATTCGACCAGGTTATTGGTTGTTTTTAGCCCCGCTGCAGTTCCAAATTGTAGAGAGAGAAGAGTCAAGAGCTAGCCAACCACTTGTAGTTCTTTGGGAATGGATCTTATTCTGGAGAATTTAGCTTTGTGACACCAATGGAGGGTTTGCTTCCAACCATATGATGCGGTTGAAGAATGGTGGCCAAGGAGAGCAAGTCCTTCACTTCAATATTCGATCACTTCAATTGATCCCTTCTGGAGAGGCACCCAATATGGTTGCAAAGGTATCATCGTAACTTGCAGCCTACACAAGAGGAAAGGTGTGAAGGAATGAGTCTTTGGAGGAGGATCTGGAGAAACAGTGACATTCCCTAAGAATGTCTGACAGCTAAGGTGAGGATTTGAAGAGGAGAGCTGGTTCTGGAGATTGTTTGGTTTTAAGGAAGTTTTTGGTGAGAAGATGAAAGAGAGAGGGATTTCATGGTTTGTTTTATGTTTTTGTTTATGTTTTTGTTTTTCATGACTTTTGTATGGATAGCTTATCAGTGGATAGCTATCAGAGATGTTTTTGAGGGAATAGGCGTCCGGCTTCATTGTGACAAAGATTGCCCCGAATTATGTAAGCCTCCTTTTTATTTATGAAGAACAACTCTTTATTTTGGCATATTTATCATTCCAAGCATAGCTCTTAACATCTCAAATCTCTTTTCATCCATTGCCTTAGTAAGAATATCAGAGACATTATCCTCGGTACAAACTTTTGCAAGGTTGATATTCCCTTTTTCAACATGGTCTCTGATGAAGTGATGTCTGACCTCAATATGCTTTGTTTTTGAGTGTTGGACAGGGTTTTCTGTCATGGCAATAGTGCTTGAGTTGTCACAGAAGATGGGAATGTTGGATAATTCAATTCCAAAGTCTTGAAGTTGACTTTTAAGATAGAGAATTTGAGAACAACACAAGCTCATGCAAAGAATATACTCGGCCTCACTGTTGAGGTGGCTGCGAGGTTTGTTTTTGCTTGACCATGAAATAATTCTTGATCCAATAAAGCGGCATCCACCACTTGTGGATTTTCTATCTAGATTGCATCCAAGATAGTCGAGTCGGTGAATCCAATTAGAGAGAATGGGGATTCGGTGGGATACCACAAGCCAAAATCGTGGGTTCCTTTGAGATATCTTAGAATTCTCTTGACACAGAGAGATGAGATTCCTTGGGATTTGCTTGAAATCTAGCACGAGAGACAGCATACTCAAATATAATGTCGGGTCTTGAAGATGTTACATAAAGGAGAGATCCAATGTAACTTCGTAAAGTGTTGGATTTACACTTTGACCATCCGGATCGGCATGGAGTTTGGTTGTGGTTGACAAGGGGTTTTGGCGGGGAAGCGGTTTGCATGTCAAACTTCTTGATCATATCCCTTGTGTATTTAGCTTGGTTAATGAAGATTCCTTCCTTCATTTGCTTGACTTGAAGACCCAAGAAGAAAGTAAGCTCACCAATCATACTCATTTCAAAGCTGGTCTTTCATAATATCTCCAAATTCAGTGCACAAGTCCTCATTTGATGAACCAAAAATGATGTCATCAACATAGACTTGGATGAGCAACTGATCATCTCCATATTTCTTGATAAACAAGGTGTTATCAATATGGCCCTTGGTAAATCCTTTGCCAAGGAGATATCTAGATAGAGTATCATACCAAGCTCTTGGTGCTTGTTTAAGCCCATACAATGCTTTGTCCAATTTGTACACATGATCGAAACTTTGGGTGCTCAAAACCAGGGGGGTTGAGATACAAAAACCTTTTCATTTAAGACTCCATTCGTAAATGCACTCTTGACATCCATTTGGAATACTTTCATCTTCTTGAATGAAGCATAGGCAAGGAATAGCCTGATAGCTTCAAGTCTTGCAACAGGTGCAAAAGTCTCATCATAGTCAATACCTTCTTCTTGTCTGTATCCTTGAGCAACCAGTCTAGATTTGTTTCTTACTACAACACCTTCTTCATTCATCTTATTTCTAAAAACCCATCTTGTTCCAATGACAGTTTGGTTTCTTGGTTTAGGAACAAGTTGCCACACTTTGTTCCTTTCAAACTGCTCTAATTCTTCTTCCATGGCTTCTATCCAGTCAGCATCTTGGAGTGCTTCATTTATTTTCTTTGGTTCCACTTGGGATATGAATGCACTCATGAGAAAAGGAATGTTGTGCAGGCTGGGGTTTTATCAATTTGAAGGCTGATGTAAAGGTCTTTATTGGGTGGAATGATGTGAGTAATGGTGGATTCATTATTGGCTTTGGGAGGAGAAAGAGGATTATTGGATGGAGATGGAAGATGGCTAGAGGATGGATTACAAGAAGAATTTGGATGGCTGTCAGCTAAGGAAGAAGTTTGGGAGATGTCAGTCAAGGGATGACCATTCTTTTGAGTATTCTCTTCCTCATCATTTGGATTGGTAGTGGGAGTGATTGCTTTTGACTTGGTTGGCTGGATTGGTTGATGATAGGAGTGGGATTGGTTATGGCTGTCTGGCACAGGATAGCTGTCAGATGAATTTCTTGGTACCATGTATGGAAGATTTGATGAATTTTGTTCATGATGAAGAGCAGTTGAATCAAGAATGGGAGATGCTTCAGGGAGATTATCTAGGTTTCCCAAACCTTCATCAAAATCACACAATTCAGTTACACTTTGATCATTGTTTTCATCAAAGTCAACATGAATTGATTCTTTCACAACAAGTCTTTTTTGTTGTAAACTCTATAAGCTTTGCTTGTGTTAGAGTATCCAAGAAAGATTCTTTCATCACATTTGGAGTCAAATTTGTCCAAATTGTTTTTGCCATTGTTGTGAATGAAGCATCTACTTCCAAAACTGTGAAAGTAGGAAATGGTAGGAACTTTATCATTCCATAGTTCATATGGAGTCTTCTTATGGAATTTGTTGATTAGAGTTTTATTTTGAACATACACAGCAGTAGTGACAGCTTCACCCCAAAAATACTTTGGGAGATTGTGTTCTGACAGCATTGTTCTTCTTTGCTTCACGTAGTTGTTACATTCTTCCTTTCAAAGAACACCATTTTGCTGGGGTGTTCTTGGGGCTGAAAAATTGTGATCAATACCTTTTGAATCACAATACTCTTCTACTCCTGTGTTCTCAAATTCTTTTCCATGATCAGATCTGATCTTGACAATGGATGTCCCTTTTTGATTTTGAATTTTATTGAACAGCTTTGTCAGACAGCTAAGGGTGTCACTTTTGGATTCAAGAAGAATGATCCAAGTGAATCTGGTGTAGTCATCAACCACAACAAGGGAGTATCTCTTTCCTCCTAAAGATCTAGTCCTTATGGGTCCAAAGAGATCCATATGAAGTAGTTCAATAGGTCTTGATGTGTCCAATCTGGTCTTGGGCTTGAATGAAGATCTCTTTTGCTTCCCACATTGGCATGCTTTACAAAGTTTGTCCTTCTTGAATGGGATCCTTGGAAGACCTCTGACTAGATTTGAATTTGCAAGCTTGGAGATGGTTTTATGGTTAAGGTGAGCCAATCTTTTGTGCCAAAGCCATGACATGTCGATTGACTAAATGACAAGGCGGTGAGCATTTGAGGATTCCACTATCTCTAAGTTTAAGCAATAGAGATTTCCTTTTCTTGATCCAAATCGAATGACTTTATTGTTTTTATCTTTAACAGTACATTTATCCTTGGTGCAAACAACATGATATCCCTTATCACAGATTTGACTGATGCTAATCAAATTGTGTTTGAGACCCTCTACATAAGACACATTTGTGAAAATGATGTCTTTTGTAATAAGATTTCCTGATCCTTTGACCTTAGCTTGGGAATTGTCACCAAAGGTTACATTTGGACCATTTTTAGGGGAATATTGTTGCAACCAGTCTTTATTGAAGGTCATATGTCTACTACAACCACTATCTAAATACCAGAGTCCTTTCCTAGATACCTGCAAAACAGAAAGTAAATTTTATGGTACCCCTTTTTATTCTTTTGGGTCCAAAGGATTAGTTTTTCTTTGGAACCCTAGCTTTGTTCATTGGTCCCATTTTGAAGAACTGGTTTAGGGTATGGTAATATGACATGATTTGCATCATGTAAGGAGTAAGGACAGTGGATTGGGATGGATTGAAGAAGTGGTTTGGGTTGTTGTATTGGGGTTGAAACTGAAAGTTATTTGAAGAGGATGATCTGGGAGAGTCATTTTGACTTGCATGACTTCTTCCATTTGAGAATTGCCATTGAGGTTTTTGTTGTTTGGTGTACCTATGTTTGTTATAGAATCTTTGTTGTCTTGGGGTTCTATGTGGTTTGGAAGATTTTGGCTGTCTGTCAGGCCTTGGGCATGCAATCGTGGGCTTCGCCTAGCATCTTTTTGCAACTCAATTTCTTTCTGTATATTGGCCCCTTTTTGAACCCAAATATACTTGCTTCCTTGAATTTTACTTGGTCCTTTGTTTGAGTGACTAGGACCAGGTAAGATTTCCTTAGATTTTCCCTTGGTTTGAACAGGGTAAGTTTGAGTTTGATAGCTGCCAGAACTTAGGTTTTCTAGAACCATTTTTTCAATGGCCCTTTCACCAGTGGGAGGAGTGTACACCTTTTGTGTAGGGTCATCAGCACCAATCCCTGTTTTGTCACTGGGACGCCTTTGGGTGTAGGTGAAAAGGGATAATGCTTTGCTTGACATGTTCCATGAGTCTATTTTCTTTTTAAGAGCATCATTTTCTTTTTCAAGATTACTGAGTTTTTGACAGTTTTCATGATTACTTGATGTCTCAGCTGTCAGATCCATGTTTTGTTTTTCAAGCATGATGCATTGATCTCTTAGCCCTTGACATGCTTTCTCAAGCTCAGAATTGGTTTTTGTGAGGGTGTCAATGGTTGAGGATTGGGAAAGGTTCTCATTGACCAGTGAAGCAAAGCTAGTTTTTTGTTTTTTGGTTTGAATTAAAAGAGTGAAAACTAATTGTTTGAAACCATCAATATTTAAGGAGTTAAAATCATGTACCTCTTTTAGTTCATCTGCAGCAGCAAGTGCTTCCATTTCTTCATCATTGTCTGATTTTTCCTCATTGTCTGATTTTTCTTCATCTTCAGCTATAAGGCATAGCACGGCTTCTTCTCCTTCATTGTCAGAATCATCACTTGACACATACTCTTCATCACTGAATTTTGATGTGTCAGCTATCATAACATGCTCCTTGTTTTTGTCATGTTTATTTTTGGAGCAATTGAAGCAGTTGCACTTGGAACTGTGAATGATCTCTTTTGAGTAGGTCATCTTCTTAGCTGTCTGATTATCCCTAGGTTTCCTTGGTTCAGGACAATCAGATGAGTAATGTCCTTGCTTTCCACAGTTGAAGCAATCAATTGTCTTCTTGTAGCTGTCTTGTTGAGAATTAGATGTGGAAGGGTTGTATTTTTTGTCAAAAGATTTCTTTTGAAATTTCATGGCATTTCTCTGACAAATGCATGGATATGAGACTTGGAATGTCTTCTTGAGAGATCTGTTTGCCGACGTGTTTGAGCCGATGTTTATCTTTTTGAAGGGCATTGTTGACAATGGTCTCAATGTCTTGGTGAGTGATTGGTTTGTGGACAGTTTCTTGAGCAGTTAAGGCTAAAGTTTGTGAAATGGTAGGAACAGGTTGAATTTTTATCATACATTCCAGTTCATAAGCTTCAAGCTTTCCAAAATACTGTTCAACCGTCATTGTGCTCCATTCGCATCCTTCTCTAATAGGTAATGCTACCTTTTCATATTCTTGTGGGAGATTAGAATATATCTTGAGGCGTAGATCTTGTTGTTCAAAGGTTTTTCCATGGTCAATAATAGATCTAACAAGGTTTTCAAATCTTGGTTGAGCAAAGACTCACTTTTTCTCCAGGATAGAACTTGAAGTTGCTCTAATTGCCTAAGCAAGTTATACAAATTTTGTGTCCCGACACCGGTGTGCTTAGTGAACTTTGTTTGAATGAGAGCCCACGCTGATCCGGCATTTGGTTCCTTAGCAATTTCTTGTGCTAGTGAGTCATTTACACTCTTTTGAAGAATGTTTTTGACTTTTAAGTTTGCACCGATCAATTGTTTTTCGATCTCGCACCATGTTTCTGGGGATTTGGTCTTACTAGGTCCTCCATCAATACAGATTTGAGTTGGGTAGGAAAATTCATTCTCTAGAACATACCAGTTCCATATACTGTTTGCATCAAGGTATGTTTTTATTTTTGAAGCATAGATCTCAAAAGATCCACAGTCATCAATGTGTGGGATGTCTTTCTCATTATTTCTCCTTGGTTGAGGCATGGTGGGATTGAAGAGGATCCTTCACAAGTTGTTAGACTTTTGAATGTGAAGACAAGCTCTGATACCAATTGAAAGGCCCTTTGTTGATATGCGGATGATCAGACAGCTATGGTTTGGCTTAGCTGTCAGATGTTTGTTGAATTGTGCAGCGGAATAAGTGAAGCTTGAAATAATGAAAGGACAAAGAACACAAAGAAGTAATGCAAGTGTGTGAATGTGTTTGCAGAAATATAATAACACAGAGAATTTAAAGTGGTTCAAAGTTCACTCCTCCTACATCCACCCCCACTGTCAATCTTGACAAGTGAGATCAATTTTATTATAATCTTTAATCAACAAGAATTACAAATGATTGATTTAGGCAAGTTCCTTGAACTTCCTCTTCCTAATTAGTACACCAACTAGGGATACACTTAAAGTACGCCTTAAGTGTTTTTACAACTTGAAGTACGCCTCAAGATTTTACAAAACAACTAATACACTCAAAGTACGCTCTTGAGTGTTTACAAACTAATTCTACACCTAAAGTACAGTCTTAGGATTTTGGAATTTGTGAATTAACACACTAGGGTTGTTTGTTGTTGAAGCAGAGGTTTAGGGGTGAGGGTTTTGGTTTGGAACAGGGTTTAAAGGGTAGGGATTGGTGAGTGTGTGTGTGGATTACGGGGAGGTGTGTAAAGGGGTGTAAGGGAAAGGTTTTGGACTGTAAAAAAGAGGGTTTTTCAAGAGTAGTTTGTGTAGAGGATGAACTCCTCTATTTATACCCTTCAATGTAGCCGTTGGAATATGACTGTTGCAGCTACATTAATGAGCCTTGACTGGTCTTTGCCCCACATGTCCACTTGCAGGTCTTCATGAGCTGGCTTGAACTGTGGCTTGAGCCGAGAGCTTCCGTAAGGTCTTCGTGTGGTCTTCATTGGTCTTCAATGGTGAACTTGATGGGGCCATGAAGATCCGTGTTCCACCTCGTCGAGATTGTGGTAGCAGAGTATGAGACAGAGTGATGGCTGCCTGAGGGATTGAAGCCATAGCTGTCAGATCATATCAAGGCTTAGCTATTAGAGATGATCTCTAATAAGGATTTAGATGCACTTGATGATCTTGATAGCTAAGAGAGGGAATATGATTCATGTAATTGATTGATTGTAATATTTGTATAGAGCAGAATCATAGCTATCAGACACACAGCTATCAGAGTGAAGAACCATGACAGATTACATCTTTTGATATAAACCCTGTTCTATATATATATTCCTTTATCAAAACCAACTAACTAAGACTTTGATCAAAGTTAGGTCCTAACAAGTACTATGCTCATTACCTCCCAAATTTGGATAAATCATCTCAAACCGGCTCAAATCATGATCCAATCTCCTCTCGACCTCCACATGCTCCTCCACATCACTTTCACTCGATCCTCCCTCTTCATCCTCCGCCTCATTTCCAGGCGACCTAGCCTAATCAACCTTTTCATGGAACCATAACCATCAACCCCCCATTCTTCCTTTGCCATATCAACTAAAACCTCCCTAGAAGGCGAAAATTTTGGGGTAGGCAGCACAGCAGGAGTTACCGGACACGGTGATACAAGAGATGTAATTCCACCAGATTTCTTTGCACGTATGATAAACGAAGTTGTATTGCGAGGAGCATGAGCCTAAGGAGCAAACCTATTATAGTTACTGTTATTATTATTAATTTTCTTCTTAGGGAAATGTCTCCTAGCCTTCAATCGATTCTGATGTTGCAATTCTTGAAGCGTTGGTGGCTTATAACCTCCAACTCCACCTCCACCTCCAACTCCACCAACACTACTACTGCCAATCACAGGATTACGATTATCCTTCCTAATTCTTTTGTCATTCCCCTTTTTTCCCTTCCAATTTTTATTGTTGTTATGTCCCGTAGTTTTGACCGTAGTTTTGACAAAGAATTAGAAACAAATCCAGGAGGCGGTAGCATAGGGTTCTGAAACTTCAACTGATCGACGGGCAGTCCAGGTGGCGGCCACATCCCATAACCACCACCACCACCACCACCACGATTCATCATCTGTGACAACAGGCCGATTCCCTGCAACTTATGCGTACGCATTCATGAACGAACGAGAACGATTACGATTACAATTACGTCTTTGTTCGTATTTCTGGAATGATGCGTTTGTGTGGAGACGAGCAAAGGACGAGGTAGAACAAAATATTCTTTTTTAAAAAAGAATATTTTGAGAAAAAAATCCTCTCTACAGTCTACACAAGCTGCCAGGAAGCTCTCAAATTTTGACCTAATTCATGAAATAATCTCTACAAACCCTTGCAATCACACCCGATTTCAGCGTCGATTCATTTCTCGATTTCTTAGGGTTTTAAAATTTCTGTTCTTGAATTGACCGATTTCAGTAATGATTAGATAATGGTAGATTCTGTAAGGTTTGTATTGATGTTATGTGTGAATTGTATGGGTAAAGAATGCCGGAGCTGCGTAGTGGAGTACGACGTTGCCGTGCTCCGATAAATAAGAAGGAGAGTCCTCTTCCGACTCCTGTTGCTACGGAGAAGAGATCGGAGCATTTGGTCGGTAGCTATATCAAGACTAGGGCGGCTGCCACCAAGGAGGTGGAGGTGGCGGCGGTCGTGAAAGTTGTGAAGCCGCAGACGCGTAGGAGGAGAAAACATAAGGACGTGGTTCACGAAGAGGGAGCGGTAGCAGTACCGGCGCCGGCGCCGGTGATTGTCATATCTGAGGGTGAGGAGGAGAGAGAGAAATAAGAGATTTTTGCTGCTGCGGGGAAGAGAGAAGAACCCGTGGTTGTGAAGAAGGGAGATCTTTTAATGGCCGATGCTAGTGGTGGGTTGAGAAGCGTCACATAATTCGGCACGCGGTCCGATTCGCGACACGAATTCGCATACGAAATTCGCTACCCCCCAGTGAATGCGATTCGCTTAGGTATTTTCGTTAAGAATTTGATTCATAATTCGCTTCATGTATTAGTAAGGTTAAACCAACTCTTAGTCTTCAGTTTCACTTCCCATTTCTCTCGGTTAGAGAGCCCATAATATTTTTTGATAAAACAACTACAGAGTTATTAGTCTTCTTTCTCGCTTCTCACTTACTCCACAAATATTAATGATTGTTACTATTTTTGCTTATAAAATATGTTTAAAAAATAAAAAAATAGAAATAATTTAACTCTAGAACACAACGACTTCTCAAAATCAAACAATTTCAAAATTAATCAATCATAATCAAAATGGTCAAACAATATTTTTAAAAAGTTGAAAAAAATAAATTGGTCATTTTGAGACGGAAGTTAGGTATTCATCCCGAAATAAATGTCGCATATATTTTTTGGTCAATTGGGTAAAGTTTGACCACAAATTTCTATAGATTCAAAAAATTGTATTTATTCTCCATTAAAATTACCATTAATAATTTTCACATTTTTTATTTGGAACAACTTCAATGGGCCTTATGTTTATCTAGTTCCATGTAAAATTAGTCCAAGTGAGTCCAAATGGCCCAAATTCCAACGACCGCTTCAAAAGCCCAAATAGATTTTAACAATTCAGTCCCCTGATTTTCCACAACTCCAAAACCCTAGACCCCTCCGATCACTTCTGCAAGCTCCCGGCGATTATAGATCCTCAATTCCGGCGAGTCATAACGACATTCGCGGTAGGGAAAATATAAGATGCCTCTTTACGATTGTATCCCTGTTCAAGCCGCAAAACAAACGGGAAGAAATCAGATCCAATACTTTCGGCAAATCAAAGCCATTTTGATCATTGTTCTTCGATCTGCAAAACAAACGGAGAAATAAGGTATGTTTTTAATCTTCTCCCATTTTTCTCATTCAAGTGAATCTGGTTTTTTTTTTTTCAAATTTGGAAGAACATTGAAAATCGAATTTCATAACTTTTGGGAGCGAACTCAGTCGCAAATTTGGGCGTTTTGAGTGGTAATAAAGCTACTGGTCAGGAGGAAGAAGGGAATACTGCAAAATGTGGGTGCAGTGTACGCTATGTAGGCTCCTATAGGATGTTTGGTTCGTCATCCAATACCATGTAGTTGTGGTGCATGATTTTAGACTTCTTGGTACAAAATTTATAATGCAAAATGTGGGGCTCATTGGCTTCTATTATCTTGATGTGGCTGGTTATCAGGTTCAAGTAGGAGGGTCGCCACAGTATAAGGTTGAGAGAAAGTTGAGCAAAGGTGGGTTTGGTCAGGTATTTGTTGGTCGACGACGAGTTACCGGTGGAAATGAACTGGCAACCGGTTCTGCAGCCCTGGAGGTGAGGGCCTTTTAAGAGGAATTTACAATTTTTATTCCTCTTGTTTTTTTTTTCTGACTAAATATTTTACATGGTTTCTCTGGTTTGTCTTTTATATTACAGGTTGCTTTAAAATTTGAGCACAGAAACAGTAAAGGCTGCAACTAGGGTCCTCCATATGAGTGGCAGGTTTACAAGTATGTGTGCTCGTTATTCTGGGTTTCACTATGTGTTCATGTTATCACAGTATTCTATGGTGACTGAATTGATTGATTCCTCCTTTTTTTTTGGCACAGTACTTTAGGTGGTAGTCATGGGGTACCTAAAGTACATTACAAGGGAAAGCAAGGAGACTACTATGTAATGGTATGATTAAGTTGGCTCACATTATGTGAGTCACATATATTTTTTGCTATTACTAATTATCAATATATTTTTTCAATATTTCCTCTGTAACTTTCTCTTTTAGCTAGTAATAACTATATATTGTATAACATTCATCCAAGTGCTATTTTTCAGGTTATGGACATGCTTGGACCTAGCTTATGGGATATATGGAATTCTTCAGGACAGTCGTGAGTACCTAGGCTTGTGCATCTGATAGCATCCATTTTTGTTTTACTATTATCTAGTTTTTGCACATTGATTTTTCTTAGGCTCTAGAGGAACTGAATATCCTCCCATGGTGGCATTCTTTTAGCATCATTAAATTCTTCTTCATTCTTTCTTTCATGATTTTCATTTGCTTTTGCTGAAGTCGTGTGATGGAAGTTGCCCATCAACGTACTGACTAGAATGGTTTGACAAATCGTACTGACTAGAATGGTTAAAACGGGATTGTTGTTGGGGTGTGTGTGTGGACAACAACCTTTCATATAAGTGCGGATTAGGTATAACTATATTGTTGCTTTACCTGAAAGGCTAGAATCTGCAGCTAAATGTTGAACAACTGTTCATGATTGGCGTTCAAAATGGTACTTTCATTCTCTAGGCGATTTATTTACAAATCAACAGACATATTATCTTCTCGTGACAGTGAGATCAATATTGTCTTTAAGAACATAATTGAAATAACTCGGTCTTAAGAGTTGAGCTTGTTCCCACACCATTGAATCGCCTCGTTTGACGTCATTTGCCATGGCTTAAAGCCCATAAAAGCCTAGTCATATTTTACTATTTACTCACAGCTTGTGCAAGTTGAGTTATTTGATTTTTTGCTGCTCTAACTCAGATGCACTTAGGAGCCTCTTGTTTTATTTCAGTTTTTGGAATCAGTTTATGGTTCGTAGTTTTTCAGAAACTAAAAAGTATGTGTTTGATTTAGTTTTGGCCCATAACTCACCTATATATACAAGACATACAATGCTTGAATAAAACCAAACACTTGCCGTGGTGGTTATTGGTTCTATTAAAAACAAGGATGGATCGTGTTTTTTAATGAAACGTTCATAACATCCATTATACCCTTCTTTAATACCCAGACAAGGATGATTTTTTTTTTTAATGGAACTTCCATAATTCCCATGATACCCTTCTTTATTACCCATCATAAACACTTCTGATAGACCCAAATTAAACATGACCATTTCATATCACCCATAAACCATAAAGTAGAAATTCAGCTGAAAACAAGGCAAATCATATGCTCTTGAAATATGCATATTTCTCTTTTATTTAATGTTTGTTAGTTAGCTAATTTTGAGCCCATGATACTTGCACAATATATCTGCTATGGTTGAGAAGATTGAGGTTATTTTCAACCCCAAAGGATTGCTTTGCTGCATATATGCGCTGCTTTGTATATGTAGCTGGTTGAGACATGCTTAAGATTTTTCTTTAGTCAGCATTTTCTGTGGTAAATATCATTTCAGGGATGCAATTTTTTCTCACAGCATCTTAGCATATACTCCCTCCGTCCCTAAATAAATGTCCAAATTTCATTTTAAGGGACACACTGAAAATGTGTTCTTTTAATACATTTTAATGGCAAAGATGCATAAATATTCTTGTTATCCACTTTCTAAACATTTAGTTTTACGATAATAAAATGAATAGCGATTTTTTTTGGTAAAAAAGGGTGTAGGGACTAAGTTATTTACAAAAATGACATTCATTTTGTGACAAAAATTTCTTGAATTTGGACATTCATTTTGGTACAGAGGGAGTACTTCATATTACTTTATTATCATTACTCTGGATCCTTGTATGTTTTTGGCATCTCATGTCTTTTCTTCAAATCTCTATGCTCCAGCATGTCATTCGAAATGGTAGCCTGTATTGCTGTGGAGTCTTTGTCGATCTTGGAGAAGATGCACTCGAAGGGGTATGATGTGTACAATTTCTCAACTGTTTTTGTTAGTTCCTAATTTATTTAGTTATCCCCTCCCCCGTGCTGCTGATGAGATTCTGATGACTTTTCCCTGTGGCTGAATTCCAATTCTATTTCTGCTTCTTACATATCATTCTATGATGGTCAGTTATGTGCATGGGGATGTAAAGCCAGAGAACTTTTTACTAGGCCAGCCATCAACAGCTCAAGAAAAGAAACTGTTTCTTGTTGACTTGGGAGTAGGTCAGTAAAGTTTAATTCAGTGGATTATTGTTTACTTTGCTGCTCCTCTTTAATTTTTTTAATATACATGAAATACAGCGACTAAGTGGAGAGAAAATAGCAGTGGTCAGCATGTTGAGTATGATCAAGATATGTTTAGGTAAAGTATTTTTCTATGGTGCAATTACTTAAGTTTCAACTGTTCTTTTGACAATTCTGATTCACTTATTTCTTGAATTCAGGAACTCTTAGATACGCAAGTGTGCATGCTCATTTGGGAAGGACTGCTAGTAGAAGAGATGATCTGGAGTCTCTTGCATATACATTGATTTTTCTTCACAAAGGCAGGCTGCCATGGCAAGGATATCACGTAGTACTTGCATTTATATCTTCTTGGACTTACTTTGGCACTTCAGATAGCTTCATAGATTAACTTTTGTTGCTCTAACGAGGGAGAATCACCTAAGGTGTTTTGGTCATGTGAGATGGAGATCGAGTGATGCTCCGGTTAGGAGGCCTGAAGCGTGGAGAAGTGATAAAATGGTGAGGGGTAGGGGGAGGCCTAAGAAAACTTGGATAAGGGTGATTGGAAACGGCATGAGTTTATTGAGATTAGATGAAAATATGGCTTTGAATAGGCATGAGTGGAGGGCTGTGGGTGATGGGGGTTGATTTCCCTTTTTATTATGTGTATTCCTTTTTACTATCATTATGTTTTTTCTTCTTTGCTTCTTCCAAATTTTATCCCCACCTTTTTCCTCTCTCTTTTTTTTACGACGACATATATTTGATTTTGTTTCATAGGGTGATAATAAATAATTCCTAGTTTGTAAGAAGAAAATGGCCACATCTCCCGAAATGTTGTGCTGCTTCTGCCTTGCACCACTAAAACAATTTCTTGAGATAGTGGTGAACATGAAGTTCGATGAAGAACCCAACTATTCCAAGCTAATCTCTTTGTTCGAGGGACTACTTGGTCCCAACCCTGCCATAAGACCAATAAATACAGATGGTGCTCAAAAGGTGATCTTTTTGGATATATGACTAAAAGGAACAAAAAATTTGTTGGATGCGCATTGCTGATCTTATAGATTTTTTCTGATATCCTTGTTAGATTATCTTCCAAGTTGGCCAAAAACGTGGCAGATTGAATCTTGATGAGGAAGATGATGGACAACCCAAGAAGAAAGTTCGCATGGGAGTCCCTGCAACACAGTGGATATCAGTTTATAATGCCAGGCTACCTATGAAACAGGGGTACAACATTGCTTGTAGAAATTGTATTGGACCTTTTTTTGGATCATATAGTTTTTTGAGGCCTGTGTCAATTTGCAGAGTTCTCACAATAATTTAGCGTCATTAGTGCTCTTATGATTCTTTTGCTCGTCATGTACATGCATTTGCCTTCATTTTTTCCAACACGGAGTTGGTAAATTCTGTTGGTGTCTTTACTGAGTCTTGCCTGAAATATGTGAGACACAAACCCATTTGATCCCGTGATGAATCTGCCCAATTTATCTTTGCCTACTTCTTTATCCAAGACCATCAGGACTTTTTGCATGCTGCTGATCATTGTCTTGCCTCTGGTTCCAAAAGAACAATGAGCCTTGTTTTGTCCTGAATGTTTTCTCTTTATATGGATAAGTAAACTGCTCATTGTGTCCATGTAGGTACCATTACAATGTGGCGGATGCAAGACTGCCACAACATGTGGAAAGAGGAAACGCTGATGGTTTACTTATAAGTTCTGTGGCATCATGTTCCAACCTGTGGGCTCTTATAATGGACGCTGGAACGGGCTTCACTAACCAAGTCTATGAGCTTTCTCCTTCTTGCAAAAGGTGAAACACCTTGGCATATTATTACATAGTTTGTTCTTTCATTGATCTTAGAGTTGTATGAGATTATTAAATTCCTTATACATTAAGTATTGCAGGTATGGATCATGGAACAATGGGAGAAGAACTTTATATTAGTTCTATTGCTGGGTCTAACAATGGAAGTTCTCTTGTGGTGATGTCCAAAGGTATATTTGGTCTTGGAGTATATGAAAATGAATACGGATACTATAGTTGCTTGTGGTCGATGCTTATTTCTGGTTTTCCATTTCACAAAAGCACATTTGTTGCCGCATCATCATATGAAAAGGTGGTCTAATGGGCATGTTTGTTCAATCATTTGATATTTCCGTGAATTTTGTTGACACGCAGTGCAGAGGTTTTGTTTTATACTGTTGGGTTTCGAGGGTCCATGCGCAGCGGAATAATGCAATAACTCGAAAAACCCGAAGCCCTAGAATCCGTTCTAGATGATTAATTAAGAAAGATGAAATAGAAATACCAACCTTGAGTGCTTTTGTCGTTGATAAACTTGACCCAACTCCAGATTGAACGACCTTGTAAATCCTTGATGAACGAACGGCGAATCACGAACTAAAGATCTTGACGAGCGAAGATCCTCTATGTGTATCCACGCGAGGAACGAACCCTAGAACTCTTCTAGGAGGATTGCTAGATCCTTTGATTGAAACACCTTTCAATCAATGAAGAAAAATGGAATTAGTTGTGTTTGATTCTCAATTCTCAATTGAAATCTCTCACTTTTGGTGTTTCTCTAAAGCCAAAACGTTCTAATGACGGCTAGGGTAACCAGGGGCAAGTATTTATACGTTACAAATAAAAGCCCTTTGCGAAAACCCTAAAATTAGGTCATTTACGTATCAGTCCAGCGCCGACGGGACGACTCGTCCCCCAGGGCACGAGTCGTCCCCTTTGCACAGGGTCCTGATTCTGGCGTCCCCTTTAAGGGCATGACTTGGCTTTGCTCAGGTCACGAGTCGTCCCTTTGGGCACGACTCGTGCCCCAGAGCACGAGTCGTCCCTCAGGACATCCCCTCTGAATCATCCGTCCCCCTTAAGGGCACGACTTGGTTCAGCCTGGGACGAGTCGTCCCCTGAGCCCAGAAAATCCATATTCTTCATTTTTGACAATTCGTTCGATGCGTGTGACCCCATAGGACCATACTATGTTGGCAATGAGTCCGATCATATCGATCCTCATAAGACATGAGCGGACTCTAGCAAGCCATCATGCCTACCCAAATAGTATAATATCAAGTTCGATTTTCCTACATAGAACATATCACAATCCCATTGTCACACGATGTTATATTGAACATGAGTCATGGTCCACGTCAACCCATATTGTTCAATGCTTTCTCGTTACCAAGTAAATTGATTAATCGAATGACATTAATCACATTAATTCATTCGGGCATGGCCATGCACTACATCAATCTTACTTACGAGTGGCCTAGCAAACATCTCTCTTTACGAGGGACAAATTTCCATCTTGACTTATCATTCTTCCCAATAAGAATCATATCATGCCAATAATAGCCCTTATTGTTGTCCGGTTAAAGACAACGTTAAACTATATCAAACATGATATTCATCGAGCGGAAGACGATGATAATCTCAGGTCAAAGGATATCAATGATATAACTATATGAGATTTATTTATGACATATGACCATGACATAAATCTCATAATGGGTCAAGTCCAGTACCTTGTTCTCCAACAAGTACCCATGAATCTAATGTGCATCTCCATGCATATAATCATCACATGATTATCCATTAGACTTCATACTAGTGTTTCATAAGTACTAGGGACACAATTATTAATGTAAACATGCAAACACATATAATAATCAAAGAAATAATCTCATATATAAATGAACAATGACATTACATAAATGTCTATCTCTATAGGCCTAGGGCACTAACACCTACAGTCTCCCACTTGCACTAGGCCCAATCATTCATGTATCTTATACCCATGGACCTAACATGACCATCATGTTTAGCTTGTGGTAAAGGCTTGGTGAGAGGGTCCGAGATGTTGTCGTCCGTTGGTACCTTGCATATCTTGACGTCCTCCCTTTCACAGATTTCTCTAATGAGGTGGAAACGTCTCAAAATGTGTTTGGATCGCTGATATGACCTTGGTTCTTTTGCTTGGGCAATAGCACCATTATTGTCACAATAAAGCTCTATCGGGTTAGTGATACTCGGAACGACTTCTAAGTCACTAACGAACTTCTTGATCCAAACCGCCTCCTTAGCCGCATCCGATGCTGCTATATACTCGGCTTCAGTCGTAGAATCAGCAACAGTGCTTTGCTTGGAACTCTTCCAACAAACAGCACCTCCATTTAGCATAAACACAAACCCAGACTGCGATCTAAAGTCATCTTTGTCGGTCTGGAAGCTTGCATCTGTGTAACCCTTTACAACCAGATCATCTTCCATTCCTCCAAATACCAAGAATACATCCTTAGTCCTTCTCAAGTACTTAAGGATATTCTTGACTGCTATCCAATGGTTCTCACCAGGATCAGATTGGTATCTACTCGTTGCGCTTAAAGCATATGAGACATCAGGTCTGGTACACAACATGGCATACATGATAGACCCAATTGCCGAAGCATATGGAATATCATTCATCCTCTTTCGCTCATCATTTGTCTTAGGACAATGAGTCTTGCTAAGAGTAATGCCATGTCCCATTGGCAAGTTCCCTCTTTTAGAATTTTCCATGCGGAATCTTCTAAGGACCTTGTCAATATATGTATTCTGACTCAAACCAATCATCCTTCTTGATCTATCTCTATAGATCTTGATACCAAGGATATAAGCCGCTTCACCCATATCTTTCATTGAGAAACATTTTCCTAACCAGGACTTGACAGTCTCAAGTGCAGGATCATTGTTTCCCATGAGCAAGATGTCATCGACATACAACACCAGAAATAGAACTATGCTCCCACTTACTTTCTTGTATACACAAGGTTCATCTTCGTTTTTGATGAAGACAAACTCTTTGACTGATTCATCAAAACATAGATTCCAGCTCCGGGAAGCTTGCTTCAATCCATAAATGGATCTCTGCAACTTACACACTTTATTAGAATTCTTTGGATCGACAAACCCTTCAGGCTGTATCATGTATACATCCTCAAGTAGGTTTCCGTTAAGAAACGCTGTTTTGACGTCCATTTGCCATATCTCACAGTCGTAATATGCGGCTATGGCAATTAGGATTCTAATAGACTTAAGCATTGCTACGGGCGAAAAGGTTTCATCATAGTCAACGCCATGAATCTGCCTATACCCCTTAGCAACAAGCCTGGCCTTAAAAGTATGTACCTTCCCATCCATGTCGGTTTTCTTTTTGAAAACCCATTTGCACCCTATGGTTTTTACACCTTCAGGTGGATCAATCAAGTTCCAAACTTGATTATCGTACATGGATTTGATCTCGGATTCCATGGCTCCTAGCCACTTGTCCGAATCAGGAGTGGACATCGCTTCTTGATAGGAAGTAGGTTCATCATTCTCAATGATTTCTACTTCATTACTTTCCGTCATGAGAAATCCATATCTCTCAGGTTCGGATCGTATTCTATCCGATCTGCGAAGAACTTGTGTATCTTGAACCGGTTCCACAACAGCTTGTGAATTTGGTTCCATCTCTACTATTGGCTCTATGTCATTTTCAGGTTCTTGAATTTCTTCAAGATCAATTTTACTCCCACTAGTTTCTTTAGAGAGAAACTCTTTCTCTAGAAAGACACCAGTCGAGCAACAAACACTTTGTTCTCGGATCGGTTGTAAAATTGATATCCTTTCGTTTCCTTAGGATAACCAACGAAAATACATTTATCAGATCTAGGTGCAAGTTTATGTTCAGAAACCAATTTCTTTACATAAGCCTCACATCCCCAAATCTTCATGAAAGATAAGCTAGGCTTTCTTCCATGCCACATCTCATGTGGGGTTTTAGGAGCCGATTTAGTAGGGACCTTATTAAGTGTGAAAGCAGCTGTTTCCAGTGCATGTCCCCAAAAGGAAATAGGAAGGTTAACTTGACTCATCATCGATCGAACCATATCTAATAGGGTTCGATTTCTCCTCTTGGACACACCATTCCATTGTGGTGTTCCGGGTGGAGTAAGTTCTGAAACAATTCCACAACTTTTCAGATGATCGTCAAATTCTTGGCTCAAATATTCACCACCTCGATCGGATCGAAGTGTTTTAATAGTTTTGCCAAGTTGATTTTGTACTTCACTTTGAAATATTCTAAATATCTCAAATGCTTCACTTTTGTACTTCATCAGATAGACGTAGCCATATCTTGATAAGTCATCAGTGAACGTTATGAAGTACCGAAATCCTCCCCTAGCAATGCTATTCATTGGTCCACATACATCAGTATGTATGTAGCGTTGTGAGAAAATTTCATCTTTTCATTCTTTTTGAGTCGCCACCTATATTATTCGATTGGAAACATAGGAAAACCATTTTGAAAGAGATTTGGGTTCGGGGCTTAGGTTATGAAATGGGTAGGTTTAGAAGGCATCCATTTCACCCAATCCGGAGATCGGTCTTGCTAAAGAAAAGAGAGGTTTTCAATCTTTTAAAATATATATATAATTAAAGAAAACAAGTAAACCCTAATCAATTTCTTGATTAGGAATGTCGGATTGTATGCTTCGAGATCGCCTCCATTGACTGAAGGGACTCTAGGCTAATCCTTTTGATGGGATTACACTACTCTAAAATCAATAGAGGGGTTGAGAAGAGAAGTGAAAGTTTAAAGGATGATTACCTTTTGAGAAGAGATTCGGACATAGTTTCGACTCAAGTTTAGAGTTGAAACTTGATACGGACAGAGCTTCGCCTCGATCCTTGACGTGGATCTTGATGTGGACGGAGCTTCGCCTTGGTCCTTTGATTCGGGCTTTGATGTTTGTTAATCAACAAGGTTGATGAACAAACTATGAGGTGATTTAGGAGTGATTTTGTAGGAATCTTTCAGGGAGAGAAACCAACAAAATGTGTGTGTTGTGTGAAATTGTCGACCTCGGGGATCCCTTGATCCTTGGAAGTCACCAAGTATTTATAGGGGATGGATAGGAAGAAGTGGAGAGGTAAAACCCTATCAGATGGTTCTAGACCCCAACTCCTATTGGTTGGCCGGAGGGATGAGGTTTATCCCGGAAAGAGGTTGAAATCGACGAGGAACCGCTGCACGCAATGCGAAGGGGATATCTCGCGCGAGACACGCCATCTCGCGGCGAGATATTGCCTTTGTGGATAGTTTTGTCCTTTCCTCGTTATCTCGTATGCAGTTTAGTCCCAAACTAACGATGGTTAGTCAAAACTTAACGAAACATGACGAAATGGTGGATTTCTACTTCTTGACTCAAAGCGAGACTTAGAGTGGTGTAATCATGTAATTATGAGTTCAGAATGGGGTGTCTACAGAGCCCCTCGGCGACAGGTCTTATGAAAAAAGAAGTGTCGTCGATAGAAAAGACATCATTCTGAACGCTGGGATGGTCGTGCCGCACGGCTGCCTACGTATCTCTATCGGAGAATCAGACCAAAACGTAGTTCGACTCCAAAACACGAAAAGGTTGCTTTAGGTATTTTGAAAATCATTTTTGGAAATCGAGGAGATTTTATTTTTGAAAAGGCAAATCCATACTGAGGAATCAAATCATGACCCAATTCTGAAGATACCTGTTTGTTGATGAAGTGAGGTGACGATCCTGGCGATTCGGGACCGAGCTTTTGTTGAGGTGAGTACTCGACATACTACCGGTAGATGCTTGACACACCTACTTGGTGACGATCCTGGCGATTCAAGACCGAGCTTTTGTTGAGGTGACGATCCTGGCGATTCAAGACCGAGCTTTTGTTGAGGTGACGATCCTGGCGATTCAAGACCGAGCTTTTTGTTGAGGTGACGATCCTGGCGATTCAAGACCGAGCTTTTTGTTGAGTAGTACTCGACATACTACCTGTAGATGCTTGACACACCTAGTTGGTGACGATCCTGGCGATTCAAGACCGAGCTTTTGTTGAGTAGTACTCGACATACTACTTGTAGATGCTTGACACACCTACTTGGTGACGATCCTGGCGATTCAAGACCGAGCTTTTTGTTGAGGTGACGATCCTGGCGATTCAAGATCGAGCTTTTGCTGGTGACGATCCTGGCGATTCAAGACCGAGCTTTTTGTTGAGTAGTACTCGACATACTACTTGTAGATGCTTGACACACCTACTTGGTGACGATCCTGGCGATTCAAGACCGAGCTTTTTTTTTTTGTTGGTGAGTACTCGACATACCACCTTTAGATGCTTGACACATCTAATTGATGACGATCCACCTGTCTGGGCGTTGAATCGAGCTTTTTGGCGAATATGCTTGACGCATAGCACTTGACGTGATGGATGCTTGACGCAATGGAAAGGTAGGCGAAATCCAAACACTCATCATGTTTGATCTAATTCTTGAAAGTAGGCACTTGACGTGCACTTCAGTTCCTGCAAGAGGGTTAGTGAAAGCATTTGCATAACAACATACATTCACTTAAGCATTTGTTTGTTCAAGATGATCAATGTGCACTCGACTCCAAGAATCAGCGGGGAGAATGAGTTTTGTTATGTGAGGATTGAGAATTGCTTGTGATTTAGATTTTGGTTTTGAAGACCAACTCGTGAGGTCCATCTAAAGATCGAATGAGACAATCGTCTAATAGGATTCCGTTGAGATAACCCAAGTTCAACGCTAAGGTTTAGGATACTTCAAGGATTTTTTGTTGTCGTAGGACTTTTCCATCGTCAAGCCCCAAGTTTCTCATGTGATGATCATTGACTGAACAAGGTCTAAACCACTCCAATGGATTTTGCTATGTAGAACTGATGCTGCCCAATCCAAAGCGCATATTTTCCAAGGCTTTTCTTGACACCAAGCCCCAAGACTTCTTGTATGATGTAGATTACTTCGCGAACAGGCTTGTGAGGCTGTATGAATTGAAGAAGGATCCCCTCCTTTTTCCCTTTGAATTTTTTTTTCTTCTTTGTGACGCACCCTGGTTTTTGCCTAGACCGCCCTTTCGGGTTTTCAATCTAGCGGGCATCTCTTTTGCGTCTTTTGTTTTTGTGCTCTAATTTTTGCCTAGGCCACTCTTTACGAGTTTTCAACCTAGCGAGCATTTTTTTTGAAAAGTATGTTTACTCGAAGAGGACTTAGTTGGAAGAATCTCATTAAGGAGACAGATGAGATCTCAAGTTTAGTTTGAGGAGAGACTGACTCTATTTTTTGGAAGTTGATCCAAGCATTGACTCTTTTGGGGGAGAGTATTCTCTGATGAGAGTGAGAAGCAAAGAGGAAAGCCCCTAATGCTGATTTGATTACTCTTGAGAGTTTAAGTAGGAATTGACTGGGGGAGGAAAGGTTAGGAAGCCCCAGTTTTGGTGCTTGGATTTCAAGAGTGTGTATGAGAATGGCTAAGAGGAAGCCCCTAGACTCAACAAAGAACGCTATATGGCTCAGAGATCTAGAAAAGTTGTTCTACCTTTAATGGACCTTGCATCATCTAGAAATTTCTTAACGAGTTTGAAAAGAAAGCCAATCATTAGCGCGACTTAAGGCTAAACATTTTTCTTTATGGATTGATGTTGAAGGTCTTCTTCGTTTGCGCTGCCATTCGAGCTTCATTGTAAGAGGATGTTGAGGGATCCTCTTTTCTTCATTGGTATCACTTGACTCTTCTTCTTTGTGGGAGAGTCCTTCTTGTCTTTGTTGAAATTCCCTCCTTGTTGTGGGGCGATGAAGGCTTGAGAGTTTTTCTTCTCTCTTTTTTTTTTTTTTTTTTTTTTTTTTTTTTTTTTTTTTGTACTCTCAAAGCCTTGAATTGAGTAGCCCCACTCTTCTTGGGATGAATGTTTGATGGCAGCGCCTTTGGCTTCCTTCGTTTGTTGACCTTCGACTTTTAACAGGAGTAATGTTTAGCCTTAAGCCTTCTAAGGATAATTTTCATTTCAAACTTGTTTAGAAGTTTCTATTTTTCGTGATGATTGAAGGAATCAGGGTCCATTATTCGGCATGGATCAAATGATACTCATAAAGAAAAACAACTCTTGGGAAAGTGTTTAGGATAAATAGATAACTTTTATTGATAAGGAAATTCAAAACAGACTCGATAGTTCACTTGACACAAACTAGAGAGGATAGAGATGGATTAGAATGACAGAATGACTCGTCGAGAACATACTAGGAAGCTGACCTAATCTATATTTTTTCTTTTTTATTTTTCAAAGGAAAAAGGGAGAGGACAATCGGAGCCCCAAGGTGGTGATGCTTCAGTTGATCTTGCCGACTTCATACAAGTCTTGGATGGCATCCCTCAAATTGTAGCAATTGTTGGTGTCATGACCACTAAACTGATGGTAATCGCAAAATTTGTCGTGGTCCCAATCTTCCCTCATTTTCTTAGGATGATAGTCTTCCATTGGCTTCAGTTTTCCTTGGCCTACTATATCATCGAACATCTCTTTAAGAGTAGCCCCACTAAAATCATGATAGGTACGGCCGGTGCTCCCCTTTGTTGGACAATTCTCCTTTTCTGAATTCTTTCTAAAACGGATCAATTCATCAATTCTAAGGCCCGATTTATGGAGCTCGAGGAAACTAGGGAAGTAATTGCCGACAAGCTTCTCTTGGAACTCTTTGCGAAGACATTGAAGTAGGATATGAATTTGTTCGTCTAGGCTTGGCCTATCAACGATTTCAGTCAGTTTGATCCTCCATCTTTTGACGAAGTCTACGAATGATTCATTTGAGAGTTGCTTAGTTTGCTCGAGGTCTCTCCTAGTAGTGCGAGTGGCCAATCAAGCCTTGTGGAGAGGGGAAGAGTCATGTACCAATCTCTAGCGGCACCATCAAGGGTTTGAGGGAAGCATTGGACTAGCAAGTTGTCATCGACACCCATAGGTAGCATGGCCCAAGAGTAGGTTTCCAGATGGGATTTTGGACAAGTACTACCATTGAATTTGGCAATGTCGGGTGTCTTGTACTTTCTAGGAAGCTTTGACATGGATTGACGAAGGGTGTCATAGTCAATAGAGAGCGAGGCTCCCTTACTCACATCGAGGGATGCAAGTTTCTTTTCTAGCATTGCCATGGTAAGTGGTTCGTTCTTGCTTTTCCCCTTGCTTTCTTTCTCGGAAGCATAACTCTTATTGTCGGAGTAGGAAGATGATGAGCTAGACTCATACACCTTTTTCTTGTGCTTGCGGTGGTTTTTAGCCTTCTTAGTGTATGATACTTCATCATCGGAAGAGGTCCTACTTTCTTTTTTCTTTGAGCTTAATTCGGCCAATTGTAGTTTCATGGCTAGGAGTTCGTCAACCATGGCTTTCATTTCCCCCGCTTGGATTCTCCTTTCAAGTTCTAATTGGGCCTCCATTTCATCGGCTTGGGCTTGTAGCATTTCTTCGTATCGAATCCTTTGATCCTCAATTTCCTTCTTGAGTGCTTCGGAATTCATCATGTCGGAAGGAAATTGAATTGCTACCGTTAGAGAGGTAAAGGAGCATGACGACCTTAGAGATGAACTAGAGATATCCCAACGAAACGTCTCTTAGAATATTAGCCCCAAACGATCCTAGATGGAGAAAAGGATGATGGGTAAAAATACCTCACGAGTGATTTTTTTTTGAAGCTTTATTTTTATTAGAGACGGAGTTTTGACTCAAGGAGGGAGCGCACATCGATCATCAATTACAAACACAGATTCTGCAAATAATATCTCGCGCGAGACAAGGTAATCTCGCACGAGATAACCATTCGGAAAGATGGATTTTATTCCTTTTTATTTCCTAGATTCATGGTCGGACGGACAAGGATCCGTTTTCTATCTAGCATCCTAGGTAAATCTTGAAGGCATAAATAATTCGAACCAAACCTAGGGACTCGGTAATTGACCATTCTTTGAAAAGTAAAGCCACGTAAAATTGACCGGAAGGATTATTTTTCTTTAAAGGGACTTCCGAAAGGGTCATTCCGAAGGGACATTTCCGAAGGGACTTTTTCTGAATCCTTTCTCGACAGTCAATTTTGTATTAGCTTTATTTTGGTCAAAGACAAGAAAGATTACCGAGTCAAAACCGACCGGTCACGGAGTGTTCCTAGAAAGACAATCTACATGAAAATGTGGCGATGCAGGGCTGGATGGCTAGGCTCCCCGCGATATGACAATCTAGGTGGATTGAATACGCGGAGTGGGATGATCCAACTTCGGAGAGACCGGCGACTAGGTGGCTACCGTCATCCGTCCTTAGTGTGGGTCCCGGGTTAATCGGGGTATGTAGTGCAATGACAGATATAATATGAGTGCGCGTGTGTGATAGTCAATCTAGGTGATAGATAAAAATAGAGATTTTTTTTTGAAAATCAAAAGGAAAACAAATAGTGGCCGCACCAAGTGGTTGCCTACGTTTCTCCAAAATTAGGAAGACTCAGGCCGTCGTAGTTCCACATAAAGAGAGATAAAGAGATATAAATTAATTAATTTACAACTCCCGAATCCCCAATGGACCGGACTTTAATCAAATAAAACCCAATCACACGCAGTTCATAAATAATAATCAATTATTTAAATGAAATACAGATTCGAGTTCTACATCTTAAGGGAGGCCTTAAGATGCGGGAACTCTGCAGATAATGAATTCTGGGATCCCCCTTGCGTGTTCGACCCTCGTCTTGGACTATGAGATAAACGGGAGAAACCAGAAAACAACCAGATTGCCGAGGCGATATCTCGCGCGAGATATGATATCTCGTGATCGTCTTGGACTATGAGATAAACGGGAGAAACCAGAAAACAACCAGATTGCCGAGGCGATATCTCGCGCGAGATATGATATCTCGTGCGAGATATGCCTCATCTGAGAGTAGAAAATCGAATTTACAATTTTTTTTTTTTTTTGAAAACCTCTCTTTTAATTTTGACGCAAGTTTAAGCCTCTTAATTTTCAGTCCCCAGCGGAGTCGCCACTGTAGCGTTGTGAGAAAATTTCATCTTTTCATTCTTTTTGAGTCGCCACCTATATTATTCGATTGGAAACATAGGAAAACCATTTTGAAAGAGATTTGGGTTCGGGGCTTAGGTTATGAAATGGGTAGGTTTAGAAGGCATCCATTTCACCCAATCCGGAGATCGGTCTTGCTAAAGAAAAGAGAGGTTTTCAATCTTTTAAAATATATATATAATTAAAGAAAACAAGTAAACCCTAATCAATTTCTTGATTAGGAATGTCGGATTGTATGCTTCGAGATCGCCTCCATTGACTGAAGGGACTCTAGGCTAATCCTTTTGATGGGATTACACTACTCTAAAATCAATAGAGGGGTTGAGAAGAGAAGTGAAAGTTTAAAGGATGATTACCTTTTGAGAAGAGATTCGGACATAGTTTCGACTCAAGTTTAGAGTTGAAACTTGATACGGACAGAGCTTCGCCTCGATCCTTGAGGTGGATCTTGATGTGGACGGAGCTTCGCCTTGGTCCTTTGATTCGGGCTTTGATGTTTGTTAATCAACAAGGTTGATGAACAAACTATGAGGTGATTTAGGGGTGATTTTGTAGGAATCTTTCAGGGAGAGAAACCAACAAAATGTGTGTGTTGTGTGAAATTGTCGACCTCGGGGATCCCTTGATCCTTGGAAGTCACCAAGTATTTATAGGGGATGGATAGGAAGAAGTGGAGAGGTAAAACCCTATCAGATGGTTCTAGACCCCAACTCATATTGGTTGGCCGGAGGGATGAGGTTTATCCCGGAAAGAGGTTGAAATCGACGAGGGAACTGTCGTCTGCAATCTGCAAAAGGGGATATCTCGCGCGAGACACGCCATCTCGTGGCGAGATATTGCCTCTGTGGACAGTTTTGTCCTTTCCTCGTTATCTCGTATGCAGTTTAGTCCCAAACTAACGATGGTTAGTCAAAACTTAACGAAACATGACGAAATGGTGGATTTCTACTTCTTGACTCAAAGCGAGACTTAGAGTGGTGTAATCATGTAATTATGAGTTCAGAATGGGGTGTCTACAATGTACGAGAGCCAATAAATCACTAGCCCTTTCACTACTCTTAGTAAAAGGTGCTTTAGTCATCTTGCCCAATAAACAAGACTCGCAAACATCATATGATTCATAATCATATGAGTCTAAATATCCATCTTTATGGAGTTTAGATACGCGTTTCTCGTTTATGTGACCAAGACGGCAATGCCATTTGTATGTGTTGTTCACATCATTTGGTTTGGATTTCTTACTAACATGATAGACATTATCATGTTAGTAAGAGACTCGGTGCAATTTTATCCTTGTATATGCAATGTACAAACTAGTAAAGCACCCTACTTAAAAATGTTGACAAGTCAAATGCGACATTTATTTTGGGACGGAGGGAGTATTATTTTATTTGTCTATCTGAATGTGTCAATTACAAATACACGAGAAACAGAATGACCAGAATTGAACATGTTGATGGTTTTTGGATGATTACAAGAAATAAGATGCATTAGTGAAGTTATACTATTGAACTCCGTATTATGTTAGTTTCTTTACAGAACCATGATTTAAATATGTATTGCTGGTTCTTAGAAGCGATGGTTTACTAAGCTCTTACCCTGACATACTTCTTTATTTATTCCCTCCGTCCCGATTTAAGTTTCTTTGTTTGACTTTACACGCTTAATTAGGAACCAATGCAAAATGGGCAACAATAGTAGTGTGTTGGGGACATAATTGTCCAAAACACCATTCATAAAGCTAGTGGGGGGAAAGTAGATAGGTACGTAACCAGCTTTTTTTTTTTTTTTTTTTTTTTTTTTTTTGTAATTCTATGAAATAAAGCAAACTAAGAACCTAAAACTTGACTGATCAAAAATGAAAGTAAAAGCCTTAAAATGGGAGGGATGGAGTATTAAACAAATCTGTTGAATCCTGATAGTGATGAATGTAATTTGATATTGGTTTTGACAAGCCAAATTTAGTTGCTGAACTTTTTGTCTATGAACTATTTTATGACCAAATTTTGGCAGAACCCAAGATTTCAACAAATGCAAAGTAAGCGACTCATTTCCTTTTAAGTGGATTAACAAGAAGTGGAGAGAAGGGTTTCATGTGACATCCATGTCAACAGTGGGTACCAGATGGGGCGTGGTCATGTCTCGCAATGTCAAGCCTTCGGCAATCGTGTTCCGCTTTCTTGCTCTCATTTGTTCTTACCAGTTCTTCTAAACTCTGAGATCCCCTTTAGTTTCTTTTCTGTTTATGATACACAAGCAGAGGAACATGACTAGAGTTGGAGCATAGGCTTGCACATCTGAAATAATTATTTCAAAATTTCAAACATGGAACATATTCCCCAAAAGGATAAGAAAGAAAACTTGTGTTGTGAACAAATGAGACCTTTGTACACAATGTTGAGTCCGTGTTTAAGAAAACACTTCATCGCATTGTAGAGTGCCTTTTCAAAACATTGGACCTTTTGAGTTCATCATTACCGGTGAGACCGAGCAATAAGCCAAAGAATCTCGCATGAATCTTCTAGCTTGCCTTTTTGATGAAATTTTTATGTTAGAAAAATAATATTCCATGTGTCCCTAAATGAATGTCGATTTTCAAAAAAAATTTATCCCAAAATAAATGTCATTTTTTGGAAAGAACTTTGTCCCTAAATGTTTTTTACCAAATCTTTTTCACTAGTCACTTTATTGTTGCAAAACTAAATGTTTGGAAAGTGGAAAATAAGAAAATTTATGCATCTTTGCCATTAAAATGTATAAAAAGCACACATTTTCAGAATGTTTCTTAAAATGAATTTGGGGCATTCATTTAGGGACGGAGGGAGTACTTTAAAGGAGAGATCCAAAAAAATGAGAAATGGTACTGGGGGGTCATGTTGATTCATCTGTTTAGTAGAGCACAATTTATTTGTATGATTCTTTGTTCAATTTTGTATTGTTTGGCTGGGAAATGATTTTCATTATGATAGATGTTTTAGAGAGTTTGAGGATCATTAAAAATCTATGATTATTGTGCGGCTCCATGTGAGAAGTAGCGTGCAAAATGAGTATTTAACCCCCCCTCCTTTTTCTCTTTCTATTCTTGGTGTGGTGTGGATGTGTATTGTGGGACAGGGATGGATTTGTGAGAGCTCGATTCATAGCTCCGGTTGCTGCTGAGTATTATCAGATGGGGTTCGGAACAAATAAATTGTGTACATGTAGAGAAAATAAATAAATAAAATGAAAAATGTTGGAATGATGGTAATTGATTTGTGAAAAAGTGTTCTCCCTTTAACATTTTTTGGGTAAATACCCGCTCTATTTCTGGGTGATAATGGTTTTTTGGTTGCAGGTTGTGGAGCTTGATTTTCTTAATCCAAGTGAGGGCATCCATAGACGGTGGGACAGTGGTTATCGCATTACATCCACTGCTGCTACTTGGGGATCAAGCTGCCCTCATCTTGAGTGTGCCCCGTCGCAAACCTGGTGACGAAACACAGGAAACCTTGCGTACTTCTCAGTTTCCAAGCACACATGTCAAGGTATGTGTCAGATATAGTTTCACCATTAGACATTGTGATTTCTTGGAGAGAAGTGGGCAAAGAATCTCTATCTTGCTTGTGTTTGCTATGGAAGAACTGTGTTGATTATTTTCAAGCATGTTAGAGAGGCTAAACTGAACGGAGGATATGTTAAAGACAAGAAGGCCGACGGGAGTGAGGATTATTTCTTCTCTTTAACATTGTAATTTGCATTTCAAGTGTAAAAAACGGAAAATGATGCTAGGGAGGGAGTTTATACCAAAGTAGTAGCTGTATAGTTTTTTTTTTTTTGGGAATGATTAGTCAACACTTCAGAGAGCAATTGAACTTCATAATTAAGACAGTTTATTTAGCTATTAATTTATGATACTACATCAAAGGTAGTATGATACATTAGGATAAACTTTGCACATGCTTGTAAAAGCAACAATAAGAATACATACTATTTGGTCTTACCTACATAATTTGCGGGTTGCAATTTTCACATATACCCAGTCCATCAAGTCATTTGTGAAGCGGAAAAAGGCATGTCTACCACGGCGATTGAGAAGCAAAGCACCACATATTCCCCAAAATCCAGTAACGAAACCTGAAGCCATACCAATGTAGAGCCATTTCGTAAACTCGTCATCATCATTCTCTTCGCTAACACCATCAACAATGAAGCCTGGTGATTCTCCAGGGCATTTTGATGCAAGTGGAGGCCCACAAAGTCCAACATTACCAATAAACATGTATGCATCTTGGCTTTGGATTTGAGTGCTTGATGGTATTTTCCCCGAAAACTCGTTGTACGACAAGTCTAGAAAACTTAAGAAATTCAGCTGAGATAAACTCGTAGGTATCTTACCAGAAAATCTGTTTCTAGATAAATCGAGAGACACAATTGACTTCAGCTGACCAATCTGTTGAGGAACCTTACCCTGCAATGCATTTCTGGATAAGTTCAGAGCCACCAACTCAAACAACTTTATTATATCATCAGGTATTTCTCCACTCAAGTTATTGCTTGAGAAATCAATGAGCTTCAATAGTCTCAGATTATTTCCAAATTCAAGCTCTCTACCTTGCCATCCTATCACTGAATAGTCAATATAGATTTCGTTAGGCACAAATCCGAAATTCACATATCTTGTATAGAAGTCGAAGTAAAGTTGATGATTATTAAGTTCAATTCCCTTCTGAACCATGGCACTGAGGTTGTTTAAACATGGAGGAATGGTTCCGTGTAAGTTGTTTTGAGAAAGGTCCAAGACTTGAAGTTCATTTAACTGACATAAATTTAAAGGGATGGTCCCATTAAATTTATTTGATCGCAGACCGAGAACGTGGAGCTGCGATATATTCCCCCCAATCCAAGCAGGTACATTTCCGATTAACTTGTTCACTCCAACATCCAAGAAGATCAACCGTACACAATTTGACAAGGACAGAGGAAGCTCCCCTTCAAAGCTATTGTTGTACAAGTATAATGATTCCAAGCGAAATAAGGATCCAATAGAAGACGGGATTTCCCCAGAAAGTTTGTTGTGCGCTAAGTTAACAACAGTCAGTTTTTCTATTTTCCCCAAACAATCAGGAAGCCCTCCGGTTAGTAAATTGTATGAGATGTCAAGAAAGGACAAGGCCGCATCACTTAATTGGCATAAGAAATCGAGATTCCCAGCAAATTTATTCCTTGAAAGATTTATCGACACGGAAGAAGAAGGAAACAATGGTATCGGGCCATCAAAATAATTTGAACTCAAGTCAAAACCTCGAGGCATCTTTGATGATAAATCAGGTATGATGCCTCCGAAATTGTTTGAAGATAAATTTAAAAATGGATCATGTGTCGAAAGGTCCCACAACCATGGTGGGATGCTATCAGAAATTCCAGAGCTGGAAATATCAAGATAGTAAAAGTTTTTCTGAGTTCTAATCCAATTTGGGAAAAGTGGGCCAAGATCGCAAGATCTCAAGCCGATAAAACCTAGCTGAAAATGGGGAGACCATTGAGGGCTTACTTTTATTTGTAAAGCATTTCCGGACAAGTCGAGATAGGTTAAGAGTGAGAGATTTGAAAAGTGAGCTTCAGAGAGAGTACCAGTGAGAGAGTTGTAAGAGAGATCCAATTCTTTAAGCTGTGAGAGTGACCCCATGTTTTTAGTTATAGTTCCATTCAGCTGATTGCCGTACAGGGATAACTCTTTCAGGGAAGAAAACCTTATGATACCATCAGGCAATGGCCCATAAAGTTTGTTACTGTCAAGATTCAACACCTCTAATGCAGGCAACCCGGACAAGATATCTAGAAAGTCGGAGAGGTTCCCACTTAAGCTGTTGTTATACATATTCAGGATTTCCAAATTGCAGAATTTGAACAACCAGGAATACATGGATGATGTAAAACCATTAGAGAAGAGCCGAAGTTCTTTGATTGAAGTAGAAGAAGAAGAGTTTATCGAAGAAGAAGATGAAGGAGAACTGACCTTTGAGAGCTGACAACCAGAAAAACGCACGTAAGAAAGAAATGGGAGGGTCTTAATTATGTCGACCCAGTGAGTTGCTCTACTGAGGTCAACGTGGTTCATGTTGAGGGTTTCCAAGGAAGATAGACGAGACAACCAATCAATGTTCTCAACAGAGAGGTTCATGTTAAACCTAGGATCGGAGGAGAGATCAAGATAATTCAAGTTAGAGAGGTTTCCAAGTTGCGATGGAACTATTCCGGAGAAGTTACAGTAACTGAGGCCAAGGTGATTTAATTTGGTGAAGGAACCAAAAAACTTAGGGATTGGTATGCTTTCAAAATCATTAATACTAAGGTCCAGATAGGTCAATTCCCGCAATTCAAGCAATGAAGGACTAATTTTACCTGTTAGACCTGAACCCGCAAGATCAAGTTTGATTACATGACCAGTTTGGCTGCTGCACTCGACTTCACTCCATTTGCAGCAATCTTTGGAACTCCAGGAAGGGAGACGTGCGTAATCATTTACAACTCTAAGGCCAATTCTGAAAGAAAGAAGTGCTTGTCTCTCCTTATCAATGCAACGAATGATTTCATTAGAACTATTTTTAAAACTAAGGGGTGAGGAGGCACTAACACAACTCACACACAACAACACTTGAAGAACTACAACACCCAACATCGTCTTTTTTTTTTCTAAAGAAAGAAACACGTAGGATTTAATATTGGTTGATTGATAAATAAACTTTTGATTACTAAGATGTATTTATAAGTAGAAAGGAAATACTTCCTCCTTTGGTTCCAAAGAAATAAATTCCAAAATTTCCACAACTACTCAAGTAGTGTTGACCAATAATGAAAATACTCCCTCATTTGGACCGTCCAAAATTTCCACAACTACTAAAGTTTCCACAACTACTCAAAAGTGTTGACTGTTGACTAATAATGGAGTCATCTCCCTCTTTATAATTGACGCAATCAACTATACTCAAAAGAAAATATGGCCCTCATTTAATTATGTGGTATATGAAATTTGATGTGACTCTTAGCAAAAAAAAAAAAAAAAAAAAGAAAAGATCTAATCTTGGCGAATGTAACATGTGTTTTTAGATTATTACGAGTTATTTTTTTTTTTTTCGGGTACATGATTTTTCCAATTATATACTATTATTTTCTCTACCATTCGACCCTCTTAGTTTTTATATGGAGTAATTATTATGAAAAATCATAAAAAATATAAATATAAAAACACCGCAATATCACTTTAATTTCGTGTTTTTAGATTATTACGTGTTTTTTTTTTAATTTCGGGTACATGCTTTTTCCAATTATATATTATTTTCTCTACCACTGGACCCTCTTAGTTTTTCTTTGGAGTAATTATTATGATAGGAATTCATGAGCTTAAATATGCGAATTAGAACTTATTGTTTAAAAGTGAAGATAAATTAATTTTTCAAAAAATTGGACAATTATTATATATATTTTTTTTTGGACAAAATGATACATTTATAGAGAATGAAGGAGTATAAAAAATTATTATCTAAATATCTAAGAAAAAATAAAGTCTAAAAATAGAAATATCAACAAAAAAAAAGTTTGCTAGTTTAGTAATTTAATAAAAAATTAACTAATTTATTTTAACATAAACATATGATGCGGAAAAGAAATGGTTAACTAGAGAGTTTTCCATATTTGATGATGGAAATGAAATGGAGTTAGGGGACTTTGAACTGGAATATAGGAAGTAACGTTTTCTAAATATAGTTTAAATTGAAAAACAAAAAATTATTCCCAAATGTTTAAAATGAAAAAACTTAGTACTACAATTGTTGGCTTGTTTATATTTATTATTTATATAGCTAGACATTTTATAGAGTAAATTTAAATGTTATATACTGAATTGTTACAACATTAACCTCTATGATTGAGTATTTATTTTCTTAAAATTTTTAGGATTGAATTTTATTGCAACGTAAATTGGTTAAAATGAATGTTTAAAATAAATTAATTAGGAAAGGAGTAATTGCAAGAGGAGAATAATTAATACAAATAGGTAAACATTTAAATTAGTTAATTATTGTATGTGCAATTAAATTTTACTTGAGACATATAAATTTGTTAAATTAAATAACTAAAAATAAATAAATTAGGAGGTAATAATGGTAGGAGGACATCTAATAATTTAATGTGGAAGGATAAATATTCTACACTAATTAATTATAATTAAGTAATGAGTTAAATTAATTAATGAGTGGAGCATGAGTTTTAGGTCATGTCCGGTAATAATATCAACCATTGTTGTTTTAATGTTATAATATAGATTAAATAAATAAACCTTGTTCTGTTTCATAAGTTTCTAACACTTGTATTAGGGTTTTAATTGTAATTAGAACGTTTTTGTTACTACGGCTAGTTCTTTAAAAAAATTCCTTTGAAATAAGATGAAGGGGTTTTTATCAATAAATCTTTGAGACGTGAAAAATTATCAATAAAAATATTACAATATTATTTTTATTTTAGTATCACTGGGTTTGAAATGAAAAACCCGATAGAATATCTTATTCTCTTTATAATAATTATAAATAACAAAACTAACCCCACCTTCTCAAACCTTATTATACAGTCCTTCCCCTTCTCTCACTGCCTACAACTGTGCTGACACAGTCATCGGCTACTGCCGTTGACCATTGCTTCCTCCGACCACCTTCGGCCTGCAATTAAAATCTTATTTATAAAAATTAAAAAATTGCAATAGTGATGAATGAACCGCAAGAAAAAATTTTGACATTAAAAAAAGAGAAATATATTAGTGAGATCAATAAAAAAAAACAATGAAAATATTGGTAATTGACCTAGAGTTCATTGACAAAATAGTAGTTTAGCCAAAATAACACAATAGTTACTCATTAATTTTCAAAACAAATAACAGTAGTTACAATATTTTGAACCGAAGGTTCTGAGTCCCACAAAATGCATTAAAAAAGTGAGTCAAAAGTCGCGAAAATTTACAAAGACTTGAGCAGAAGTCAATCATCAAATTCCATTTGTTCTTTTAACCAACCCATTATCTCTCCCTTTATTGACTAATCTACCATCGGATCCCTAAAGCTAACCTATATTTTTCCATAATCACTTTAATTTTAGGGTCATTTCCCCATAAGTTCTTTTTTTTTTAAATCTATGCTCAATAAGTTCCTTTTAATGTTGTATTATGAATGTTGTATTATGTTTCGAAAATACAACATCAATTAAGGCCATAATACTGCATTCCGGCGGCCGCCGGTGACCGGAGTCCGAAGCCCATGGACCGGCGACCAGATTCCGACCTCCGGCGACCGGATTTCGGCGATAGGCGGCCGGATTCCGGTGAAAATTGATCAGATTTCGGCGAAAATTGACCGAAATCCGGCATGCGGCGATAGCAGATGGCGGCGGCGGAGCTGGGCTGTGGCGGAGGCGGTGGTGCGGATGCAATATTATGATTTTAAACTACTGCATAACTAAATGTTGTATTATACATAATACAACATGAGAACTTATGGGGCATTTTAATACAATGAGAAACTTAGTGGGAAGTGATTTGTTCCAAAAGGAACTTATGGGGCAAATTCCCTTTATTTTATGATTTATTATATGGAATGACTATTGGCTGAATTATTAGGTACACAATTAACATCATCTTTTCTCTGCTTGTTTCAATAGCATGGGTCCTAGACTATTTATATATATATATATATATATATATATATATATATATATATATATATATATATATATAATGGTCCAAGTAGTAATAAAACATTGATAAAGTTAAAGAGTCTTTCCTATGACCTACATTTTAGTCCATAATTTACACTATAAACTATAAATAGCTATAAGGATACATGATAAGAATTCAAGTTATTAGAAATAAATATTAACGAGTCATTATCACAACATATGGTCCAAAAACATGGTTAATTTTTAAAATTAATACTACCTCCATTTCAAAATAAATAACTATTTCTCAAAAAATCTATACCTCAAATGAATGCACAAATTTTGAATAAGTTAATAAATCATCCATAACTAAATAACAACTTCTAATTCACACTAAACTCATGATTTTAAGTTTAAATCATCCACTACGAGTTTTTATGTATTTATGCTACTAAAAAGGCTTAAATTCCAACTTCCTTAAATTTTCGGAGATCAATATATGGATAATTTTAAGTTTAATTCATTTTATTGTATTTTTCGGATTTATATTTAGATGGGTAGTAATCATATATTTATAAAAATGATGGTGATGATGCCAAAAACGTTCGGATCAACACAAATCTAGCGAAAGATTGTATCCTGAATGTTTGAATAGCCTGAAAAAGATGAACAAACTCATAAACTAAGCCGGGGCTTCACCCGCGAAGGCCTTCCGGCGTGAGCGTGAGAGTAAGTATTCGTGTGTGATATATAGAGATCAAATCAATTGACAAGAGTTTTTAGTCAAAAGATGCGCTACCCGAATTATGTGAATTATGATTTGTATTTATAGGTGTAGGATATAGAGTCCATCATTGGATAGAAAGTTGTGTATGATGAGGATTATAATCCCATTTAAATTATAACTTCCCATCATCCTTGTTGGAGTAGGATTATATAAGCTTTCTGCATGTATGCCTAGGAGGTTTGCTCCTCGACATAATACATTGGGTGGCATGTTTGAATGCCGAGTAAGAAATGAGCAATGGTAGGTAGGCCCATTCCCCTTGTCTTGATATTGACCGGGAAGGCTCTGTTCGTCATTTGCTGAGGCCTTGGTCGCCTTTGTAGATGCCTTGATCGGCATATGAGAGTGCCTTGATCGGCATATATCGGTATTTTAGCCTTAGTCATATTGATCACTCTGATATATCTAGATCGACATAGTGGTAAATGACGAGTAGGCACAGCGAGCATAGTTAGGAAAGCCCATTCCTTATGTCGTATTTGGGACTTGTATGAATTACACTTTAGGTCCAATCCAGTGGGCCTTACCCGGTTTATAACCTATGGTCGTATTCGATTTATACCATTCAGATGAAATATTAAAATCTTATCTATAAAAATTAAAAAATTGCAATAGTAATGACTGAACCGCAAGAAATAATTTTGACATTAAAAAAGAGAAATATATTAGTGAGAACAATAAAAAAAATCAGTGAAAATATTGGTAATTGACCTAGAGTTCATTGACAAAATAGTAGTTTAGCCAAAATAACACAATAGTTGCTCATTGATTTTCAAAACAAATAACAGTAGTTACAATATTTTGAGCCGAAGGTTTCGAGTCCCACAAAATGCATAAAAAAAGTGAGTCAAAAGTTGCGAAAATTTACAAAGACTTGAGCAGAAGTTAATCATCAAATTTCCTTTCGTTCTTTTAACCAACCCATTATCTCTCCCTTTATTGACTAATCTACCGTCATCTTTAATTTTTCCATAATCACTTTAATTTTATGATTTATTATATCCAATGACTCTTGAATGAATTATTAGGTACACAATTTGTTGGAAATGGGTAACGGAAAGTTAAGTTTGACTTAACGTTGATCTAGTTTCTAACGGAAGTTCGTTATGTGTTAACGGAACTAGTTACAAATGGTAGTCTACATTTGTTGTAGATTATATATAACTCATTTAATGTCTCAAAAACATTTCCGTGTGAATGAGAAATTAATGACAAATGATTTGTAACTTAAATATTGGGTCAAAGTGTGTTTTGGGTTGGTCCCAAAATTGGTGTGGACTTGTTGTGGCTAAAGGGCTGACGAGCAGGCTGAAGAAGCTTCTGCACGGCCGTGCAAGTGTCTAGGACACGGCCGTGCACCGTGCCTTGCCTTGCCACTCGACCGTGCAGAGCTATGAACTCGACCGTGCATATTGCCTTGCACGGCCGTGCAGTTCATTGGACACGGCCGTGCAAGTGCTGTTATACCCGAAAAGTTGTGACTTTTCAAGGGAAAAGCCACCAAACCCTTTGATTCTCTTTATATACTTCCCCTCCGAATTTCAATTTAGATACACAGTCATTTTGAGCATTTTACCCTCTAGAGAGATAGAATAACATAACCCAAATCATTGCATATTGTTGCATTCAATCTTTCAAGTCCAAAGTTCTAAAACCTTTGTTGTTCGTTAGATTAGTTATATTGGAGTGCTCCTTATAACTAATAGTAAGTCGTTTTATCTTACGAGAGTTTTGTCATACAACCGTAAGCACCAGTGCGGGACAAATAACTCTTACGGAGATTGTTTATAATACAAGACTCGACTTGTTTCCAGTTTTCCCAATCTCCGTTATTTTCTCCGTCAGATTTTCTGTTAAGTTCTTGAGAAGCCATACATATTGTCCAACAATCGTAAGAGTTATTTTACGCTTTTTCAAGAGATGGCAAACGAGAAAGACACCACTTCATCTAGTCAAGGGAATGTGACGCCTCCACCGCAAGGAGATACTACATTCAACAATGTTGCTCCCGCTCCTACAACTCATCACATCAGTCATGGTGAGAAACCCGCGAAATTCACCGGTGTGGATTTCAAGAGATGGCAACAGAAGATGCTCTTCTACTTGACCACCCTAAGCTTGCACCGCTTCTTAAAGGAAGATCCTCCGGCGGTAGAAAAAGGTGATCCGGACCCCCAAAGGCAAATGGCAAAGGAGGCTTGGTCTCACGGTAATTTTCTTTGTAAGAACTATATCTTGAATGGACTTGACGATGCACTATACAATGTGTATAGTACAGTCGAGTTAGCCAAGGCATTGTGGGACACCTTGGAAAGAAAGTACAAGATCGAGGATGCCGGGTCAAAGAAATTTGTCGTCGGCAAGTATCTTGACTTTATGATGGTCGATTCCAAATCGGTAACAACTCAAGTAGATGAATTCCAAATCATTCTACATGGGCTTGATGCCGAGGGGATGATCATGAATGATCCATTTAAGGTGGCTTCCATCATTGAAAAGTTGCCTCCTTCGTGGAAGGACTTCAAGAACTATCTCAAGCATAAACGCAAGGAGATGTCCTTGGAAGACATTGTTGTTCGTCTTCAAATAGAAGAGAACAATAGAATGAATGAGGCCAAAGTTGCTAAAGGCAAGATGGAGGCAAAGGTCAATCTCGCCGAGGCTAGCACGAGTGGCACAAAGAGAAAGCATTCTGAAAATGCCGGGAATGCTAAGAAAGGGAAGAAGAAGACCTCTAAAAGGTTCAAGGGGTCTTGCTATAATTGTGGCAAACCGGGCCACTTGTCAAGGATTGTCGTCTCCCGAAGAAAGAGGCGAACAATGTTGACCATATGGACCTAGACTTTGCAGCGGTTGTCTTTGAAGCCAACGTTGCAAATTTGGAGGGGAACCCTAAAGCATGGTGGATAGATACCGGTGCTACCCGCCATATTTGTGGTAACAAGGAAAGTTTCTCCTCCTATACTCCCATCTCCGGAAGAAAGCTTTACATGGGAAATTCTGCGACCTCCGATGTTCAAGGCATTGGAAACGTGATTTTGAAGATGACTTCCGGTAAAGAAGTAACCTTGTTGGATGTCTTTGCATGTTCCGGACATCCGTAAAAATTTGGTGTCCGGCGCTTTGCTTAGTAAGGCCGGTTTTAGACTAGTATTCGAATCCGACAAATTTGTACTAACCAAGAATGGTTTGTTTCTTGGAAAAGGTTACCTCGAGGAGGGCCTTTTAAAATGAATGTAATGACGTGATCCGCCAAAGTGCGATGAATAAAAGTTGTGTTTCTTAGGTTTATTTGTCGGAAAGTTCTAATTTATGGCATGATAGATTAGGACATGTAAACCTCGACACCATTAAGAAATTAGCGAGACAAGATTTAATCCAAATGACTAAATCCGACTCGACTAATAGGTGCGAAGTTTGTGTTGAGGCAAAAATGACTAAGTCACCATTTAATGCCATACAAAGAGACACGACTCCTCTCGAGTTAATTCACACCGACATATGTGATTTAAAACTAGTGCAAACTCGAGGAGGCAAAAAGTACTTCATTACATTTATAGATGATTGCACTAAGTATTGCTATGTTTATCTCTTAAGAAGTAAGGATGAAGCCTTAGGGGCTTTTGAGACTTATAAGAAAGAAGTTGAGAATCAACTTAACTTGAAAATTAAGAAAATTAGAAGCGATAGAGGTGGAGAATATGAAGCACCGTTTGAAGGATTATGTTGGGAATCCGGCATAATTCATCAAACAACGGCTCCATATACCCCTCAATCTAATGGAGTTGCTTTGAACGCAAAAACCGTACTCTCAAAGAGATGATGAACGCGCTTTTGATCAGTTCAGGCTTACCCGACAACTTGTGGGGGGAAGCAATACTCACTTCTAATTATGTTCTTAATAAAATACCCAAGAAAGGTATTGATAAAACGCCCTATGAATTGTGGCATAATCGTAGGCCATGTTTTAAATACCTTAAAGTGTGGGGGTGTTTGGCCAAGGTTGAAGTACCTAAGCCTAAACAAGTCAAGATTGGCCCAAAGACCATTATTGTGTTTTTATTGGATATGCCAATAATAGTAGTGCCTAGCGGTTTATAGTGCATAAATCGGACATTCCGGATATGCACGTAGGAACTACTATAGAATCAAGGAATGCGGTATTCTTTGAAAACATTTTTCCGGTTAAAGACAGGAAAGATGTAGGTTCTAATAAGAGAACACATGAGTCTACATCCAGTCCTTCTCAAATAGAAGATGAAGAACCGAGACGTAGCAAAAGGGCAAGAGTGGAAAAGACTTTTGGTCCTGATTTTCTATCTTACATGTTAGAAAACGAACCATCAACTGTTAAAGAAGCCTTGTCCAGGTCCGGATAGTTCGTTACGGAAGGAAGCTATTAACGGTGAAATAGAATCCATAATGCTCAACAATACTTGGGAATTAGTTGATCTCCCTCCCGGGTTGCAAACCACTAGGTTGCAAATGGATCCTTAAACGGAAGTATAAGGCGGATGGATCTATCGAAAAGTACAAAGCTAGGCTAGTTGCCAAAGGCTTTAGACGAAAAGAGGGATATGATTTCTTCGATACATACTCCCCTGTCACAAGGATCACATCTATTCGTGTTCTCATAGCTATTGCGGCGGTGCATAATCTTGAGATACACCAAATGGATGTGAAGACCCTTTCCTTAATGGAGAACTTGATGAAGAAATTTACATGGAACAACCCGAAGGGTTCGTGGTTCCTGGTAAAGAAAGAAAGGTGTGTAAACTTGTAAAATCCTTGTATGGACTAAAACAAGCACCTAAACAATGGCATGAGAAGTTCGATAGAACCATGTTATCGAATGGATTCAAGATCAATGAATGTGACAAGTGTGTCTACATTAAAGGAACATCTGAATCATTCGTTATCGTTTGTCTTTATGTAGACGACATGCTCATAATGGGAAGTAATCATGATTTAATCATGAATACCAAAGGCATGTTGAAGAAGAACTTTGACATGAAAGACATGGGATTAGGCGATGTAATATTAGGGATAAAGATCTCTAGAACATCCTGAAGGATTAGTTCTTTCACAATCCCATTACCTAGAGAATGTTCTTCGGAAATTCAATGTCTTTGATGACCCTCAGCTAAGACACTGTAGACTTGGCTCTACATTTAGCCAAGAACAAAGGGAACCGGTTTCTCAAGCTGGAATATGCAAGAATAATTGGCGATCGATGTACTTAACAAATTGTACTCGTCCGGACATTGCATATTCGGTGAGCAAACTAAGTAGATTCACAAGCAATCCCAGTGCGATCATTGGAAAGCTCTAATGAGAGTACTAAGATATTTAAAGTATACATTAAACCTTGGGATACTTTACAATAAATATCCAGCAGTATTAGAAGGATCTTGTGATGCCGGTGGATATCGGACACGAAAGACTCTAAATCCACAAGTGGATATGTATTCACTATAGGTGGAGGAGCGGTGTCATGGAAATCCTCCAAACAAACGTGTATAGCCGGATCCACAATGGAATGCTGAGTTTATCGCGTTGGATAAAGGCTGAGGAAGAAGCGAGAATGGCTTAAGAACTTCTGGAGGATGTTCCTTGTTGGAACAAACACATTACTGCTTTGTACTAATCCATTGTGATAGTCAATCGGCAATTGGAAGGGCACGAGAATAGTATGTACAATGGTAAGTCTAGACATATTCGTCGTAGACACAATACCATTAGACAGTTGATCAAGAATGGCGTTATCACTATTGATTATGTGAAATCATGTGATAACTTAGCGGATCCATTTACCAAAGGTATAAATAGAGATCAACTGTATAAAGCATTAAGGGAATGGGTTTAAAACCCACAACAAAAGAACTTATAGCGGACACTCAACCTTGAGAAATGGAGATCCCAGGCCCTTGGTTCAATGAGACAACCAAGTTATAAGTTCTAGTAGAGTTACTTGGAAACAACAACTCGGTTTATTAACCTGGAGATGTTGAATACTCATTCCCAGAACATCCAAGTACAAGCACATGCAGCAGTGGTAAGGTTAAGTTGAGAAAACTTTTAATGATTTCTATACCTACGGGTGGAGTAGTGCATGATACTCCTTATAGTGAGAATCACCTATATAAGTGAGAGGTAATAAGGCCGCCTCTAAATGAACGCTTATGAATGAGATACGGTCCAGGGCCAAAATGGACAAAACGTGAGAACAACAATTGTTAGAGCTGTTATTATGTGAGTATTATTGTCTTGGTATACACCCGACGATCATTTGGTTCAAAGGGACTCGCTACCAAATGGCTAGTATATCCGATAATATTTCACTAGGGAAGATTCAAGGCCACAAGCTATCTATCCCGATGTAATAATAGTTCGCCGGAACTTTGGACGAATTTGCATACATGCATTAATTGTCATTCATGTGGGGGATTGTTGGAAATGGGTAACGGAAAGTTAAGTTTGACTTAACGTTGATCTAGTTTCTAACGGAAGTTCGTTATGTGTTAACGGAACTAGTTACAAATGGTAGTCTACATTTGTTGTAGATTATATATAACTCATTTAATGTCTCAAAAACATTTCCGTGTGAATGAGAAATTAATGACAAATGATTTGTAACTTAAATATTGGGTCAAAGTGTGTTTTGGGTTGGTCCCAAAATTGGTGTGGACTTGTTGTGGCTAAAGGGCTGACGAGCAGGCTGAAGAAGCTTCTGCACGGCCGTGCAAGTGTCTAGGACACGGCCGTGCACCGTGCCTTGCCTTGCCACTCGACCGTGCAGAGCTATGAACTCGACCGTGCATATTGCCTTGCACGGCCGTGCAGTTCATTGGACACGGCCGTGCAAGTGCTGTTATACCCGAAAAGTTGTGACTTTTCAAGGGAAAAGCCACCAAACCCTTTGATTCTCTTTATATACTTCCCCTCCGAATTTCAATTTAGATACACAGTCATTTTGAGCATTTTACCCTCTAGAGAGATAGAATAACATAACCCAAATCATTGCATATTGTTGCATTCAATCTTTCAAGTCCAAAGTTCTAAAACCTTTGTTGTTCGTTAGATTAGTTATATTGGAGTGCTCCTTATAACTAATAGTAAGTCGTTTTATCTTACGAGAGTTTTGTCATACAACCGTAAGCACCAGTGCGGGACAAATAACTCTTACGGAGATTGTATATAATACAAGACTCGACTTGTTTCCAGTTTTCCCAATCTCCGTTATTTTCTCCGTCAGATTTTCTGTTAAGTTCTTGAGAAGCCATACATATTGTCCAACACAATTAACATAATCTTTTCTCTGCTTGTTTCAATAGCATGGGTCCTACACTATTTTTTTTTTTAATATATAATGGTCCAAGTAGTAATAAAACATTGATAAAGTTAAAGAGTCTTTCCTATGACTTACTCACTCCGTCCCATAAAGCCTTACCCATTTTGCTATTTTGGGCGTCCCACTTTAAAGTTCCACTTTTCAAAAAAGGAAACTTTTTAATACTTTTTTATTCATGAGACCCACTTGTCATACTCACAACAACTATCCACTTACTATTTTCTACCTCACTTTCTCTCTCCTACCCACTCACAACTCCTATTTTAATAACATTATATATATTCACTCCTTATTTTCCGTTCTCAACAGTAAATGAGTAACATAATGTGAGACGGAGGGAGTACATTTTAGTCCATAATGTACACTATAAACTATAAATAGCTATAATACATAATAAGAATTCAAGTTATTAGAAATAAATATTAACGAGTCATTATCACAACATATGATCCAAAAACATGGCTAATTTTTAAAATTAATACTACCCCGTTTCAAAATAAATAAGTATTTCTCAAAAAATCTAGACCTCAAATGAATGCAAAAAAATTGAATAAGTTAATAAGTCATCCATCACTAAACAACAACTTTTAATTCACACCGGGTTTGAAATGAAAAAACCGATAGAATATCTTATTCTCTTTATAATAATTATAAATAACAAAACTAACCCCACCTTCTCAAACCTTATTATTCATTCCTTCCCCTTCTCTCACTGCCTCCAACAGTCGTCGGCTGCCGCCGTTGATCATTGCTTCCTCCGACCACCTTCGGCCTGCAATTATTGCGGCAACTCCGTCGGCCGGCCCTATCCTCCCTTTGACAATCTATTTAAAAATAAATGTCTTTGTTTAGAGTTTAACCCATGACCGACTCTTTTTCTCTGTCAAAATTGAAAATCGAAAGCTTTTGATTGAACTTTAGTGAGAGTTGAACTCATAACCGACTCTTTTTCTTTGTCAAAATTGAAAAATTATTATTAAAACATGGTAGTTTCAGGGAACACAAAATCAAGAGTACGAATGTTGCGGGGAAATTGTACTTACTACCACTAAGTTCATACGAAGTTGTAATATCGGATCTAAAGTTTTATTTTTTGCAATTTAGTACATTATATTCGCAACTTGTTGCAATCCAAAGCAATTTTGGATGGACGGAACCCATAGCATAGCATGTGAGATGGAAATGATTTTTTGAGGGCAAAGATGTCTTTCAAATTATTACTTGAACAATTAAATAGTCAAATTACTTATTTACCCTCCAAAATTTTGGTTAAATCCAAATCCCATTTTGCCGGAATTTTGCAATGTTACTGCCGGTCCACAATGCCGCCACTGCCACCGCCACACCACCACCCGCCATAAACAAATTCAAAGTCAAACTTGAGTATTTGAGCATACCCACTTCAATTATTGCCAATCAATACAATAACAAAAAAGGATTTCATTCAAAAGCAACATTAAATCACAATCATCTTTCTAAAATCAAAGATTAAAAAAAAAAAAACCAAATTTGGAATCCCATCTTCCAAATTTCAGATCTGGGATTCGGGATTGATTCAGGGGTTTGGAGATGGGAGCCATAGCCGAGGTCGACGATGAGGGTGGCTGAGAGGAGCAGAGGCATGGGGTTCCGTGTGCTGGAAAGGGTGTGAGATGAGGGAATAGGGGATTGATGGGCAAGGAGAAACCATAGAACTAGACACTGTAAAAATGAGTGGAGGAATGGGGGAAGGAGGAGTTGGCGGGTGAAGGATGAGGGGTTACGGGAATATGGGAGAGAGGTGTTCAGAGGTTACAGAAATTAGGAAGTTGTTTTTTCTTTCTTTCACTTTTTGTATGCTATATAAATTATAAATTATATTATTACTATATTTTATTCTTAAATAACTAACTGAAATCGTAAATAAAAAAATTGAATGCAAAATTTATAAAAAGAACGGTGATGATGTCAAAAACGTTAGGATAAATCCAAATTAAGCCGAAGGTTGTATTCTATATGTTTGAATAATTTGAAAAAGATGAACAAACATGTAAATTAAGTCGGGGCTTCACCCGCAAATGCCATCCGGCGTGAGAGTAAATATTCGTGTGATATATAGAGAGCAAATCAATTGATAAGAGTTTTTTAGCTATTAATTTATGATACTACATCAAAGGTAGCATGATACATTAGGATAAACTTTACACATGCTTGTAAATGCAACAATAAGAATACATAAGTATTTGGTCTTACCTACAGAATTTGCGGGTTGCAATTTTCACATACACCCAGTCCATCAAGTCATTCGTGAAGCGGAAAAATGCATGTCTACCACGTCGATTGAGAAGCAAAACACCACATATTCCCCAAAATCCAGTAACGAAACCTGAAGACATACCAATGTAGAGCCATTTCGTAAACTCATCATCATCATTCTCTCCTCTGTTATCTTCACCACCAACAACAGTTGGTGGGGATTCATCACCAAGGTTTGATATAAGCGGAGGCCCATAAAGTCCAACATTACCAATAAATTTGGATGCATCTTGTCTTTGGATTTGAGTGCCTGATGGTATTTTCCCCGTAAACTCGTTGTACGACAAGTCTAGATAACTTAAGAAATTCAACTGAGACAAACTCGTAGGTATATTACCAGAAAGCCTGTTTCTAGATAAATCAAGAGCCTCAATTGACTTCAGCTGACCAATCTGTTGGGGAACCTTACCTTGCAATGCATTTCTGGATAAGTTCATAGCTACCAACTCAAACAGCTGTGTTATTTCATTAGGAATTTCTCCACTCAAGTTATTGCTTGAGAAATCAATGAGCTTCAATAGTCTCAGATTATTTCCAAATTCAAGCTCTCTACCTTGCCATCCTATCACTGAATAGTCAATATAGACCCCGCTGTAATAATTTTTCCCAAATAAAATGAGAAGTTGATGATTATTAAGTTCAATTCCTTTATGAACCATGGCACTGAGGTTGTTTAAACATGGAGGAATGGTTCCATGTAAGTTGTTTTGAGAAAGGTCCAAGATTTGAAGTTCATTTAACTGACATAAATTTAAAGGGATGGTCCCATTAAATTTATTTGATCGCAGACCGAGAACGTGGAGCTGCGATATATTCCCCCCAATCCAAGCAGGTACATTTCCGGTTAACATGTTCACTCCAACATCCAAGAAGATCAATTGTACACAATTTGACAAGGACAGAGGAAGCTCCCCTTCAAAGCTATTGTTGTACAAGTATAATGATTCCAAGAGAAGTAAGGATCCAATAGAAGACGGGATTTTCCCGGAAAGTCTGTTGTGCGCTAAGTTAACAACATTAAGATTTCCTAGTTTTCCCAAACAATCAGGAAGCTCTCCGGTTAGTAAATTGTATGAGATGTCAAGAAAGGACAAGGCTGCATCACTTAATTGGCATAAGAAATCCAGATTCCCAACAAATTTATTCCTTGAAAGATTTATCGACATGGAATTAGAAGGAAACAATGGTATTGGACCCTCAAAATGATTTGAACTCAGGTCAAAACCTCGAGGCATCTTTGATGATAAATTTGGTAAGATGCCTCCGAAATTGTTTGAAGATAAATTAAAAAATGGATCTTGTGTCGAAAGGTCCCACAACCATGGTGGGATGCTATCTGAAATTCCAGAGCTGGAAATATCAAGATAGTAAAACTTTTTCTGAGTTCTAATCCAATTTGGGAAAAGTGGGCCAAGATTGCAAGATCTCAAGCTGATAAAACGTAGCTGAAAATGGGGAGACCAATGATGGCTTACTTTTATTTGTAAAGCATTGCCGGACAACTCGAGATGGGTTAAGAGTGAGAGATTTGAAAAGTGAGCTTCAGAGAGAGTACCAGTGAAAGAGTTGTAAGAGAGATCCAAGAAAAAAAGCTGTGAGAGTGTCCCCATGTTTTTAGTTATAGTTCCATTCAGCTGATTGCCGGACAGGGATAAATGTATCAGGGAAGAAAACCTTATGATACCATCAGGCAATGGCCCATAAAGTTTGTTACTGTCAAGATACAACCGCTCTAATGCAGGCGACCCGGACAAGATATCTAGAAAGTCGGAGAGGTTCCCACTTAAGTTGTTGTTATTCATATTCAGGGAAGCCAAATTGCACAGATTTCCAAAAGAGTTGGGTATCATGCTTTCTAGAAGATTATTAGAGAGATCAAGATAATTCAAGTTAGAGAGGTTTCCAAGTTGCGATGGAACTATTCCGGACAAGTTACAGTAACTGAGTTTCAGGTTATTTAATTTGGTGAAGGAACCAAAAAACTGAGGGATTGGTCTGTTTTCAAAATCTATAAAACTAAGATCCAGATAGGTCAATTCCCGCAATTCAAGCAATGAAGGACTAATTTTACCTGCTAGATCTAGATCTGAACCCCTAAGATCAAGTTTGATTATATGACCAGTTTGGTTGCTGCACTCGACTTCACTCCATTTGCAGCAGTCTTTGGAACTCCAGGAAGGGACGAAATCATCTGTACCTCTAAGGTCAGCTCTGAAAGTAAGGAGTGCCTGTCTCTCCTTATCAATGCAACGAATGATTTCATTAGAACCATTTTTAAAACTAAAGGATGAGGAGATACTAACACAACTCACACACAATAATACTAGAAGAACTACAACACCCAACATTGTCTTTTTTTTTACTAAAGAAAGAAATAGAAAGAACTTAATATAGGTTGATTGATAAATAAACTTGTGATCAAATAGGATGTATTTATAAGTAGAAAGGAAATACTCCCTCGACCTTTGGTCCAAATGAAATGAATTCTAAAGTTTCCACAACGACTCAAACATGTTGACCAGGAGTCAACCCCCTCCTTAATAATTGATACAGACAACTTTACTCAAAAGAAAATATGGTCTTCATTTAATTATGTGCTATATGAAATTTGAAGTGACTCTTGGCAAAAAAAAAAGAAGAAAACAGCTGAAATATAGTTTAAATTGAGAAACAAAAAAATATTCCCAAATGTTTAAAATGAAAAAACTTAGTACTACAATTGTTGGCTTGTTTATATTTATTATTTATATAGCCAAACATTTTATAGAGTAAATTTAAATGTTATATATTGAACTGATACAACATTAACCTCTATGATTGAGTATTTATTTTCTTAAAATTTTTAGGATTGAATTTTATTGCAATGTAAATTGGTTAAGATGAATGTTTAAATAATTAATTAGGAAAGGAGTAATTGCAAGAGGAGAATAATTAATACAAATAGGTAAACATTTAAAATTAATTAATTATTGTATGTGCAATTAAATTTTACTTGAGACATATAAATTTGTTAAATTAAATAACTAAAAATAAATAAATTAGGAGGTAATAATGGTAGGAGGACATCTAATAATTTAATGTGGAAGGATAAATATTCTACACTAATTAATTATAATTAAGTAATGAGTTAAATTAATTAATGAGTGGAGCATGAGTTTTAGGCTGTCCAGTAATAATATCAACCATTGTTGTTTTAATGTTATAATATAGATTAAATAAATAAACCTTGTTCTGTTTCATAAGTTTATAACACTTGTATTAGGGTTTTAGTTGTAATTAGAACGTTTTTGTTACTACGGCTAGTTCTTTAAAAAAAATCATTTGAAATAAGATGAAGGGGTTTTTATCAATAAATCTTTGAGACATGAGAAATTATCAATAAAAATATTACAATATTATTTTTATTTTAGTATCACTGGGTTTGAAATGAAAAACTCGATAGAATATCTTATTCTCTTTATAATAATTATAAATGACAAAACTAACCCCACCTTCTCAAACCTTATTATACGGTCCTTCCCCTTCTCTCACTGCCTACAACTGTGCTGACACAGTCGTCGGCTACCGCCGTTGACCATTGCTTCCTCCGACCACCTTTGGCCTGCAATTAAAATCTTATTTATAAAAATTAAAAAATTGCAATAGTGATGAATGAACCGCAAGAAACAATTTTGACATTAAAAAAGATAAATATATTAGTGAGAACAATAAAAAAAAACAGTGAAAATATTGGTAATTGACCTAGAGTTCATTGACAAAATAGTAGTTTAGCCAAAATAACACAATAGTTACTCATTGATTTTCAAAACAAATAACAGTAGTTACAATATTTTGAACCGAAGGTTCCGAGTCCCAAATAATGCATAAAAAAAGTGAGTCAAAAGTCGCGAAAATTTACAAAGACTTGAGTAGAAGTTAATCATCAAATTTCCTTTCGTTCTTTTAACCAACCCATTATCTCTCCCTTTATTGACTAATCTACCATCATCTTTAATTTTTCCATAATCACTTTAATTTTATGATTTATTATATCCAATGACTCTTGACTGAATTATTAGGTAGACAATTAACATCATCTTTTCTCTGCTTGTTTCAATAGCATGGGTCCTAGATTTTTTTTTTTTTTTAAATATATAATGGTCCAAGTAGTAATAAAACATTGATAAAGTTAAAGAGTCTTTCCTATGACTTACATTTTAGTCCATAATGTACACTATAAACTATAAATAGCTATAAGGATACATAATAAGAATTCAAGTTATTAAAAATAAATATTAACGAGTCATTATCACAATATATGGTCCAAAAACATGGCTAATTCTTAAATTTAATACTACCTCCGTTTCAAAATAAATAACTATTTCTCAAAAAATCTAGACCTCAAATGAATGCACAAATTTTGAATAAGTTAATAAATCATCCATCGCTAAACAACAACTTCTAATTTTTCTAATTTGAAAACACAAGTTCCTGTGCATTCGACCCTCGTGCACTAGCGAGGTTTTTATTACTAAGTGGGTTTTTACTCCATCATATATTTTTCGGATTTATATTTAGATGGCCAGTAATTATATATTTAAAAATAGATTTATACTTTAGTGATATTTTAGATTATTATGTTTATTTTTAGAAGTGTTTGACTTGATTTCTAAGTTTTAGAGTCATAAAAAATAGGGGTGCTTGGAATTTCGAAATATTTTTTTCCCATTGCTTCGGGGCGTGTATCAAAAAAATATTGTGAAATAATATGCAAATTGTTTACCAAGCAAACAGCAAGCCATCTTACAAGTTTATTTCTCCTTCTCACACGTAAGAACAACAACATTCCGCTTTCGATTCTTGGACACATATATCCAACCTTCCAACGTCATCAAATTAAGAAGCATTAGGCCAAACTCCATAGATGTTTGTAAATGTAAGCAATAATATATAGTAATAACAAGATAACGTAGTATAATTAGTTGGTATTACCTTCAGAAATTGCGTGCTGCCCTTTTCACATAGAACTAGTCGGTCAAGTTATCCGTGAAGTGGAAAAAGGCATGTCGACCAGGACAATTGAGAAGAAAAGCACCACATATTCCCCAGAATCCAGTAATGAAACCTGAAGCCATACCAATGTATAGTTATCCGTGAAGTGGAAAAAGTGCAATTTTATCCTTGTACAGGCAATGTACAAACTAGTCAAGCACCCTCCTTAAAAATGTTGACAAGTCAAATGCGACATTTATTTTGGGACGGAGGGAGTATTATTTTATTTGTCTATCTCTGAATGTGTCAATTACAAATATACGAGAAACAGAATGACCAGAATTAAACATGTTGATGATTTTTGGATGATTACAAGAAATAAGACTCATTAGTGTGTCATTAATCCCTGTTAGCACTGGCTGAATTTACTCTCCTGTACTGTTTCATCAGTTAAGTTATACTATTGAACTCCGTATTATGTTAGTTTCTCTCCAGAACCATTATTCAAATATGTATTGCTGGTTCTTAGAAGCGATGGTTTGCTAAGCTCTTATCCTGACATACTTCTTAATTTATTCCCTCCGTCCCGATTTAAGGTTCTTAGTTTGACTTCACACACTTAATTCAAACATATCAAGCTAACCCCTAACTTCTTTGTTAAAAACTTGATTAGCCCTTATGACATGTGCCTCTGCTCCCTTGAATTGTGTAAACTAAAAATAGTAAATGCCACAGTGTTGAAGATCTACAAGTATGTATTCAGAATCGCGAAGCACTACCTGTTTATTTGCACTTTTTACTGCTCCCTCCGTCCCCAAAATGAATGTCCTTTTGGGATTTAAGGATCATTTTGAAAAGATTGATTTTTTATAGAAAAAAATCATAAACATTCTTGCTATTCACTTTCAAAATTTTAGTTTTGCAAAAATATAATGAACTATGAAAAAAAATTGATTTAGGGACAAAGGAAGGGAGACGCCCTACAGAACCGGATGTGTTTGCTTCATGCTCTATTGATGGAAGTATAGCCATATGGGATATTATAAGCTCAACTTGTTATGCTCTATTAAATACACATTATAATTTTATAATTTTATATAAAATAATAATTAAATTTTAACAATATTTTTCATGGAAGCTTACATTTCCTTCACCAATCTTTGGTGAACTTGGAGCTCTAGCTTCTCAAGTACAAGATATACACCTGATCTCAAGAATATGTCGTACATGAATGTTTATTATAAGAAAATCTTCATAAATATTGATCAGTGATTATACCTATGCCTGAGTTACAAGAACATACCGATCTTCATGCTCCTCAAGAACATGTCGTAGAAGTCGAAGATCTCCTCTTCTCATAGCTAGTACAATGTTACTATACTGTGTACGATCACGAAGCATGAAAATGTTAATAACTTGTCTCGATCATTCTTTAATGAAAACCCACAAATACAAATGCATATACATATATCATACAAACACATACTATTGCAAGTAAAATGGGTCCCTTCAATAACATGTTACTATTAGTTCGCAACCTCTAGTGGAATTCATTTTTGATTCTCAACAGAGCTTCAGGTTTCTTCATAAACTATTGATTGGTTTAAGCAAAAAACGAATCTCCACCATTTACATGCACACTTCTCAATGATAAAGCAGGTTATTGTATCATAGTTGCCTACAATTAGAATATGCAGAATCCAACCAACTGTACTTCTGGTGGTGGCAGTGCCAAAAAAGAAAAAATCAGATAGCTATCCATCCATGTTCTTAAGCAAGTTCAAAACAAATTGAATATCGATCACCCTTGAGCATATAAAAAGCTCACGGTAACATCAAGAACTATAACAAATCGTGGATGGTAAGTTCATTATGTGATGATCACCGTAAAATCTCTACTACTCCCTTCGTCCCAAAATGAACGTCCAAAAAAAATTTCAAATTTGCTCTTGACAAATGCAACCTATAGAATGTGCAAATACCTGGAATGCCAAGAAGTTCTCCCAAGGTTTTTTACATATTCTTTTCTTTCATGGGGGCGGTTGCTAAAAACATCATATAAACTACATTCATAATAGCATTCTGGAAAACGCAATTGATTACTATCCTCCTTTCGTAACCTACCGCTATACTAAATGGACAATTGAAAAAAAAAACTTGGAAATAAATGAGTTTCCGATCAACGCTTGTGGAATTTTGTGTTAATTTTCTTTTTTTTTCTTTTTGTTATTATTTATTTATTTTTAAAAAAATTGGGGGGGGGGAGTGGTGATGGGGGTGTGAAGAACTACGGTAGAAAGTAAATGAAACCGTATGAAACCGTACCTCAACCAACTTATCTTGCCCATTGAAAGCTTCACAGGTATCAGATATTTCAGGATCATCCTAATTCAACAGATCCACGGAAATACAGCTTCAGTTTCGGAGATATACGAATAATCAATAGATGCACAAGACTTTTGAAAAGTAAGGAAAGCATATTGTACCAATACAGGCACCTAAGAGCATGACTTCTACAACAAACAAAATTGCATGAACAAGTAGATTTTCAGCAAAATTCATTTCTGATTGCTCTGCAGCTGGAAAGGGGCCTGAGGCCTGAGGCATACGCATTTCAAGGAAACAAACTTGTCCCCGTTTTGCTGTTTATTTTGAACTTTTTTATGCCCTGTTTAGTTTTTCATTACAATCTGATATCATTCTCTAGATTTCATAATGTCAATTGGTAGGTCAAGAAAACTTTTAGATACATAATAATAAAACAAAATAACATCAAAGGCAAACAAACTAATGAAGGAACAGGTTCCAGCTCTTAAGTATTTACTATGAGGCCTAAAAGGACAAGAAAATTCAGGCACAGCCATCTAAAAAGCAAGTCCTAATGAGTAAATAATGGTGATTAGGAAATGACTTATTGGGTAACCATATCAATCATGACTAATTAATCAATCCACACTTCGAAACTAACCGATTAGTTGAAAATTTGAAATGAATTCCTCATGAAGATCATAAAATGTCAATACAAAAATATATGCAGCAAGAAGACCCGAATCGAACCTTATATTTGCCTCACTGTGGGAATTACAATTTCTCAAGGCATATGATAGTTTATGATCAGCCTGTAGAATACAAGGGACAAATATTACAAATATAAGCATAATGGGTGGTTAATCTCAAATGGACACACATAAATTCAAACCACAATAGAAGTTGAGAACAAACATTGAATGAAGTTCAACTTAGCATAATCATCTATGTCTGCCTCTCTATAACCTAAGGGGAAAGGTAGGGTTTGTTATTTATAGCTCACAACTTGAAATTAAAAAAATGTAACTACACACTCTAAATATATGAGATCTTTAATGCTGTCCGATACACTTTTAAACTGGTACCAAAATACCAAGACAGAGATGTGTTATGCCGCGCTCTATTTGAAAGCAACCCAGTATCCTTAACCCTAGTCCAACAAGGGAGTAGCTCAAGTCTAACTACAAGGACCGGGATGGAACAAAAAAGAGATACGTACATTAGTCACCACTAATCCTTAAAACATGCACACCAGCACAAAATGGATACTGTTGCATGTGTCATAACATCAAAGATGCCATCATTGTGGTGAAATGAAAAATGAGACTACTTACAGCAAGAAAATTTTCATTGAACACTTCCAGGGGACCAGTGTAATACATATAGGTGACCTGAAATGGCATACCAAGGAAAAGATAGCTCTTATAGTTTTAAATCTAGTTTCCATGATCAAAGATTCAGACGATGAAGTCAACTCTCACCTTATCCCTGACAGGGAATTCTTCAAAATCAAATATGCGAGCAGTTTCAATACTTCTTATCACACTTCGGCAAAGATGAACTGTGCCAAGCTGCAAAAAGTAGTACAGCACAGCAGGATCAAAGCATATTACACAGCCAATTCACAAATTCGTAAACATTGTCGGTGGGAAAGTTTGCACATCTAAAGATTTGTTTGAACTACAAAGACACAAAGAAATATCTTCATCTTAAAGCTAATGGTGCAAAAGTTTCCTAGTAAATAACCTATCACTTGGTGTTGCCGTTACAAAAAAAAAAAAGTATAAGTTGCCAGCTAACAAAGTAAACGAGAAACCAAAAACAAATGGTAGTTGAAAAGAAGAAGAAAGATAGATACATGCATGCATACATACATACATATGTAACATATCCATGTCTATATCTATATCTATATTTATATTTATGTCTATATCTATATCTACTGTACTAATAGAAGCATAAACTAGCAAAATATCTCTTTTTGGACCAATCCCAACCATTTACTTTATCACTACCATATTCTCTAACTTGAATGCATTTTTTAAATTCCCTTGAAACAACAACAATTTCTATGTCAGTGGCTACCCCAGTGGCGAAGCCAGAAATTTTCAGAATGGGGTCAAGGCTACTTCTAAAAATATGTTATTGAGGTGTCCAAATTTAGTATAAAAAGGGTCCATGTAATAATTTAGTGCAATCTTTACCTAAAATTAAGGGGGTCAAATGTATAAATCCATCATTTAAAGTAGTAAAAAATCATTTTTCTAAAACTTGAAGGTGCTAAATTAACAATATCCAATATTTTTTTGGTCTAAACTACAAGTATTCGAACACTTTCCAAAATTGAAGGAGGTCAAATGACCCCCATACCGCATACGAGGTTTCGCCACTAGGAAGCCCACTCACCATTAGATGTCTCTCTGTCTAAATAATTTCTTTATTTACAAGACCGTCTCAATGATTTCTTCTATATTTATGATTCATGGTTGCTTAAGGTTAAGTGTATTTTGAGCAGTTGGATCTCAATTGTTTTCCGGTTTGGTCAGGAAGGGGATTCATTAGTGCTGCCTTGCATGAACTTCAGCTTAACCAACCTACATAAGTGATTTAAAGTTCATTATTCTTAAAATCATTTGTTGCTTCTAAAAATAAAATCAGTAATGTATAAATTCACTAGTAGTAGAAATAGATTGATCAGTATGCATTTGTAAAATTATTCGATAACGTGATATTGGTCAACTTACGGTAAAAACCCTTGCTACAAGTGTGTATATATACACAATAGGAAAGCTGGGAAAGGGAAGGGAATGAGACAGGAAGAAGAAAAAAGAACCACAGAAGAAATCATCACCTTGAAATAAACTTTGAACATCTGGCAAGTGACGTATAATGCTCCAACACGTTTTGGGCCTTTTACCTACTATGTAGAGGTCCACTGTCATATAATTAGCTAAACAAACGCAACATGCACAATTATCTAAGATGATTTCTATGTAGTTTTCAACATCTGTCAAATATGCATCCAACTAAGTTACTTGTAAACACCTGTCATGCAACCCTGACATAGTGATCTATTCTCAATTTTATTCTCGGTCCGTGTTAAAAGGAGAAATTCTTAAAGAAAAGAGTGCTTTAGGCCATGCAGTTTTAAGCTCTACATCGTCCCCTCAATTGAGAAATGCATAATGGTAGACCTTGGTGAATCAATAGTGATAACTTCGGTACCATGCAGCACATGCGTTTTGGTCACTGAAACGGTACACGCTGGTACCAGCGCATCGGTTTACCGTTTTGGGTTTATTGCATTTTTTTAATACTCCTTCCTTCCTATTTATATTGGCCACGATTGAACCCAAGTGAACTTTGACCAAATATTAATGTCAATTTATTCATCCTAAGGAAATTTTTAAAAATTGTTATTAATAAAATACTCACTGATCTTTTGATAACAAGTTTTAGAATTTCATTAGGATGATTGGATTGACATTAATGTTTTGACAATTCACTTATATTGACCGAAAAATTCGAACGTGACCAATATAATGGGAATGAGAATGGGAATGAGGGAGTAATAATTTCTAATTCCCTGACATACTTTTCTTTTTCAATCAATAACAACATAACTAACACATATTTAAAACCGGAGATGATTCTTGGATGTAGTTATGAATATGCTGCCTCGTTACAATTAGGAGATGGTCCTTGGCCAAAGTTGTGAAAGGCTTCATCGGATTAAGGCACTTAATTATAGGAAGTGAAGTTTTCTTTATTTTTCTGCTTTACCCTCAAACTTAGTTTATTTACAGAATATCCCTTAATTTAAAACTGGTTGATATAGTCATTTTGTGTTTCGACCTAAATTTTGCATTTCGGCCACAATTCAGACTGGTTCAAGTAAAAAAATTAAATGAAACGGAATGTTACATGTTTTGCACATGCTTTGGGCTTGTACGGTGCGTACTTCCTTAGATGCACCAAAATGAACGAAATTCATAACAATGGGTGAACTTGCTGTGAAGATCTATCATAGAATCTTTAAAACCCATATATGGAAAGGTAAGGTTTGGTTAGTGAAATATATGGAGCAGCTTCGACTCATCCTTTTTTTTTTTAACATATACAGAATTGCAAGCTTAGTGTAAAAAATTTAAGGTGGATAATTTGATTAACATCATGTGTCTCTGATCACAACAACAGATTTGGCTAAACAAATGTCAAATGATGTGGATTGATGAAGCCAAAAAACATGTGATGAAACCAAAGACGTCGCACAGACATTTTGCTAAGGATGAAATGGCTTTTAATATTGTCAAGATTGATGCTCGGTATTGTTCAGATATCCAGTTAGAACAACAGATGAATTATGGGTTCTCGGTTAAAACTAGGGGGAAGAGAGATTAAAGCTTTGATGAGGTAGATAATTTGATGTACACCATGTGTCTCTGTTCACAAGTACAACAGACTTAGCGAGACAAATGACAAAGGATGTAGATTGATGAAATCAGTAACATATGATGAAACCAAAGAGATCGAAAAGACATTTTGTCAAGGATGAAATGGCTTTTAATGTTGTCAAGATTGATATTCGAAATTGTTCACATATGGTTTTAACATATCGATGAATTACGGGTTCTCAGTAGAAATTAGGGGAGGAGAGACACGTACAGCAAGAATCCCAAAAGCTTTCATGAGGAATGAGCCAGCTGCACTCAGCTTCTCCGGGTTTTTTCCATTTGAAGACAGCTGTATGTCGGCCTGCATTCACAATTAAATGAGCTATAGATAGCATTACTATGAAGAAAACGATCCACAAGCATATAGAGCCTCAGATATAGCATGCAATATAGTCAGTGACTTTGCGTTGACAAATGGAACATTTTTCTGTTTGTATTTTGCAAGAACCGCAGAAAAACTCAACTTCTCATCTTTTGGTTGCAGGCAGCTACTTAAGATTTTAGTGGAATAGTGCGCTTTCCTCACTATTTCGCAAAGGTCCATTACTCAATGCCAAAAAAGTCAAAAAAAGTATAATCGCCAAGTCACTTCTACAAGGTCGAAAAGGAAACGTGGAGAGAGGGTCTTGTAAGCAATTAAATGAAACAAAAAAACAAAGGATGCCATTCAACAGAAGACAGTTATTACCTTCTCAGCGAGCACCCTAATTTCATACACAATCACATATAGAGCTTCTAACGCCCATGCCGATTCCCAGGACCGAAATTCCTGAATGAAAGCACTGAATAAATTCCATTATCAATACTCTACTCAAAAGTCAAAACCAAGAACAGAAATTTAGTTCAAAATAGTTACGAAAAATACTTGGCAGATTTTTCAAACGCCTGGTAGGAATCAACCAAGTTCCCAAGCCTATAATTCTGCACGGCTCGAAACTTAGGAACTATAATTTCCACATACTGCGAGTATCTGTCAGCTTGTCTAATCACTCTATTAGCATCCTGGTAAAAGAAAAATAAAAAGTGGGAAGAGTTTAGTCAAATTGGAGCCGCAATGAAAAGCTCCAAGTTTTGTTGTCCAAAAGACCCAAGCTTTAAATTAAGTTTTGTAAGAATGCAAGATAAATATATTTACACTCGTGATCAAATTCAAGCCCTAATTTCACAAATACAGAATGCAAACAACAGAGAATATAAGACCTATAAGTACCTGCACAGACAAAATTTATGCAAAAATACTTGAAACATAAATGAGAAAAATTTGTGCGGTTATACATTGTACAGTTGGACTTTAACTGAGTGTAAATTGAGTTTATGATGAAACTACAATAAAATACTGACTTTAAACTTTGAATGGTAATAATTTTACACCCCAAAACCTCTGGTTGAAAAGATACAAAGGTTCAAGATAGCAAAGCATGCACAAAAACAGAAGATATATGTATCTTCACACACTGATTTGTGTTAGGCTCGTACAACAAATATGTGAAACGATATAAAATCAACAAAACAATCACAAGTTCTTTTTCCAAATTCAAACCATAGCCCTACCAACAAAGGGTCCCTAATTCCAGAAACAATGAACTTAGACTTCGTGCAGCCACCATAGATCAGCTCAACTCAACTCAATATATGTCTCAATCACTTGATTCACCGTTTGCCATTATGTAAGGTACAATGCAAGACCCTTAACATATCCCTCACATTAATTTTTTCTTTTTAAGAATTGTCACCCATGTTGTTCCGCCTTATACTAGCTCTAGAGTTTTCGTTTATATTGGCTATACCAACTGCTACAGGTGTAGTTAGAGGCCCATGCAATAAGCTCCTAAATCATCTCAAGTGGTTTTCTATTTTTGATTGCATTCTATTGATTTTTACTATCTCATGGACATTCTTCCTTTTTTATTTCGCCTCTCACATTCTCTTGTCGACTATTTCCATTTCATTAACAAATTCCTTCGTAGTTCCCCAATATAATTTTTCTTAAATGCCCAACATATTTTTACATATATAGTAGTGCGGGGCTCATTTTTGTTCGATAATAAACTTGTACTCCCTCCGTCCCATTCGAATTAGGACAATTTGCCATTTTTGGTGTCCCACTTGAAATAGGACAACCCCAAAATGGCAAATGTTTTATTAATGAGACCCACTTTGACACTCACAACACTTTCCACTCGTTATTCCCTATCCCACTTTCTCTCTCCTACCTCACCTTTCATACTCACAACATCTATTCCACTAACACTTTTCCTTAATCTCCGTGCCCAACCCAACAATCCTATTTCGAGTGGGACGGAGGGAGTATGTCTTTACACAAAACTCCGAATGCACTTGGCCACTTATCCATTTCATCCATTTTGAATTATATTTTTACAACTGACATTATCTCCTAGCTCCCTTCTTGATTAGTCGCCAATCATGAAGACAAATTTTGATCCTTTCATAGTTCTTCTGGGCCATATAACCTAATTTGTCTCCAAATGCCACCAATTTCACATTCCATATTATTCAGTTTACTCCTACCTATTCTACAACCCAACTCCACTAAGCAAAATCTTCCTGATCATGGAAACAACTAGGGAATGTAGACATTGCACGTTACATGTGTACGCCCAAAAGTGGAAGCACTCAGTCAAACATAAAGACTAAGTCAATAATTATGTGGATGTTCAAGCAGGCCAAACAATAGTAGATTGATGTAAGCATACATGCAAAATCACGCACAAATCCATACATCTATGCCAAGAATGGCATATAAGCAACAATAGAAGCTAGTTGCCTACTTTTAATCCTAACTCAGCAAAATCAAAGCTGAATGCATCTCAAAATGTACCACAATCCATAATCCTAACTCAACCACTAAAAAAATTGTACTTCCAAAGATAAACATTGAACGTACACCCGTTATTGCACACAAAATAAGTAGCTGAGCTTAAATCTAATTCAACAAACCAAAAACATTCCAATTTCAAAAGCAGTGAAGCTTCGTACATAACATGTGTATACAAAACGAATTAAGGCACAAATGAAGAAAAAACTTACATATGTTAACAGAACGAATTAAGGCACAAACTAAAGGCGTTAGAATCAGAATTTAAACCCTAATTCAACAAATTATTCGAATTAAGTAAAAATCAAGAAATTAATACCTGGGTGAGATTGAGAGCGTCGGCTAGAGAGAGGAGGGAAGGAGACTCGGAGGAGAGATAAAGAAGGCGCTTGAGAGTGGATGCGTCTTGGTATGAAATGGCGTCGGAAAATGGGTTTAGGTATTCTGTAATTCTTCTGTTCGCCTCTCCCATACTCATGTACGCCATTGTTGAGATTAAATTACACCGATTTCCTTTCTCTTCCAGCAAAAATCAATGGAGAAGATTAATCCGCCATTGATATAATTATAAGGTCCTTGGATTCATAGACCTAACTGGAGCTGGTACTTCTTCTGTAGAAAGACGAAACGGTGACGACCATGTTTCATTCCGGGAATTTTGCCTTATAACAATTGTTACTATAACAATTGTTACGAAGGCAAATTGCAATTAGGTTACCAAAGATTACTAACGGTTGCAATTTGATTTTTAACATTAAATTTTTAGCTTTTTTATTTTTCACAATAATATTTTGTCTCAATTCAATGTAAATTTTGTGAAAAAAAACTAACTCTCGTTACAAATATTTGCCAAGTGCGATGCAAATATTTTTAAAAGAGTAAAATAATAATAATAATAATAAAATAATAATAATAAATAATAATAATAAATAATAATAATAAAAAATATAATAATAATAATAATAATAATAAATAATAAAAATAAAAAAATAATAAGAAAATAATAAATAATAATAAGAAAATAATAAAAAAAATAAGAAAATAATAATAAAAAAAAAATACTACCTCCGTCCCACTTCAAGTGAGCCGCTTTCCTTTTTGGATCGTCCCACTTCAAGTGAGCCATTCCATAAATGAAAATATGTGAACAGTGTTTCGGACATTTATACATAATGTCCATATATTTACAAAGGTATTACTAGTGGCACATTATAATTAAATCTACATTTTGAGGGTAAAAGTTACATGTTTTAACTTTTACATTATCTCTCCTCTAATCTTCTACCCACTTTCAATTCTTTATTCATTTTTCTTAAGAAGCGTGCATTTATACCATGACTCACTTGAAGTGGGACGGAGGGAGTAATAATAAATAAAATAATTATAATAATAGTAATTATTATTAATAATAATATTAAAATAATAATTATTATTGTAATTATTTTATTATTTTTTTTATTTTTTATTTTTTTTATTATTAATATTATTTTTTTATTTTTATTATTTAATATTATTTTATTATTATTATTGATGCCGCAAGAATTGTGCTTATCAATCTTCCTCCACGTGGCAGGACTGATCACCTAGCTCCTTGACCTGAAATCAGAATCCACGACTAGCCGGATGTGTCTTCGGCTTAGACCCTCGGGCGTGAGAGTAAGTGTCTGAAGATTGGAGAGCAAAATATGTATTGAATAATGGAATTCAGATAACAAAATTGCAGTTACCTTTGCACAGTTGGTAGTGGTAATGTATTTATAGTTGATGTAGGTGGTTTAATGACAGGGCTACATGTGCTCCGATGTTTTAGGGACAGTTACGCATTATTTGAACGTGTCTTAAACGGTCCCTGATTCATAGGGGAGCAGTTATGGCCAGAGTAATCGCACGTGCGCCTGTAGCCGTTAAGTCGACGCTTGCCTTGGCAGGTCGAGGTCGACACTTGTGTTTGGGTCGACCTGACTGTCGGGTAGAGTTGGATCGTTCCCGAAATATGACTGGGTCATAAGGTCGGACTAAGTTAGGTCGGGACCTAGTAGGTCGGACAATGAACTTAGTCGACTGATATATGAGATGGGCCTTGAGTCATGTATGGATTGGGCCTAGCCCACTGAGAATGGGGTGGAAATAATCGCTTTGAGGACTGGGCTTTACTCGCTTGGCCCAGCTAGATACTTTTTGTATGTTCAGTGGCCCCCAACTTTCGAGTTGACTTTGTCGACTAGGAAGTTAAGGAAATTTTTGATGAGGATTGATTCACTCGCAGGTCGCTACTCGCTCTGAAGTTTAGTCGACCATAGATGACGTGTCACAATCTGGATCGTTGGCGAAGAACGGTCAGATCTGAAGGAGCGCCGTTTTTCTGTAATCATTATTGTTTTGACGTTTGAGAGTCCACCTCGGAAACTGTTTCCGCATTCAATTGGGAAAACAAAACCTTTGAATTTTCCTTTTCCTCTTCAACCTTGGAACATATAAATACCAGATTCCTTCCTCATTTAGAACTTTTGCTCTCCTTGAACTCTTCCGCGACTCCGGTGACAGCAACGGAAACAGCAACTGCTTTAAATTGAGCTTTCGTCTTCCATTGCACCCCCCTTCGTTCGACTGTTAAGGTACTCCTCTTACCCTTTAGGGCTTAATTTCTGCAATTTCATTGATTTCGCCATGGCTAGGACCTTTAGCACTGAGCCTGGAGCTTGGTATGGCTACTGTAGTGCCAACCGTAGGGTTTATAAACACTTAAACGGAGAGTGGAGAGAGATGACTATGGAGGAATGCACTTCAATTTTGACCCGTTGGGGCTTGCGTTTTACTGAATTGACCTTGCCTGTGGGAGAGAACTTAGGTATCTTAGAAACGAATGACCCAAGAGTTGTGTCCTTTCACCTCTTCCATGAGCTTCTTGACCATCTAGCTGTGTTTTATGTCCAGGATTCCAATAAACCCTCTTTTCTTAGGAACAGGATTAGCTTTCCGGGGGAATCTAGGTCGCCCCTTAGTATGTCTACTAGGTCCCATGAAACCGTGTATAGAACTGATTCCCCTGTTTCCCCTTCTTCTTGTACAGATATGGAGACTCAAGGTGAAGCTAATGCCTCGACCTCATCGAGCCCACGCATAGTCGATGCTTTCGAGACTTCAGTGGTGCCGGGCAGGAATGAAAGGGGATATGTGCCCCAAGGGCCACTTAGAGGAAAGCAAAATTTTCCCTCCCGAATGTCTATGATCCACGACTTCTGTGAGGTGGACAGGGAGGAATTTGATATTACTCTCTACAGCAAGAAGGATTTCTTCGACCAGTTTGGTCGCACCTACAAGACAGATCCTACTAGAGTCGCCTTTTATTATGGTCAATTTGTGGCCGGCCTGAGATTGCCCTTGGACCCATTCATTAACGAATTCTTAGAATGTGCCAATGCCTTACCTCTCCAGCTGGGTGCTAACACGTGTAGAGTCTTAGTGTGCTTCGCAATGGTGTGCCGCTTCTTAGGGTATGAGCCTTGTATGAGAGTATTTAGAGAGTTTTTTGGCGTTAAATTTGATAAGTCTCAGGGTATAAGCACCCCCTCAAAACCAAATTCTCCCAAGTTATTTATCAATTTGCCCAGTAAAGTCAGTGGTTGGAACTCTCACGTGGCAGTAGTGGAGAGTAGGCTGGGATGGGAGTTCCCTTTACCCAATGAGGACACCAAAGTAATGAAGGACGAGGAGCAATGGGAACCTTACTGGCATGCGGATTTGCGCAAGAAGCTAGCAGAGTTGGTTGCTCATAGACCCATCAGTTGGGAGGTTTTAGGAACCACAAAGAATAATTATATTCAAGCTGGTATGATGCTAGGAGATGATGACGCTGTGCCATTGGTTCCCATAGTCAGGTGCTTAAGGTATCCGGATTGGGTGACCCATGCTCTGGCTAGGTTTGAGAAAAAGTGTTCACTCTGCCAGAAGACCCCCAAGTATTGCAAGGCTAATGGGGAGCATGTTGGTGGTAAGGACTTTACTCGCCTCTTCCTTACACATGTGAAATTTTTATGATTTTGCTCCAACTTGCTTGGCCTTTCTATTCGACTTTCTGCTCGTATTTTGTTGATTCCTGTGTAGAGCTCGTAGCATGTACATGTGTAGCCTCTGTATAGAATTTTTTAGCTCATAGTCATGTTGCTCGTATGTAGAACTAGTAGCTCGTACATAGAACTATCTTTATATGTCGAGCTAATACTTTATCCTCCTTGTTTCATGCAGTCTTAACTCCTGCCCAGGAAGCCAACATGGGAAGAGCTATTGACGTGAGGAAGAGTAAGAGAAGCCATGGAGCTGCCAATGCTAGGGAGAATCGAGAGACGGAAGGAGCTAAGCGTAATGAGCTTCTGAAGCTGGTTGATCAGGACACCTCCAAATTTATTCCTGCAGAGGAGAACTTGGAAGAGCTGGGGGAGGAACATGTTGATGGAGGTGGTGCTCAAGGCTCTGAGGAAGCTGGTACTGCTGGAGTTGAGGGGACTGAGCTGAATGTGGAGCCAGTCAAGGAGGTTGTTAGGGCGAGAACCATAGCCCAGGCTAAAACCAAGTCTAATGCTGCCTCCAAGGCAAAATCCCCTGTCATTGCTGTGGATGAGGAGGATGAAGAAGATGATGATGCTCCCCTGAGCAAGAAGATAAAGATTGGGCAATCTAAGGCCAGCTCGGCATCTGATCAGGTCGACGCCAACGAGCCCATGGAGGCCGAGATAAGGGGCCCCCAGTCCTCTCCTGTCCGGGTTTCTTATGCCGAGTTGATTCAGACTCGTGTTGACGAACTGAGCGATGTGGTTCCTTTGACAAGGATCAACTGCTTGGCCAGGGAGTACCCTGAGTTGGAGTATGGACAGGTGATTGTCAGGAGGGGAGCTGACCAGGATCTGATCAGGGAGTTCACCAACAAGCCTTTGACTCCAGAAGCCTGTCGAGCTAGGGTCGGGCTAGCTTCCTCCGAGGTAAATCTTGTAATTTTTGTATTGTTGTATTTATTTCTCTTGTCTTTCTCTTTTCTTTACCTTACTTCTGCTCGATCTAACCTCTTGCCCTTACTCGTCATTGCAGTCTCTTGCCATGATTGATTTGGCTACCACTTACTGGAAAGTTGCGGAGGAGCAGGAAAAGCTGGCAAAGACTATGCTGGCCAAGAAGAATGAGGAGTTGAAAAAACTTGATGATGATCACGCGAAGCTGCAGGATGAGCTTGAGAAATTGAAGGAGACCCACTCTGATCTGGACAATTCATACGATGCCTTGAAGCTTGTCAAGGATAATGAGGTGAAGCTTAAGGAGGAAGCTTGGAAGAGTTTGGGAGAGGCTAACAATGAGCTCGCCATTCTCAAGGAGGAGAAGAAGAAGATGTCAGCGGACCTCGACCTGGCGACCCAACAATTGGAGGAGGTGCCAGTCACCTTAGCCAAGAAGCAAGAAGAGCTGGATGCTGCGCAAGCTCAATGGGGGGTGGAGCTAGCTGCTGCTGTGAAGACCGCTAAAGAGGAGGTTGTGAAGGCCTACAAGGATAGTGATGAGCTCCACACTTATATTACCAAGCAGGCCAGCTCCTTCTGGATGTAGGTCGAGCTCACATGGCTCGATGTATTGTGGTGGATCCTTCTTTCACAATCTCTATTGAGCAGCTTGCCCAATGGGCTTCGGAGGATCCTTACAACTCTGCAGCTCGCCAGGGCCATAGCCTAGTGCCCTATAACGACAATGACTTGGCTAACATTGCTAAGGACGACGAAGAGGCAGAAGCAGAAGTTTGGGTCCCTCCTGCAGTTGAACCATTGAACTTTGGTACAATCCTGGCTGAGTTGGAAGAGCCTGATGAGCCAGCCTTCGAAGGAGAGACTCCCCAATACTCCATTTCAGATTCTAGGAAGATTCTATATCCAGATCAACAAAAGGATGTCTTGGGCGAGCCTGCTGCTGCAAACGATACTGTGGATGCCAACCCAGCTTCTACCAGTGATCAAGTAGAAGGAAATCCTCTAGTTTGAACTTTAAATTTATTGGTTGTGTAACAGACAAGCTCCCAACACTTTTTAATTTTTGCTTTCTTGAATGCTTGAATGCCTTGGCCCAGCTTTTGGGAGGCATAACATTTCGTAACTTTTTTGCTTTCTTTTAAGTCCTGGCCCGTTTTGGGAGACTTAATTATACTTAATCGTAGCTGACTTTCCTTCATTGTATGATGTATGCTTTTGGATTTGGTACATAGGTGTCGAGCTAGATGAGATAGGACAAATGAGTCACCTTAAGACTAGGGTCGACCTGACCTATGATGGCTCAGTCGACCCCAGACTTACGTAGCTTTTACAAACGAGATTGACTAAGAGTCGAACCTGTTCAAACTATCACAGCTGACCAAGAGTCGAGCTCATTAGAACGAAGTCGACCTTAGGTCGGGCTTGTTTTAAGGAAAAAAGTTGATTGAGAATCGATCTAACTAGAACAGACTGACTAAGAGTCGAGCTTGTTAGAACGAATTCGACTAAGAGTCGGACTTGTTAAATGAACAAAGCTGATTAAGAATCGAGCTTGTTAAGACGAAGCTGACTAAGAGTCGAGCTTGTCAAAGGAACGAAGCTGATTAAGAATCGAGCTTGTTAAGACGAAGCTGACTAAGAGTCGAGCTTGTCAAAGGAACGAAGCTGATTAAAAATCGAGCTTGTTAAGATGAAGCTGACTAAGAGTCGAGCTTATTGAAGTTAGTGCAACACAATGTTTGGTCGAATAGAACTGCGATTTTTATTGAAGTAGTAAATTTCTTACATCAATGGGAAGCTAGAACTATGACAAATTCAAATTTGGGAACTGCATTAACTTTGAACTGAACTAAGGACTTGAACTAGAATTAGTATTTGATAAGGTGAGTAGCATGCCATGGATGCTTCAACTCTTCACCATCTGGGTGAGCTATCATGTAAGTCCCTTCTTTGATGACTCGAGTAACGATGTAGGGACCTTCCCAGTTAGGAGATAGTTTATTCTGTTGGGCTCTCCTTCCTGTAGCTTCAATTTTCCTCAACACATGATCTCCTACTTGGAATGATCTTGTCTTTACCTTCTTGTCGTGGTAACTTTTAGTCCGCTGCTTGTAATTTACCATTCGAAGGTAGGCAGTATCTCGCTTCTCGTCGATCAAATCCAGGTCGATCAATCTGTTGATATCATTCTGCTCTTGATCAAAGAAAGTTACTCTAGCAGTAGGAAATCTCAACTCAGCTGGAGCCATGGCCTCTGACCCGTATGCTAGAGCAAATGGGGTTTCCCCCGTAGGCCCCCGAGTGGTTGTGCGAACTGCCCAAAGAGCAAGGGGGAGTTCGTCTAACCAGTTATTACGTCGACCCACAAGTCCCGTCTTGAGTGAGGATAGCACGAGCTTGTTTGCCGCTTCAGCTTGCCCATTTCCTTGAGGATAGGCAACAGAAGATTGCCAATGTTTGATCCCTACTCGATTCATTTCTGCTTCAAAGGCTCGAGAGAACTGCAGGTCGTTGTCTGATACTATAGCTCTAGGAAATCCAAATCGACACCAGATGAAGTCGTGGATGAAATTTATGGCATTTTCCTCTGTGATGCGAGCTAGCGGTTTTGCTTCAACCCACTTGGTGAAATAATCAATTGCGACGATCACATATTTGCAATTTCCCCGGGCGGGAGGGAAGGGTCCGATCAAGTCGACGCCCCACATGTCGAATGGCCAAGTGGCGATCACTGGAGTTTGCTCGGTTGTAGGCAAATGAGGTAAGTTGGCAAACCTTTGACATTGATCACATTGCTGGACAAAGTCATGAGTGTCAGCTCTCATGTGTGGCCAATAATACCCCAAAGTGATCAATTTTTCGGCTAGAGTTCTGGCCCCCGGGTGTCCACCACAAATTCCACTGTGAACCTCGTGCATTAACCGAGTGATTTCTTGAGGATGAATGCACTTCAACAAAGGCTTAGTGTATGATCTTCTGAACAGCATGCCTCCTTGGATAACATACCTCGGAGCTTTCTTTTTAATAGCTCGAGCTTTCTTCTCGTCCTCAGGGAGTTCGCCATTTTCTAGGTATGCCTTCATTTCTTCAATCCAGCACTTCTCATAAACCCAATTTTTCGTGGGGTCTTCTATGCATTGAATTTTGACCCTTTCATAAGCTGGGCTCTCAAGGTAAGAGATGGGCTCTTCATGTGGCTCGTCTGATGTAGCTAGCTTTGAGAGTAAGTCGGCTAACTCATTGTCTTCTCGACCAATCCTCTGAATTTCCCAAAACTCCAAGTCCTTTGTCAATTCCTTCACTAGGTCGTGATACTTGACTAGAGTAGAGTTCAGCACCTCGTACTCTCCTCGGACCTGGTTGACTATCAACTGTGAGTCACAATATGCCATGATTTTGGTCGTTCCAAAGCACTTTGCGTATTTGATGGCTGCAACCAATGCCTCGTACTCTGCCTGGTTGTTAGAAGCATCAAATTTGAATCTCAATGATTCCTCATATACAGTCCCAGATTCCGGCTCGATCAGGATAATCCCAGCTCCGTTAACACTTTTGGTTGCTGACCTATCCGAGTAGACTTTCCAACAATCATCGGGTAGGTTAGTGACGACTTGGGACTCTGGCTCTTTCCCTTTTATTTTCTCTTTCTGAGCTCGCACTTCACTATCTTCCTTGGTGAACGTCAGCTCGACCAAGAACTCTGCTAGAGCTTGAGCCTTCAATGCCTTTCGAGGTCGATACTCGATGTCGAATTCCGTGAGGGCAATTGACCAATTGAGTAAGCGACCTGAACTTTATGGCTTATGGAGAATTTTTCTTAAGGGGGCATTCGTAAGCACCACTATAGGATGAGCCAAGAAATAAGCTCGTAGCTTCCTTGAAGCAACGACTAAAGCATATGCGACCTTTTCTGCGTTGTAGTACCTGCCCTCCACATCTGATAGGGCCTTGCTAACATAGTATACGGGCTTTTGAATCCCCTCCTCTTCTCGAACCAGAACCGCAGCAACAGCTTTGTCTCCCACAGATAGGTAGACGAACAAAATCTCTCCAGTGGTCGGGCTACTCAATAGAGGTGGAGTAGCGAGGTAATCCTTGAGTTGTTGGAACGACGAATGACATTCGGCCGTCCACTCAAAATTTTTCGTCCCCCTTAATGACTTGAAGAAGGGGAGAGACCTTTCAGCCGACTTGGCTATAAAACGACTTAGGGCTGCCACCCTGCCGTTGAGTCGCTGCATCTCCTTTACACTTGCAGGCTCCTTCATCTTGACTAGAGCCTTGATCTTCTCTGGGTTAGCTTCAATACCTCGTTGGGACACCATAAATCCAAGAAACTTGCCAGCTGCCACTCCGAATACGCATTTGCTCGGGTTGAGCTTCATGTCGTTTGCTCGCAAATTGGCGAACGTTTCCTTTAGGTCGACCACGTGACGTTCGGTCTTTGTTTTGATGACCATATCGTCGACGTAGGCCTCCATGTTTCGGCCAATTTGTGAGGCAAAGACCTTGTTTACCATGCGTTGATAAGTTGCTCCTGCATTCTTCAATCCAAATGGCATCATGTTATAGCAGTAGATGCCTCCAGCTGCTTGGAAAGTTGTTTTCACAATGTCATCCTCATGCATCTTTATTTGATGATAGCCTGAATAGGCATCTAGGAAGCTAAGGGTTGAGTGGCCAGCAATAGAATCAACTAGCTTGTCAATTCTAGGCAGGGGGTAGCTGTCTTTTGGGCAGGCAAGGTTGAGATTAGTGAAGTCGACGCACATTCTCCATTTGCCATTTGACTTCTTCACCATGACCACATTAGCTAGCCAGGTTGTATGTGTGGCCTCCTTGATTATTCCTGCACTCAAAAGTTTTTGTACCTCAATTTTTATGGCTTCCTACTTGTCTCGAGCAAAGCTTCTCAACCTTTGGGGTTTGGGCTTTATGGTCGGGTTGACCTCAAGCCTATGAACGGCGACCTCTTCCTTGATTCCCCTCATGTCTTCTACTCGCCATGCAAAGACATCATTGTTCTCTTTGAGTAGTTCGACGATTTCCTGCCTTTCTTCAGCTGACAATTGTTTCCCAATCTGAATCTTTTGTTCGGGGTAGGAAGGGTTGGTGATTACTGATTCTAGCTCGTCCACAACCTCCATCTCTGGACCATCTCTGAACTGTAGGGTCTCAATGATGATCTCTCTGACCCTCTGTCTTTCCTCAGTCCCCAGATGTGGAGCTTCTTCAGCTATCATCTCATCCAACTCATCTGCAACCTCGCTGGTGGTGGTGGCCCCCGAGTTATTGTCGATCTGGAGGCATAGCTTACCTATGGAGACTTGGTCGACCATAACTGTATCTGGATCGACCATGGTGGCCTCAGAGTGACGTGTCGAATCAGTCATGATCTCGTCATGTGAGCGATAGGTCGACTTTTCCACGATGGCGATTGTAGATAGCCGAGTTGTTTTGGTGACTGACTGAGATAACTTTAAGTACCCTTCTGCAGTCTCAATATCTAGCTCCCTCTTCTTTCTTTCTCTAAGGGCATGATCTAAGTATGCTCGAGCTGTGCCTTGTACACATCCTACTCCAGCAGGTGTGAGGAATTTAACTCGCTGATGGGGAATTGAGGCCACCATTCCAAGCGCGACCTGACCAGGGATTCCAAGTATAGCAGCATAATCGCTATTCACATCTATGACAATAAATTTTACCTTGGAAACGACTCTGTAGTGATGCTGGCCTAGGTCGACATCTAGCTCGATCTGTCCTTTGGCGTCGACCCGGTGGTTGGTGAAGCCCTCCAGTCTACCATCATATCCTCCGCGCTGCTCGTTAGAAAGACCCATCTCCTGGAATGTCTTGTAGAACAGAATGTCTTTACAGGCCCCCGTGTCGACTAAGATTCTGCTCGTCGTACATCCGTCGATGAGACCTGGGATGACGAGAACTTTCTCCCTAGCCGCCATATTAGTTGCCAGCTCGTGGGGGTGGAAGCTGATCACCTCGTCCCTGACATTTCTCCTTGGAGGCACATGTGGGGCTTTGTTGAGCTGAAAGATTTTATGCTTGATGGCTGTATTGCTGGCTTGCTCTGTAATAACACCCAGATTCAGACTAGGTTGTCTTGGCTCCTGGTGTCCTCCTGTAGGTCGCTCCCCTCCACTGCCTTGGGGCCTTTTAACATAAGTGTCGAGCCTTCCCTGGTCGACCATCCTCTGGATGATACGCTTCAAACTCATACAATCTTCAGTAGTATGGCCCGTATCCTTATGGTAATCACAGTATTTGTTATTGTCCCTTCTGAACTTGTTGCTTGGGTTCATTGGGGCAGGTGGGGCCAGCTCGACCGCATTCATTATTTCTGTTCGACTTACCGTTAGGGGAGTGAAAGCTTCGGGCACTTTCTCTGTCGCCCTGGTCCTGTTCTTACCATTCTTGTTGTTTCCCCCATTTTTAGCTGAGTCTTTCTTATCATCAGCGACCTCAACCTTGGGGCCTTTCCCATTCTTCTTTTCTTTTCTTTCCTCGGCAAGTGCCACATTGTAAACCTTCTCGAACAACTCCTGTCGAGTAGTGACTGTACGAACTGTCAGCTCGTAATCCATGTCTGCCGAGGAAATGCCATTTCGGAAGCAATTGATCACCTCCCTGTCAGTGAGATCCTCCTCGATTTTGTCGACCATCTCTTTAAACTTTGTGTAGTAGCTCATTAAGCTTTCATTTTTCCCTTGCACCAAGTTGTTCAGATCGGTGACAGTCATCTTCCGAGCTCTAGCAGTTGAGAAGCGATCTAGGAACTTTGTTCTCATGCTCATCCAGGTAGAGATGCTACCGGCTGCCAAACCATTGAACCATGTCAGAGCTGCTCCTGTGAGTGTGCTTATGAGGGCTTTGCACATAGTGTCGTCCTCATTGGAGACAAAGCACATTGTGGCCTCCAGGTGCTGCACATGGCTTTTTGCATTGGTCGCTCCTGAGTACTTCTCTAGGAGGGGCAATCTGAAACCAGGAGGAGGTCTACTGTCAATCAAATCCTTGGATAAGGGTCGAAGAGCAAAGTCAATTCGTTCGACTTTTCCAGTATCATTTTTCTTTTCAGCCTCCCATTGCTCAAATTTCCTCTTCCATAGCAGCCACTCCCTAGCATCAGGTCTGCCTTCTCCAGCAGGGGGTACATCATTCGATTTTTGGCCCTCACTTCTAGGGGGAGTCATCTGCCTACTTCTCCTATCTCCGTGAGAAGGTGCCCTTGCCGAACGAACTGGTGACCTGTGCCTGTCATCTCTTAGTGGCGACCTGCGCCTTTCATCACTGGGTGGGGACCTGCGCCTATCCTCTCTGAGTGGCGACCTGCGCCTTTCCTCCCTTATAGGCGACCTGTACCCATTCCTTTCTCTATGGGACTGCGACCTCTGCGTCCGGGCAGGCGAACCACGTCGGCTTCGGTTGGCCTCTAACTGTGTTCTCAAATCTGACTGGGCCTCATGCTCCCTATTCCTGGTGAGGCTGGCTCTTAAGTCGTTACTTGGCACGTGAATAAGGGATGGAACCCGTTGCACTATCCTGTTCTCGCCGTTCTGTCCCACGGCTTCATTCGGCCTAGTACTCCTGGCCTGTTGCCTGTTAGAGATTTGAGAGGGAGCCACCCTTTCTGAACGTATGTCTGCCTGCTCTGCCTCCTCCATAGCTATTAAATCAGCCAGAATCTGAGCTCGCTCCAATAGCATTTCCTTCTTGCTCATTGGATTGGATGAGGGACCTGCCCTGTTTCCGACATTCACCTGTCCTGTTGGACGCTTAGGAGGAGGGGCTCCTTGCCCTTCCATAGGTCGCTTATCTCTTCTCCCATCTGGCAATCCTCGGCCATTAGCTACGCTGTTAGAGCGCGTCGCCCTAGCGTGATGACGAGGCGGAGGGGGAGGAGGTAAAACAGCGTTAGCATTGGTGTTGGCATTCACCTCATTGAATTCTTCAGAAGCGTCTGTAACATGCCCGTCTGGGGTTACCATGATTGTGGATTGAGGAAAAACTTCGAGGTCAAGCTATGCACGAATTCCCGGCAATGGAACCAAACTGATGCCGCAAGAATTGTGCTTATCAATCTTCCTCCACGTGGCAGGATTGATCACCTAGCTCCTTGACCTGAAATCAGAACCCACGACTAGCCGGATGTGTCTCCGGCTTAGACCCTCGGGCGTGAGAGTAAGTGTCTGAATATTGGAGAGCAAAATATGTATTGAATAATGGAATTCAGATAACAAAATTGCAGTTACCTTTGCACAGTTGGTAGTGGTAATGTATTTATAGTTGATGTAGGTGGTTTAATGACAGGGCTACATGTGCTCCGATGTTTTAGGGACAGTTACGCATTATTTGAACGTGTCTTAAACGGTCCCTGATTCATAGGGGAGCAGTTATGGCCAGAGTAATCGCACGTGCGCCTGTAGCCGTTAGGTCGACGCTTGCCTTGGCAGGTCGAGGTCGACACTTGTGTTTGGGTCGACCTGACTGTCGGGTAGAGTTGGATCGTTCCCGAAATATGACTGGGTCATAAGGTCGGACTAAGTTAGGTCGGGACCTAGTAGGTCGGACAATGAACTTAGTCGACTGATATATGAGATGGGCCTTGAGTCATGTATGGATTGGGCCTAGCCCACTGAGAATGGGGTGGAAATAATCGCTTTGAGGACTGGGCTTTACTCGCTTGGCCCAGCTAGATACTTTTGGTATGTTCAATTATTATTATTAATATTATTATTAGTATTAATATTATTAATATTATTTTATAATTACTATTATTTTTATTATTATTATTTTTTATTATTCTGTATTATTATTATTATTTTATTATTATTATTATTATTATTATCATTATTTTATTATTATTATTATTATTATTATTACTATTATTATTATTATTTTTAATTTTTTTAATTTTTTTTTTAATTTTTTTTAATTTTTTTTAATTTTTTTTTAATTTTATTATTATTATTATTTATTATTTTATTATTATTATTATTATTTTACCCTTTTAAAAACATTTGTGTTGCATGTGGCAAACATTTTAAACGAGAGTTAGTTTTTTAATAAAATTTACATTGGAATGAGACAAAATGTCAATGTGGGGAATAAAAATGCTAAAAATTCAATGTTGGGAATCAAATTGCAACAGTTGGTAAACGTTGGGTAACCAAATTGCAATTTGCCCTTGTTACGATGACAATTGTTACGTTTTAAGAGCAGTGCTATTTACACACCAAACCACCAAATATACCCACCTTCTTTCCCTCTTTCCTTCCCATCCCTTCCTTGATGGCAACCCATATCTATCAATCTCTCCCTCAGCCTCCCTAGCCACATAGTCCAAAACTCACTAAACTTAACATACACCACAACCCACCCCTCCAAGAACTTTCCTTCCATTCTGCCCCTCACTTCACTAGCCTTTCTTTACCATATTGAACCATGTCACTAGCCTCTTTCTTCTCCCCCATTGCTAGGGATGACCAAACCGAAATCGGCCTGAAACCATTGAACCGCCATGAACCGGAACCGGTCGAATCCGAAACCGCCTCGAACCGGAACCGTTTGAAACCGTAACCGGCGGTTTGGCGGTCCGATTCCGGTTTCTACTTTTGAAAAACCCGTGAATCGACAATTTCGAACCGCCTGAACCGGAACCGAAACCGAAACCGAAATTGTTGTCAAAACCGTCAAATTCGTCAGAAATTTCATTAGATTTGTCATAATATAGTCGTTAGAGTATGGGGTATGTGGTTAAATACAAAATATTTTTGTTTTCCTAACATATTTTCTCAACTATAAATACCACCCCCTCCCCTCACAATTTTTTCACACAAACCCCCTTAACTCTCTCTTAACTTTTTCTAACAAATTTCGTTAATTTCTTTGATTCTCAAGCTCAAATCATAAACTAACTTTCATTTGTTCAAGTTTTAGGGTAAAATGTATATAAGGGGTATATGTATAAGATTGAGTGGTTCGGTTTAGAGGTATATATGAGATTTAGGTATACGATTTAGGGGGTTAGAGTATGAGGTATATCAGGGCCGGCTCTTAAGGTGTGCCGGGTGAGCGGTCGCTCCGGGCCTCAAATTTTGAAGGGCCCCCAAATTTTTGAGTTATATTACTACTTTCGTTTCAAAATAAGTGTAAAAAGAAAAAAAAATTGATTAAGAGTAAATTTGAAAAAAATTACATTCATTTTGGAACGGAAGAGTAGTATTGTATTTGTATGTTGTATATGCAACTTCAATTCAATTGGGTAATAAGGTTGTATTTGGAATCTACAATTTTATTTTTTCAACAAACCTAAATAATATTTTTCTCAAAAAAAAAAATCAAAACCTAATTTGTTTTAAATTATTTATATCAACAACTCCGTACGTTTTGTCATCTTTCTTCCATTATTCTCCATAACGCATCCCTCACCTTTCTCATTTCAACGTTTTTTTCTTTCTAAACTACTAAAATTTAAATAGCCAAACTCCTTGCCCATTTTTCATTTAACTTTCGATTGGTGTGCTCACATTGTCCTCTAAGATTTCAACTTTTGACATTTCAATGGCCACTGCAATAACCGTGATATTACGAGCAGAATTTCGGAGACGATTGCAGTGACACTAGTATAATCATCTTCCATAACTTTTGGCAGCCACACCACCATGAAACACGATAAAAAAAAAAAAACTGACAAGCAAATATATACATTATTATTTTTGTAGTTATATTTAGGGCCTAAGTTTTACTTTCGAACAGGGCCCCTAAAATGTCAGGACCGGCCCTGAGGTATATGGTTAAGATATATGAATTAGGGTTTAGGATATGGAGTATATAGTTGTGATTTAAGGTTTAGGGTATGGGATATATATATATGATAATACTGTAGATGAATTAGGGTTTAGATATATAGTATATGATTTAGATTTAAGTATTAGGGTATAGGTATATGTGGGATTATGGTAGATGAATTAGGATTTAGGGTATGAAGTATATGATTTAGATTTAAGGTTTAGAATATAGGGTATATATGAGATTTAGGTCGATTAATTAAGATTTGGGGTATGGAGTACGGAGTATATGATTTAGATTTAAGGTTTAGGGTATATGGTTAAGGTAGATGAATTAGGATTTAGGATAAGTATATCACTTAGATTTAAGGTTTAGGGTATAGGGTATACATGAGATATAGGTAGATGAATTGGGATATGGGTATGGAGTATATGATTTAGATTTAAGGTTAAGGATATACTCCCTCGGTCCCATATTACCTTACCCGGTTGCTATAGTAGCAAGTCAACGGAGATGAACTTTGACCAAATATTAATATCAATCTATTCATTCTAATGAAATTTTAATAATTGCTATTGATAAATTATTTGGTTATTTTATGGATAACAATTTTTAGATTTTTATTATGATAAGTAAATTGATATTAAAGGTTGGTCAAAGTTGAACTTGGTTGACTGAGTTCGGAACAAATGGCAAGCTTTTCTGGGACGGAGGGAGTATGGTATATATGAGATTTAGGTTTAATGTATGAGATTTATGATTTAGTTTTTCTTTTATATACTTGCATTTGTTTAAATTTTTTAACATTTTTATTTACCTTTTTGTAAAAAAATCTAGTAATAAAAAAAGTCCAAAATATTATTCCCTAGTCAATAAAACATATAAAAAAATAAACGGTAGTTCGTCCCTCTTTTCTTTTATATACTTTCATTTGTTTAGTTTTTTTCAATCTTTTTTTTATTTACCTTTTTGTAAAAAAAATCACTACTAAAAAATTCTAAAATATTATTTCCTAGTCAATAAAAAGTTAATAAAAAATAAAGGGTAGTCCGTCCCTCTTTTCTTTTATATACTTTCATTTGTTTAGTTTTTTTTTTTATCTTTTTTATATACTTTTTTTGTAAAAAAAGTCTAAAATATTATTTCCTAGTCAATAAAAATAAAAAATAAATAAAGGGTAGTCTCTCCCTCTTTTATTTTATATACTTTCATTTGTTTAGTTTTTTTTTTATCTTTTTTTATATACCTTTTTGTAAAAAATATCGGTAATAAAAAAGTCTAAAATATTATTTTCTAGTCAATAAAAAATTAATAAAAAAATAAAAATAAATAAAGGGTAGTTCATCCCTCTTTTCTTTTATATAGTTTCATTTGTTTAGTTTTTTTTAATCTTTTTTTATATACCTTTTTATAAAAAATATCAGTAATAAAAAAAGTCTAAAATATTATTTCCTAGTCAATAAAAAATTTAAAAAATAAAATAAAAATAAAGGTTAGTCCATCCCTCTTTTTCTTTTATATACTTCATTTGTTTAGTTTTTTGCTATCTTTTTTTATATAACTTTTTGCAAATATTTGCAGTAATAAAAAAATTATAAAACTGTTTTTTCTAGTCAAAAAAAAAAAAAAAACCAAAAACCGTTGAACCGCCGATTTCGAACCGTGAACCGTAAGTTCACAGAGTTCGGTTCTGATTTCCCTTTTTCGGAATCGAAACCGGCGGTTTTGAACCGGAACCGGAATTGTAATTGGTCATCCCTACCATTGCACCCCAACCTAAACCTGCTCTGGTCGCCCCCACTAATGTTCGACCGTGGGTGAACGAACAAACTTGATGGTGTTCGACCATGGTTGGTTGAACACCATGAGGTGAATGGTCGAACATCGTTAGGTGTATTCTTTCGCTCATAGTCGAACATCAGCGTTTATGTTGCCTTGTTGTTCAAGGTTGAACAATAGTTTTCATGTTCAAGCTATGACCGAACATCAATATATATGTTCTTGTGTCCATGACTGAACATGGACTTTGTTCTATTTCTATGTCATGATCAAACTATTAAATATATGAGCAGGGGAAAGCCAATTAATTGAGGGATGGGAGAAGGACTTGCGGGTGAAATGAAAATATTTTTAATAATGTTCTATAATTCTAACATATTTTTAATACCTTTTGTTTCATTAATAAACACAATATCAAAGTAAAAAATAAATATATCATGAAGTGAAATGAAATGATCTCATGACATAAAAATAGAAAAATATCCATGTAAAAATCTTTATTATTATCATTAGACATGACTATGAAAAAAAAAAGTTAAATATGTTTACGTTAAAGTTTTACTCACTTCGTTTCAAATAAATGTTTAAAACCGAGTTTGATCAAGAGCAAGTTTGAACAATTATTTAAGACAGTAAAAATATTTTTAATAATGTGATTTTTTTTATTTATGCGTTATCACCTCTCACCTAAAATTTTAAATTCACCATTGCTCAGTAGGGGTGACTTTCTTTACAACATCATCAGCCCAAAATTAATTTAAATTTTAAATAAATAATATAAAATATCAATTTTTAAATCATAGTGGACTAATAATCGAGCTGAATATTTAGAGTAGTTCTTATGAAAAAATCGTTTTTTAAAACACATAAGAGAAACTACGGTGACATTTTCTTAATAAATTGAAACTTCATTTAACACGTGGGATGACATTTTTGTAATTAATTGACACTTTTTAAAAAACAACGATTGTGTTTTTCATTGTCAAGTATAGTGTTAGAAAGTGTCAATTGGGATGACAATTTTTGTAATTAATTGACACTTTTTAAAAAACAACGATTGTGTTTATATATTAAGCAACACGCCTCCTCACGCATAGCCAATCTTTGGGCTTACGGCGTGGACTCTTTGGTCTTGGATTGGATGCACGGAGCTAGAACATTGTGGGCCGTGGTCTCGCACATGTAGAGAAAAGAACAAAAAAAAAGAAAAAGAAAAAAGGGAAACCCCCCGAAACCAGAGGTTTGGAACAGGAAGTGGGAACCGGAAATTCACGGTTAGGTTTTCGTTCCCTTGGTCCCCAGATCCGGAAATTCACATGAACAAGGCATGCCAAACAATACCTTAATCCCACAACTAAAAGCAAAACCAAGAAAATTTGCTGAACGACGTAAAGCTTCTAGCACCTTAAAGTTATAGGTCAAAGCCCTTCTAATATAAATAGACATAAAATATACACTAACCGATCATTTCATCAACAGCATTCCCAAAACATGACTGCATTGCAAAATATCAATCCCAAAATATTGTTCTAGAACACAAAGGAGTCATATTTCAACTAGCAGTCTGCAATCTAGCAGAACTTCTAGTTGACCTCCTCGAATCAGACGAGTTTGTGGTAGCTTGAGAAGGAATAGATCCATCAGCATCAATGCGTTTGGAAGTTCTGGACTTCTTTCCATTCAAAGGCTGTGAGGGGCCCTGACTCTGGGAGGGTTCATCTATATCATCTTCTCCTTTCACAACTCTTGAACTTCTAGTTGACCTCTTCCTCAATGCTGGTTCAATAGGAGCTTGAGAGGGTTCACCGGATTCATCATCCTCCTCTTCAACGACCCTTGACCTCCTAAGGTTCTTTCTAATGGATGGTTCAGTGGGGGCTTGAGAGGGTTCAGTTGGTTCATGACCTTCTTCAGCTCCTCTGTTCCTTCTGACCCTCTTTCTCAAAGAAGATTCCTCCGGTTGCTCATTTTCATTCTCTTCTTCTTCAACTGCTCTGGACCTTCTGGACCTCTTTCCAGTATGAGGGGGTTCATTCTCATTCTCTGCTCGTCCAACAGCTTCTGCTTTGGGAACCACATAGGACCATTCCATCTGACAGCCAGGACAAACTCTTTCAACCTGCAAGTACGATGTTTTAACGATTAGGATCTATTGTTGATGGATGATGTTAGGGGGGGGGGGATAATAGAAAGTTCAGACAATAATACCCTGCTATTGGAGAATTTCATCTGCAAACAGTAGTGATGGATTCGAACAGTACAACTCTCGTTTGGACACAACTCTGCCTGATGATAGCAGTTGTTGACAAGAAATATATTACTCCCTCCGTCCCACTTCAAGGTTCCACCTTTCCTTTTTGGTCCGTCCCACTTCAAGGTTCCCTTCCTTAAATGAAAAGTTTTCCATATATTTATACCCTTATCATCTCCATATATTTACAAAAAAACCATTCTCTCTCCTATTCCCTACCACACATTCCATATATTAACTTACTATTCCTCCCACTCATTCTCTCTCCTATTAAATATTTTTAACTTTTACATTCTCTCTCATATTTTCTACCACACATTTAACTTTTACATTCTCTCTCCTCAAATTTTCTACCCATTTTAATTAAATTTCTTAAAAATCGTGTCCACACCAAGGTGGAACCTTGGTGTGGGACGGAGGGAGTAGTTCCCATGGAAAAATTACCTTAAAGACAGACGTAGCCAGGGTTTAAATTCAGGGGGGTCAAAACCCTTGGACCCAGAATGATAGTCCCATTTTCTAGTGGTTTATTTACTTGAACTTTGAAGAAAGATTTTTTTATTTATCTCTAAATATATTAAAATATTTAATGGTAATATTTTTATGGGGTATTAGTAACAAGTTTTAGAATTTTAATAGGATAATTATATTTTTTTTTATAAATCTTTGGTCAAAGTTCAATCAATTAACCACTCAAAAAAATTGGACTATCATTCCGGGACGGAGGGAGTATTATTTTAAAAATATAATACTCATGTTTTTTCAAACTTTAGGGGGACATTAAGAATTCCAGTAAAGTAAGCTTCACACGTTTGTGTTTTTGTTATAAATTAAACGGTCTCAATAGCAAAGTTAGAAAATTCAGGGGGTCTGACCCCCTTGCCCTAATGGGCCTCCGTTCCTGCTTAAAGAAGCATGCGCATTTACTAAAAGCAAAAAGAAAAGATCCATTCAGAGCTCCCATAGACAAAGCCTTGAAAGTGTATGCCGAGTTACTCGCCGCAAAACAATGTCCGTTCATGAGGGAGGAATTGTTGAGTGCTCCTTTATATTGCCGCTTCGAGATGCCCTATCTATTAACCGACAGGCAATCCATTTAGTGAAAAAGACGAAATGCATGTGCTCACAAAAAAAAAAAAAAAAAAACAAAAAAAAAAAAAAACCATAAATGTCAAGAAAGCGTACTGCAAGAAGAAGTCAAAAAATGATACACATATCTGATATGCATCCGGGTATTGTCTGCCAAACAACTACAAAACAGAGATCTCTACCACATTAATTTACAAAAAAAATAATCCTGGTAGCAACATAGGGACTTAAGTTATAAGCTACCCAGAAATATATTTACAAGTTCATAAGAACTGATTAAGCGAAAGTGCAGTTGCAGTCTAATGATGATAAGGTTACACCAGTACAAAATGCAAAGATTTCTAATAACTGTTCCAATAAATCACATTAATTCCATTATCCAAGTACCTATTTCTGTTATTCCTGTTCGGAAATGTTCTATTGATCAGATTAGATACGAGAACCTCATTCAGGCAAGAGGCGAGCTCTGGCAACCTTCCGACACCCGAAGAAGATCAGGCACGGCAATGCCGCAAAGGCATAAAGAGGCATGTGCTTCTTTCAGCTAGCAAAGAGGCGAAAGGCAAGCAAAAGAGACGTCTCAATTTTTGGCCCGGATCTGATGGAAAGATTTTAGTCCATGCACCTTCGCCAGTATGTTTTGAGTAATGACTGGACTTGGACAAACTTGGTTACGGCACCTATTCAGCTTAGTCTGCAGGTTGATTTTTAGATTTAAAGACATCTCTTACAGTTTTGGGATTTTTGAAAAAGAAGCGAATTGGGGCTTAGGATTGAAAGTTTTTCCTTGATTAACGTGGGCTGACAGTTTTCCACATGGATTTGAGTTTCTTGTTCAGAATATAATGAATTTTGTGGACTGCATTTAATGTATTACACGCATTGATAACATGGTTTTGAAATTTGAGGCAAAATATATATTTATAAAATTCATTTAGCCATATTATCACATTGTTTGCCTTTCGCTCACCTGCCTCTCGCCTCACCACTCTGCCTCAAAAGGATCACTTGCCCACCACATGCAGTTTGTTAATAACTATGTTTAAATCAATTAATGCATATACTCAACAAGCATCTCCGCATAAAGATGAACACATACTTTCAGGTGAAAGAGAAAGTTCAGATGGCCAAATAATGTCATGAGCATCAGAGCATGTGTGAATGTTATAGCAGAGTTAAAAAGAACCTTCACACCAGCTTCATTGCAAACGTCACATGGAGGAACTTCGTAATTATGGAACCAACTTCGCAGATCCAGGAAGGATCTAACACCAAGTCCAATATTATCATCTGAGGTTAAACATAACCACTGATCCTGTACAAATTCTTCCACAGATTTTTCCTTTTGAGCCAGTGAGAAATTCCTGAATGCTGGAGGGACAGTGGATGGACCACCCTGTGATTGTGATCCCATTCCAGAAAGAACCTGCATTTGACCAAAAGAATTACAAGCAAGAGATCAGATGTTAAACCTAATGGATAAGGGATGCACAAGATAGGGAGCGAGACAAACGAGAAAAGAAAACAGGGGAGGTTATTTCAACTAAAGAATGTCTTCGAATTGTGAGGCCAAATAAATGTTATAAGCCTATAGTAAGATGCCAAGTCAGCCTATAGTAAGATGCCTGTAGCAACCCAAAATTATGAGACTGATAAATTTACATAGATTAACTTCATGTTAGAACCATCATTACTGAAGATGAAAACAGAGAACATTAGGACTCCGCAATAGATTAATACCTAAAATGGAAAGAACAAACTCTCAACATCATATATAGAAGATTGAAGTTGGGGCATGCTGTATCGACATGCAAACGATTATCTAGGTTGGTTTATGTTTGAAAATAACAGAAAAATATAGGATAACCAAAATACAGATAAGATAGAAGATAAAAACAGGCATTATGATACACAAAAAGATAAAATTGCTTGCAAGTGTAAAAAGTTATAAATGGAAAATTGGCATGTGACGTTATTCAAATAAAGCTTAGTTTACAGGTAAAACACATGAAGACCTGGTTATCCAGCCGAATGTTGAGAGCAGCGATGTTTGAAATGCTACCGTTTGCTGTGGCATCGTGGACTATGGCTTCTATCCGTTTTGATATCAATACAATATTAAACACAAGAAGAAGATGGTAACAATGCCATCTCAAAATAATAAATAAGAGACACCAACTTTCATACCAAATATTTATCTAGGAGCAAAGAGTCCCATAAAATCGATAGTACTAAAAACAACTTTTTTTCAACTAATTGATTTGAGAGAGAAGTGCACTTATGAGACTAGAACTTTTGTAAAGCTATGTTTTCGGATTGGGCATTCAGATAGTAACTATTTGCTGCTCCTTCAACTATATTACTTTAGTTTCTTAGATAACCGTTAGTTCTTCAAGTTACAACACATGTTCTTCCCCAAAGGTCCAAGGTGATACCACATCATGACAATTTACATGAACTTACTTTCTTCCTTGATTTTTATCTCTTAACCTAGATCAACTCTTACAGATAACATACAACTGAGTCGGTTACGACTCAGGTGCACATGAACTTATCAGTGAGTTAAAACCAATTTATTTAATGGTTGACAACTTACAATGCTCTTATAATACGCAATTTGAGGAACTGTATACTTTGTTCCAAGCTTTGACTGTTCATCCGCAACATTGTTGATTACCCCATAATAGACCTTTCCATCATATTGATTTCTACATGCCCGTAACTCAAACTGTACAGATGATAGTTCCATGTTTATCTTACGAAGATACTCATTGAACAGCTGTTGATGAGCACCTGAAAAGAGCATATATGAGTTCCTTAAATAGAGTGATTTAGTTCATAATCCTCACCAGACATAAAAGAATTTGTTCTGCATGCCAAATGATATCCTAAATATTCGACCTTCAAAAAGTCTATATTCCCCTCCAATAAAAAAGGGCATAGGTTTCCATTTTGGGTGTCCCATTGATAAGTCAAATTACCCAAAAACATTTTATGATACATGTTTATTAAATGGGACCCAGATGTCATACTCACAATAATTATTTCCTACCCACTTTCTCTCCCCTACCTCACTTTCATACTCAACACCTACTGTACTACCAATATTTTTAATATATATACTCTCTCCTTAATTCCCATGCACTTGCTGTTTTGTGCCCTTTATAATGGGATGGAGGGAGTATATATTTCTTCTCTAACTGAATCATCAGTTCGTGGGGGAGGATAACCCACATCTTTTGCTCTTCCTCTTTCATCACGAAAAATTTAAACGAATCTGATAATGAGTTGCAGTTTGAACCATAGTCTAAACTGTGGTTTGAACCACGGTCTGAACCGCGATTTGAACCACCTAACTGAACCGCGGTTTGAACCAAATCGAATCAAACCATAGCAGTTTGGTTTGGTTCGGTTTGAATTTTTTTCAGGGTTCAGTTTGGTTTGATATTTTTCCAAACCGATGAGTAGTGGTTCGGTCTGTATATTCGTGCAAATCAAACCAATCCAAACTGAACCATTTACACCCCTATTCCCAATAAATGACCCAACATATAGCAGATTTTTGCAAGCACAACCCAGAAAATATGCTCCGAGAACAATGAGAAGCTAGAGCAAATAAAATACATATTCCAAATTACTAAGGATCTAGAACCACTATTTCCTAACTGCGTTTAAGAAAAATAAATTTATTTGATTTTTTATGGTCAATAGTACTAAGTTTGACCAGATATTAATGTTAATTTAATCATACTAGTGAAATTCTAGTAATTATAATTGATAAACCATTAAATGATTTATCAATAACAGATATTAGAATTTTATTGAATTAGAATTTTATTGAAAGATTAAATTGAGATTAGTGTTTACTCAAAGTTCACTTGTGTTAACCATAAATAAGTTAATTAAGATTACTTTCGGGAACGGAGGGAAATGAGATGATGCAATTTAACTGCATCAAAGAACGGGTAAGCTCATAATTTGCTATGGAGGTATTTTGGGTACAATGACCTTCTCGAGCTCAAAATTGTTCAATCTTGCAAAATCCTCGATCACTATGCTAATAACATCGGAGAATTGCTGACGAAAGAAATCAAAGTCAATGTGATCCATTTGAAGATCAATATCCGTTTTCAATGGATAATCGAACGAAATGAGACGTTGAGATCCTTCTCCATCTTCAATTTGATACACAATTGAAGGAGTTTGGTTGTCCTGTGCTGAATCTGAATGTTGCTGAATCTGGATGGTTGATGAGGAATTTGGAGCTACTGAGTTTTTCTCTTCCATTTGTGGGGGAGGGTATTGCAGATACACACATGGATACATCAAAGAAAGTTAACTGTTGTTATGAAGGGGTTATAATGGAGATCAAACATGAAGTCAAAAGGTACCAATCTGCCATACAACTATATTCAGAGGATAAGTGGAAATTTGGAGCTACTGAGTTTTTCATTGGTTATCCATTTGCTCAGAAAGGCTACAAATTGTATAACCTAGAGGCTCATCAGGTTTTCATTTCTAGACATGTAGTTTTTCATGTTAAAGCCTCACCTGGTCAAGGGTTATATTTTCCAGCTAATAATCCTCTCACTCTCCAAGGTTTTTGGATCAATAACTATTATATATACGAGAACCTCATTCAGGCAAGAGGCGAGCTTTGGCAACCTTCCGACACCCGAAGAAGATCAGGCACGGCAATGCCGCAAAGGCATAAAGAGGCACGCATTGATAACATGGTTTTGAAATTTGAGGCAAAATACATATTTATATAATTCATTTAGCTATATTTTCACATTGTTTGCCTTTCGCTCACCTGCCTCTCGCCTCACCACTCTGCCTCAAAAGGTATCACTTGCCCACCACATGCAGTTTGTTAATAACTATGTTTAAATCAATTAATGCATATACTCAACAAGCATCACCGCATAAAGATGAACACATACTTTCAGGTGAAAGAGAAAGTTCAGATGGCCAAAATAATGTCATGAGCATCAGAGCATGTGTGAATGTTATAGCAGAGTTAAAAAGAACCTTCACTCCAGCTTCATTGCAAACGTCACATGGAGGAACTTCGTTATTATGGAACCAACTTCGAAGATCCAGGAAGGATCTAACACCAAGTCCAATATTATCATCTGAGGTTAAACATAACCACTGATCCTGTACAAATTCTTCCACAGATTTTTCCTTTTGAGCCAGTGAGAAATTCCTGAATGCTGGAGGGACAATGGATGGACCACCCTGTGATTGTGATCCCATTCCAGAAAGAACCTGCATTTGACCAAAAGAATTACAAGCATGATCAGGCAGTTAACCATTACACAGTACTCCTATTATATGTAATAGGATAAATTTGAGTCCAAAGCTTGATATTTTTTATATGTATACAAATGACGTTTGTACAATTAAGCAATAAAGCTTCATTTATATACAAACTAGTAAAAGCCCATTATACAGTACTCCTATTATATGTAATAGGATAAATTTGGGATCAGGCAGTTAACCATTACACCGTCATTTTTATGTCATTTGGTTTATATAGTACCCTAGGAACAAACCCTAAGCCTTGAAGGAGAAAAAATCTTGAAATTAGAACAAAACATGCCCGGCCCATGAAAATTTGTTCAGCCAGTTCCATGGGCAGTCCATGATTTCAACCATGGCCATGATTCTCCCATTTCCTTATATCTTCCAAGTTTACCCTTTGTCTCTGTATCCTAACAAAAAACTTGCGCATTCTGGAGAGAAAGAGAGACCAAAAGTTAACACCCAATAATAAGAAGATTTCAGAAATTTTATTAACTCCAATTCAAACAAACAACTAGAAAATCATATTCACATCTCTGAGGGCACCTCATGTCCAAATATCAATTTTTGATTCAATTCAGATAGAAATAGAAATCTTCAGTTGTGCTTGAATTTTACTTTTTAAAACATTCATATTTCCCCCTCTATGTCTTTTCAGTCTTCCTATCCATCATCCATTCTCTTTCATCCTCTCAAAAGTTTACTTTGATACTGTTCTTTTCCGAGATGCTTATATTATTTCATTCCATGGCTAAAAACATTGATTCAACAACATTCTTCGATTAATTCGAAGTTGGTGTGAAAAATTGTGACAAAAACTTTCTTATTGCGTGCTGTTCTTTCTGAAAATTTGGTAAATTATTTTAATTTAACATTTAGGGAACTTGGAAAATAATTATGAAAAGAAAAACTAAACTTATTTTTCTATGTTGATGACTTATAAAGTCTTACGTGGGACCCAAGTGTGCTTTAACAATATAGTGTAATTATTAACCCATAAGTGAGGCGGCCTCATTAGTTGAATGTGTCAACCAATTCCGATAATTACGCACCCAAAAATCCTTGCATGGGGCCTTCCTAGCTGGGTCAACTGCCCACTGGGTTATCTTAACCTGTTCAACCAACGACTTTTTGTTCGACAAGTGCATTTTTGTTTTCACAAAGAAAAAAAAAAGGCTGACCAAAATGACTGGTCCATTACATTACATCCCTTGTAAATTATGACACACCATCAACTTCCCTTACCATGGAATCACATCTAACACATTAACAGAACACACAATTCCTCTACAGAAATGAAGCAAGTAAATTTTACTATTCTTGTCATGAAGCTTTTGTTCATAATACTGCTTCTGCCATACCTGTTCAGCCTTTGTAATGCACAAACTTCTGCGACAATCACCGGATCTTCTTTTTCTGTATCAACAGCCAATTCCATTATCTACAAAAATTCAACCAATTCGTTAATATGGCACAACAACAATTCAACCAACATGACTCTCAATGGCACCAGCCCATTTGGAACACACATAAGAGTTGTCCTCTCAAGACAAAGCTCAGTTGGTTTCGTATGTGGATTCTACTGCTTATATAACCCCCTATCTTGCCTGTTCTCAGTCATTGCTGTTGGAGGGGACAATCCCATGGTTGTATGGTCAGCCAATGGGAACAGCCCGGTTTCTGAAGAAGCAACGTTGCAGCTAACAGCAGATGGAGACTTGGTTCTGCATGATTATGATGGGGTCAAAGCATGGTCAACGAATACCTCCGGAAAGTCCGTGCTTGGAATGAACATGACCCAAGAAGGTAACTTGGTCCTCTTCAACAAACAAGGATCTGTTGTCTGGCAGTCTTTTGATCATCCTACTGATACGCTGCTGATCGGGCAGAGACTATATGAAGGCCAACAACTAACTTCAACTTCTTCTGAGAGCAACTGGAGTACTGGCCTCTACTATGCAACAGTATCATCAACTTCTGGTTTTGCTGCATATACTCGAGTGGATCAAGGGCGACCATTGATGTACTATCAGCTGGTGCCTCGCCAAAGATTAAGAGCTAATGACACGTCCGTTTATGCAAAATTCCAAAGAGGGGGGTTCCTTGTGAAAATAGGAAACTATGAGGAAAGTTTTTCGAGTTATAATATATCATTTCCATTTGATACGTACATACTCTATCTTAGACTTGATAGCAATGGGCGTCTAAAGGTACAAAGGCAAAATGATGCATCAGGAGGATTGACCGAGGTACTTGACCTGGTTAGCAAAGAACTGGGTGAATGTCAGTACCCACGCAGATGTGGAGATTTTGGGTTATGTAGACAAGGACAGTGTAGTTGTCCAATAGATGAGAATGGTGCTCAATACTTTCGGCAAGATCAAGTTCTATTGCCTGACCAAGGTTGTTCGCGGATTACTCCGTTGTCTTGCCGAACGTCCATCGATCAGCAACAGATGGTTAGAGTTTACAATGTTACCTACTTCAACATAATAGATGCAAAAGCTGCAGTACCTAATATTAAAAATAAAGAAGATTGCACACAAGCGTGCTTGCAAAATTGTTCCTGCAATGCAGCCTTCTTCAGATATGAGCAGAATGTTTCTGACGGCTACTGCTTCCTGCCATCAAAGGTTTTGTCAGTTAGAGAAGACCGCATTTTGAATGAACTTTATGCCATGGAAACATATATCAAAGTACGGATTCCCTATGTGGCACCAAACTCTGCCCCAACAACACGTCCTAAGAGACGATTAAATTTAGCAGCAGTGATGTCAGGGTCTGCTGCTGGCGGTTTCATCATCCTGTCTGTTGCGATTGCTATTGTGGTGAGGATGCGCAAGGGGAACCCAAATGACGAGGAAGAGTATATCAGTCATATTCCGGGAATGCCCACCAGATTCTCGTACGAAGATCTATGTCTAGCAACAGCGGATTTCAAGGAGAAAATTGGCGCTGGAGGGTTTGGAACAGTGTTCAGAGGAGTGTTAGGGGACGGCACAGAGGTTGCAGTTAAGCGGTTGGATAAACTAAGCCAAGGGACTAGAGAGTTCTTAGCAGAGGTTGAATCCATTGGAAGCATACATCATTTTAATCTGGTAAGGTTGATTGGATATTGTGCGGAAAAGTCTAGCAGGCTACTAGTCTACGAGTTTATGGTGAATGGGTCCTTGGATAACTGGATTTTCAACAGAAGAGATCAGCAATATCATAGCCTTGATTGGCCAACGAGAAAGAAGATCATACTTGACATTGCAAAAGGATTGGCCTACCTACATGAAGAATGTCGCCAGAGAATTCTTCACCTCGATATAAAGCCACAAAACATTCTCTTGGATGAAAATTTCAATGCTAAAGTATCTGATTTCGGGTTAGCCAAGTTAATTGATAGGGATGAAAGCCAAGTCCAGACAACAATGAGAGGAACTCCAGGGTATATTGCTCCAGAGTGGCGCTTGTTGAGAATCACTGTAAAAGTCGATATTTACAGTTTTGGGATCGTTGTTCTTGAAACAGTTTGTGGACGGAGAAACTTGGATCACACACGATCGGAGTCCAGCTCACATCTACTGAGGCTTTTGCAAAAGAAGGCAAATGAGTCCAAACTGCTTGATATTGTCGAAGACCAGAACTTCAGCATGGAAAGTCAGGTGGAAGAAGTGGAGAGAATGATAAAGATTGGAGCGTGGTGTTTACATGATGACTACACCAAAAGGCCCTCAATGTCCACTGTCGTGAAGGTCTTGGAAAATGTGATGGAGGTAGACGAACAAAACATCAGCTATAACTTCACGCATGCACTTGAATTTGCATCTCCTGATGTGCGTAAATCCTGTGTTTCTGTACCACCTGAAGCTTCTGTTCTTTCTTTTCCTAGATGAATAAGGTTTCATTTAGAAGTAATGCGAATAAAAAAGTGACTGTACTTCCATATATTACTTGCATAATACTCCCTCCGTCCCACGTGAGTGTGAACCAAAATTTTGGACACAATAATCAAGGAAAAGAAATAAAATAAAGAAAAGTAGAGATAGTGGAGGTGTTGTGAGTATGAAAAGTAAAACAGGAGAGAAAATGAGTGAGAGGAATAGTAAATGGATTGTTGTTATGCAATTTTGGGAAGTTCACACTCATGTGGTACATGCGAAAAAGGAAATAAGTTCACACCCACGTGGGACGGAGGGAGTATATTTTTAGAACTTCATAAGAATAATTATTTTTTCATGCATTTTTTATACAAATCAGTCGAGTTGACTATGTAACTCAAAGTAGGACATTTTTTGATATATTAACCCATATTCTAATTAATGGATGCCTTTAAGTAATTTTTGGGTTTGATTTTTAATTTGATTAGTCGAAAGATTTAGTTGAATTGACTAGTCAAATAGTAAATAATTTTGCACAACTTTTTAATGTCCAAGGCAACCTATGCAAAACAGCTGAATGTCATTTTATATTTTATGGAAACAAAAAAAAATAAAAATTGTGAGCTAATAGGGATAGGCACAAAACCTACACATCAGTTGTGCAAGACACCATCCACACCACAATATTTTGCATAATAAAATCATGTAATGAAATCTTTTATCCAAAACATAGATGGTCCAGATGTTAAAACTAATACCCTTTTAGATATGCCCTTGCGGACAAACCACTTGCTTGCATATCGAAGTCGAGTCCTAAACAAACTAGAAATTACAGAAAAAAAATCTGTGTTTCTTCTCAGCAACAATGAAAACAGTATTAATGAACAAATAGACTTACAGCAAAGAATATGCCCAAGGACAGCACCTGGTATTTGTTTCTTCTCAGTAATTGTTTGCCGCTGGAAGCAATCGGAAATCAAATATACAAATAGGAAATGTGAGCAGGACTTCCATGACACAAATCAGACTGCCGAACATATGACATTGTGCCCAAAATGTGACAAGGCATTTCTTTCCTTAATGCACGAGTAAACTACCTTTTTGGTCCTTGAACTTTTTTATTTTTTACCTTTTCGTCCGCGAACTTTTTTTTTTTACCTTTTCATCCTTAAACTTGTTTGTATTAGGATTAATTCGTCCTTCCGTTAGTGAGCCGTTAAGTATTGTCGTTAAACAGGTTGAGTTGACATTTAAAAGTCCAATTTAACATTACATGGCGCTGATTAGGACATTACACCCCCCTCATTAATCTACATCTTCACACTTAACCCCCTGCCATTTTCACTCACATTTCAGCACGTCCCTGCTGCCTCGGTCCCTTGAAGAAAAGCTCCTCCTGCTGGCTCCTAAACAACACCTCCTGAACCTGCCTGGAAGGCACCCCAAAAGCCGTTAAGTAAAGCTTTTCGAGGAGCAAATTAGAGCTCTGAGCCGACACGAAGAGGGTGGTCATTGGCCATTTGGAGGCGAATCAAAGGGACCCTTTAATTTACTTGAGAAACGACCTCAAATCTCAAACCAGTATGGAAGGCTCCACGCAGTTGATGCCGACGAACTTAGGCAGCTAGAGGACCTAGATGTCTCCGTTTCATTCATGAACATCACGCAGGTAACAATTCTTATTTGATTTAGGGTCTGTGCCGTCGGAATTTCACACTATCTGTATAGATTTACTTCCTAGTAAATGAATAAATGGATGAAATGTGGGTTAAGAGACAATTATACCTTAATTAATTGATGTAACTGCCTAATTTGGACTGCCCCGACTCCGCAAGTTTGATGTTTTCCGGGCACAAGGTAATTATGTGTTTACTTTGTTGTTAATTTGTAGGGGGGAATGGCTGGTCCAACTTACCACTCAAAGGCAACTAAGATAGCTGTCGTACTCAACGGAGAAGGCTACTTTGAGATGGCATGTCCTCACCTCTCTCAACAATGCGGTGGCTCCTCCGGCCGCCAACAAACCACCACCACCGGCATGCCAAGTTACCAGAAAGTGAGCTCCCGTCTCCGACGTGGCGTAGTGTTTGTAATGCCGCCCGGCCACCCTGTTACAGTTGTGGCTTCCAACAACCAAAACTTGGAGTATATTGGGTTTGAAGTGAATGCGAAGAACAACGAGCGGTTCCGCTGGTGGGGAAGAATAATGTGATTAGCCAGTTTGAGAGGGAAGCTATAGAACTTGCTTTTGGGGTGCCTTCCAGGCAGGTTCAGGAGGTGTTTAGGAGCCAGCAGGAGGAGCTTTTCTTCAAGGGATCGAGGCAGCAGGGACGTGCTGAAATGTGAGTTAAAATGGCAGGGGGTTAAGTGTGAAGCTGTAGATTAATGAGGGGGGTGTAATGTCCTAGTCAACGCCATGTAATGTTAAATTGGACTTTTAAATGTCAACTCAACCTGTTTAACGACAATACTTAACGGCTCACTAACGGAAGGACGAATTAATCCTAATACAAACAAGTTTAAGGATGAAAAGGTAAAAAAAAAAAAGTTCGCGGACGAAAAGGTAAAAAATAAAAAAGTTCAAGGACCAAAAAGGTAGTTTACTCCTTAATGCACCTGGCAAACAAGAAATTATAAAGCCAGAAATATCTTAGCCTTGATTGGCAAATGAGAAAGAAGATTATACTTGACAATGCAAAAGGATTGGCCAGCTAAATGTTCACCTTGGTATAAAGCCACAGAGTGTTTTCATTTCAATGCTAAAGTACTGATTTCAGGTTAGCCGAGCTAATAGATACAGATGAAAGCAAAGTCCAGCAATGAGAGGAACACCAGGGTATACTGCTCCAAAGAGAATAGTTTCAAATTTTGATCACATGATCGTGGCATGATGACTATACAGGAGGCCTTCGATGGCCGTGAAGGTCTTGGAAAATGCGATGGAGGTTGACGACCAAAACATCAGCTAGAACTTCATGCATGCCCTGGAACTGGCACACCTTGCTGTGCCTAATGCTTGTGTCTTTATACAACAGTAAGCTTCTCTTCTTTTTTCCTAGATGAATAATGTGACTTGGGGGTAGTGTGGAAAACGTAATTGTCTTAACAGATATTACTTTAATTATAAAAGCTTTTTCGAATAGTACCACAATAAACAAAAACACTAACAAATTCCCACTTCAATCTATCGCTTATGTTGACATCTTACAAGACAATGCATTAAAAATCAATCAGGCTCTTAGGATCTAAGACAGAATGTCAAATTCCCATATGCTCCCAAAACAGGTTCGTATATCACCTTATGCCTCTGGACAACATGTTCTCAGTTGGCTTCTTTTTACCTTGATCACTTGCTTTCATGAACATGAGAAACGAAGTCAGAAAAGGGATATTTTATTTTTTTAGAAAAAGCAAGTGGCAATTCTCAGAAACGTAACCATCCATAGAAAAACAACACCATCTGACCCAACGTTTATCATAATAGTTAACAATCTACAAATTGAACACTTACACTTACAGATAGTAACGGTAACAGATTACTTTTGTAATCTGTGTGCAACACAACACTTATACTTGCATTCCGAATTTCAAATAATTTACTTTTGTAAGTGAAATTTCATTATGAAAGACTCTACAATGAGCATCTCAACCATAAACCTAGAGTTGATCAAAAGGAGTGCAAAACAAGAAAATATCATGAATGTCAGACAAATCAAACGAAAACGAAATCAAACATCAAGAACAGAAAAAATTAGCAAGGCTTCTTTAAGCAATTAGCGAATCAACAGGTATGAAGAACAAATAAAAACACCATAAATATCAATACTATAGCGTCAATATATTGATTGAATTACCTGGTTGTTGGAATCAATAATCGGCAGAAAATTAGGGAAGAAGATTGGTTCCATCTTCTAGGGTTATCATAGAGAAAGGAAAGAAAGTTGCCCAAATTTCAATTTCTGGCGGTGTGAATGATCCTTCACATTTTGGCGCCCCAATTTTAGGTTAAGGATGAGGCAAAATTACTACTCCAAATGATCCCTTCTCAATTCAATCTTAAGTACTCTCTCTCCCTCTCTCTCCCTGCTATTCCTAGTTTAAAAATGGAGAGAAAGGAAAAGAAAAGAAATTGGAAGGTAGCTTGCTTCCGAGATTTGTTAGACTGTGTGCAATGGGGGTATGAAAGGCTGGATGAAAGTGGTTTCTTCGATTGAATCCGTGCAACGGTGGAATGAAACTTGGCTGAATGAAATGGTTGGATTTTCGGAAAAAAAAATTTATCCCAAATTTTTGAGCTTAATTATCACCTAGTAAATTAATTTTTTTCACCACAATTCATCATTTTTTCCCTACAAATTGATATACGTTTCATTTGATTTGGACAAAAAAAAAAAACACTCATTTTTCAATTTGAGCTGAATTATCGCCTAGTAAATTAATTTTTTTTTAATTTTTTTTCACCAAAATTCATCATTTTTTCCCTACAAATTGATATAAGTTTCATTTGATTTGGACACAAAAAAAAACACTCATTTCTCAATTATCCTTCTTCATTTTAGGATTTATTTTTAAAAAATCATTTTTTTTTACCTATAAATTGATGCAATATTTTTTTAATTAAGTGTGAAATATTTTTTTAATTATAAATAATAATAATAATTATTATTATTTTACTAATCATAAAAATAGAGAATATAAATAAAATAAAATAAAAGTAGTGGGGTATAGAATGATGAGTTGGAGGAAGTTGAAATTTAATTTAAGTTAGCCATTATAGAGGGCAAATGAAATGGGTAGATGAAATATTAGGTGAATGAGAAAAAGTATAAAAAATGTTAGATGAAATGGGGGAGTGAGTTGAAAAGAAAGGAAAAGAAAATTTTTAGAATTTTTCTATCAAAATTTTACTCTCAAAATTGAGAGGAATCGAAAAGAAAGAAATTGGAAGCTTGATAATTTTTTTTATTATTTCACTTTTACCCTCATATTTTTTTTCATAATCTCATCATTATCCCTCTCTCTCTCTCTCTCTCTCTCTCTATTACTCTGATCTTTTACAATTACAGCTCCTCTCTCTCTTTCTCTTTCTCTCTCTAAGGCCCTGCTTCCGAGTTTAAAAATGGAGAGAAAGGGAAAGAAAGAAAAGGAAAATTTTATAAATTTTCTTCTTTAGCGTGCTTTCGAAATTTTTTAGGGAGAAAGTGGAAAAAAGGAAAGGAATTTTTTTAGGATTTTTCTCCCAAAATTGAGAGAAAATAAAAGAAAAGAAAATGAAAACTTGATAATTTTTATTATTATCCTACTTTTACCCTCACATATTTTTTGTAATCTCATTATTACCCATCCATCTCCAATCTATTTCCAACATACATGTTCCCTTCCCATTCTCAATATCCGTCTGAAACCCTCCACCTGACCTCCAATTCCTTTCCAAATTTCGGAGCTCAAAATCGGGCTACTTTCATCACCCTACGACCACGACCCTAGCTTCGATCATTTGTCCCGTCGAATCTCCATTATTCCCCATTATTCTTTGTATGATACTTGTACAAGGTAACAACTCTGTTTGCTTGATTTAAGGTTATGAAGATTAACTGTTTTCCCCCGTTTCATTAGTTGTTCTCAACTGAATTTGTAGTTTGTGTGCTGAAATTTTAAGAATAATCAAAAGGGTTTTGTTGGCATGGAGAGCTGGCGCGCTGGTGACGGGGAAGGGATTTCTGGGCCCGGCTCTTTAGACCAAATTCGGGCAACCCTTGTCCATCTAGGGTTAGGTTTTGTTCCCTAGCACATATTTAAGTAGTATTCCGCCCCCTAGACTCATTGTAACATAATAACACAATTATAGTGCAAGATCCTGGCTTGGTAGTGCCCCCAGACGTAGCCAAACATATTGGTGACCTGGGTAAACAATTTATTGTGTTCTTCTTTGTGCTTTATTTCTTGTGCTTTGTTTGTGTGATATTATTATTCTTGTAGGTTTGCTTGGTAGTGGAGGGCAATATTCACAACAACTGGTATCAGAGCTCTTGGTTCAATATCAAGGGGTGTTATCAAGCAATCAAGAATGGGCAAGGACAAATAGGCGGTTGAGAAATTCGATGGGTCTGACTACGGATATTGGAGGATGCAGATTGAGGACCTTTTGTACAACAAGGACCTCTATAAGCCTCTAAAGGGTGTCAAACCGGAAGAAGATGATCAGGAAGAATGGGAACTCATGGATCGGAAGGCCTTAGGGGTGGTCAGATCTACTTTGTCAAAGTGGATTGCGAAGACTACCAAGAAGGCGACAACCACCAAGGAGCTATTGGATTATCTTACTGAGAGATTTGAAACTCCATCTGCTGCAAATAAGGTTGATTTGATACGCAAGATGGGTAGTCTCAAGATGGAAGAGGGAGGATCCTTGGCTAAGCACATCGATGAGTTTATGGATGTTATAGACTCATTGACTGCGGTGAAGATCAAGTTCGATGATGAGGTTCATGCATGCTTGTTGCTAGCATCTTTACCAGGAAGTTGGAGCGGAACGGTGACAGCGATCAATGCTTCAGCAGGTAAGAAGAAATTGAAGTATGATGATGTTAAAGACTTTCTCTTGGGCGAGGGAAATCGCATGAAGAAGTTGGGGACATCGAGTGCTTCGGGATCGGCTTTAGCTACTACTAGCAGGGGAAAGTCGGGTACTAGCAAACAAACGAGAACCGAATCAAGGGAGAACGTTGTGAGTGGTAAGGGCAAGGCTGTGCAGATCAAAGACAAACCAAAGGTTGCACAGGGATCAGTTCAGTGCTATCATTGCAAGGAGTTGGGACACTACAAAAGGGATTGTCCCAATCGTGGGGGCAATTCGGCGAATGTGACAGTCGAAGGTGACGATGTACTGGTTCTGAGTGTTAGTAGTGCACTAGAATCATGGGTGATGGATTCGGGGGCATCATTCCACTCTTGCGGGCATAAGGAAGAGATGGAGAATTACACTTCCGGTGATTTCGGTAAGGTCTATCTGGCGGATGGCAAGCCTTTGGAAATCAAGGGGAAGGGGGATGTCAGAATAGGAGCATCGGACGGGAAGGTCTTACATCTGAACGGGGTCAGACACATTCCGGGTTTGAAAAAGAACCTATTATCAGTTGGGCAGTTGGACGAAGAAGGTTACAAGGTGACATTTGGCTGCAGAAACTGGGTTATTACCAAGGAGGACTGCGAGATCGCTCGAGGTAATAAGGAGGGGACTTTGTATTTGGCAAACAACACCAAGGATAGTATTGCGGTGGCGGCAGCCAAGGGTGATACGGATTTGTGTCACTGTCGATTGGGTCACATGAGTGAGACGGGGATGAAGGTACTTTGTTCAAAGGGACTACTACCGGGTTTGAAGACAGTCAACGTGGGAATCTGCGAGGATTGTATGTTTGTCAAACAAGGGAGAAATAATTTCTCGAGGACAGGTAGGGGTTTGAGGGAAGCAAAGTTAGAACTTGTTCACACTGATTTGTGGGGACCATCTCCGGTTACTTCTCTTGGTGGTGCGTCATATTACATGACTTTCATTGATGATTCTACAAGGAAGGTCTGGGTTTATTTCTTGAAGAGGAAAGATGAAGCTTTCGAGGTGTTCAAGAAGTGGAGGGCCTTGGTGGAGAATCAGACGGGACTTAAGCTTAAGTGCTTGAGATCAGATAATGGTGGGGAGTATGAGCTTGGTGAGTTTAGGGAATATTGTGCAGCGAATGGTATTCGTATGGAGAAGACTCCAAAGCGTACACCACAACTCAACGGGGTTGCAGAGAGGATGAACAGAACATTGAACGAGCGGGCTAGAAGTATGAGATTGAAGTGTGGACTTCCGAAGACGTTTTGGGCATATGCAGTTGACACGGCGGCTTTCTTGATCAATAGGGGACCATCGGTACCATTGGGGAATGGAATTCCAGAGGAAGCATGGAGTGGCAAGCAGGTAAATCTGTCATTTCTTCGCATATTTGGATGCGTTTCTTATGTTCACATTGATTCTGCTGAGAGAACTAAATTAGATGCTAAATCTGTTAAGTGTACATTTGTTGGGTATGGCGGGGATGACTTCGGGTATAAGTTTTGGGATGACCAAAACCATAAAATTATTCGTAGTCGAGATGTGGTATTCAATGAGCAGGTATTGTACAAGGACAGAAAGGGGGCATCTGATGATACTAGTTCGGAACCGGAGGTTGTAGAGGTGGATATTCCAGACTCGGATGGGAGCAGAACAGTTCATGTTGACCATGGTCAGGAGGTCACTGAAGATGAACCACATACTCCAGAACCGGATATTCCGCTGCGTAGATCCAGCAGATTGCGTGGATCGCCTGACAGGTATACTCCTTCAAATTATTATTTGTTGTTAACAGATAATGGGGAACCGGAATGTTATGCGGAGGCTGTTCGTAGTGTACTTTGTAATAAGTGGAAAGCTGCGATGGATGATGAGATGGACTCATTGAAGGCCAACAAAACTTGGGAGTTGACTGAACTACCTAAGGGGAAGAAGGCATTGCATAACAAGTGGGTTTACAGAATCAAGGAGGAAGCAGACGGTAGCAAGCGTTACAAGGCAAGGTTGGTTGTAAAAGGGTTTCAGCAAAAGTATAGTATTGACTACACCGAGGTATTCACTCCGGTTGTGAAGATGACCACTATCAGAATGGTTCTGGGGATAGTAGTGGCAGATAACTTGTTGCTTGAACAGATGGATGTGAAGACGGCCTTTCTTCATGGGGACTTGGAGGAAGAAATTTACATGGTACAGCCAGAGGGTTACTTGTCTAAGGGTAGCGAGGAGCTAGTTTGCAGATTGACTAAGAGCTTGTATGGCCTTAAACAAGGTCCTAGGCAGTGGTACAGAAAGTTTGATGGGTTCATGCACGACATTGATTTTATCAGATGTGAGGCGGATCATTGTTGCTACTTCAAGAACACGGACAATGGATACATAATCTTGCTGTTATATGTGGACGACATGCTAATAGCGGGCTCTAGCAGTAGAGAGGTAAACAGGTTGAAGGCTCAATTGTCAGAACGGTTCGAGATGAAGGATTTGGGAGAGGCCAGAAAAATCTTGGGCATGCGTATTGACCGGGATAGGGAGTCAGGTAAGTTGGTTCTTTCACAAGCAGAATATGTTGAGAAGGTCTTGGCAAGGTTTTGTATGGAAGAGGCGAAGTCAACAGGGACACCATTGGGTTTGCACTTCAAGTTATCCGAGAAAGACTCGCCTATGGGCAAGGAGGAGTGTGACAAGATGGAGAGAACTACATATGCTTCAGCAGTGGGGAGTCTCATGTACACAATGGTGTGTGCAAGGCCGTACATTGCACATGCGGTGGGAGTAGTTAGCCGGTTCATGGGCAATCCAGGAAAGCAACATTGGGAAGCGGTTAAGTGGATCCTACGTTACTTGAAGGGTACTGCTGGTAAGGCTCTATGTTTCTCAAGCAAGGAGGTGGTGTTAGCGGGTTATGTTGATGCGGACTTGGCATCAAGCGATCTAGACAAGAGGAGAAGTACTATGGGTTATGTGTTCACATTGGGTGGTACGGCTATATCTTGGGCTTCTAAGTTGCAGAAGATTGTGGCTCAGTCGACTGCAGAAGCAGAATATGTGGCAGTGACAGAGGCGAGTAAAGAGATGGTATGGTTGCAGAATTTCTTGGGTGAACTTGGGAAGACGCGAAGTGGTAACGTTCTCTACAGCGACAGTCAGAGTGTAATTCACTTGGAAAGGAATCCGACGTTTCATTCTAGGACGAAGCACATTAAACTGAGGTTTCACTACATCAGACATCTCTTGGAGATGAAGATCTTAAGGCTAGAGAAGATATTGGGATCGGAGAACCCAGCTGACATGTTGACAAAGGTTGTAAACCTTGAGAAGTTGAAGCTGTGCAAAGCTTCAATTGGGCTTGGAGAATAGGAGAGGAGGATGGCACTACCATGATCGAGGTGAGCACTAGGAGGACACCAAGGGTGAGTTGAAGACGGATACGGGGCTTATATGTGTGGTTGATCTCTAGGTGGGAGATTATTGGGATAGAGGACCAACCGGGTTAGACATCGGAGTAAAAGGGAAGAATTTCGTCGGAGGCTTCTGGTGTACTGCGCGGCCGCGCAGGTGATGAGGGCGACCACGCAGTTGGACAGAAACTGGTGTCGAGGTTTCAAGGGCTGAGGGCGACGGCGCTGATGGTTCACGGCGACCGCGCTGGAGGATTACTCGAGGTGCAAATCTTTCTGGAAGCTAGGGCGGCCGCGCTTGGCATGGAGAGCGGGCGCGCTGGTGACGGGGAAGGGATTTCTGGGCCCGGCTCTTTAGACCAAATTCGGGCAACCCTTGTCCATCTAGGGTTAGGTTTTGTTCCCTAGCACATATTTAAGTAGTATTCCGCCCCCTAGACTCATTGTAACATAATAACACAATTATAGTGCAAAATCCTGGCTTGGTAGTGCCCCTAGACGTAGCCAAACATATTGGTGAACTGGGTAAACAATTTCTTGTGTTCTTCTTTGTGCTTTATTTCTTGTGCTTTGTTTGTGTGCTATTATTATTCTTGTAGGTTTGCTTGGTAGTGGAGGGCAATATTCACAACAATTCCGACAGAAACTTGATTTTTTTAATAAATGATGATATAGAAGTCATTTTCTTTTTATTTTCTCACATTTCATTCCAAAACTCGGAAGCATAATGAGAGAAAATTTTGTTTTTCATTTCATTTCCTTCCGGAAGCACGTCGGAAAGAATTTAAATTCACTTCATTTCCTTTCTTTTCTCTCCTTTTCCCTTATCTCACTTTCTTTTATCTTCATTAAAAATTCGGGAGCGGACCCTAACTCAAGCATAAATTAAGCTCCAGCCTCACCATATCCTTCCAAGTGGACATTTCTTCTTTCCCTAATTCGAGCTCAATTTGGCGAGCACCCTTCACAATTGCAGCAAATCTGAATTGAATGAGCAGTCAATTGAACCCATTAACCAATTCAATAACTAGGATAAGTAACGCCTCACTATTGTGCAATTTAAGGCATCAACAATCTGAGTTTTCATTTTTCATTTAAGGGATGTTGTTGAAGAAAATGTCGGCGCTATGTTCGATCTATCACTGGTTCTTGAAATGCCTCTGTTGGTTTTTTTTTATAAATGAGGGTATAGAAGTCATTTTCTTTTTATTTCCTCTCATTTCATTCCAAAACTCGAAAGCATAAGGAGAGAAAATTTTGTTTTTCCTTTCATTTCCTTCCTAACTCGGAAGCATATCGAAAGGAATTTAAATTCACTTCTCTCATTCTCTCTCCTTTTCTCTCTCTCTCTCTCTCTCTCTCTCTCTCTCTCTCTCTCTCTCTCTCTCTCTCTCAAAATAAAAAAAATTACTCTCCTCGTACCAAATTGATCTTCCCACTATTTTTTATGTTAATACGAATAAATTTTAAACAATAATTTTAAATTGTCTAATTATACAAATGAAAATTTAAAACTTTTTATTGATATACCATAAACAATACTAATAATAATAAATTTTAGATTTTAATTAGAATAATTAAATTAATCTAAAATTATTGTTAAAAAATCTTTCATAAATAACGGCAGAAAATATGAAAAAATCAATTTGGAACGGAGGAGTAAAAAAGTTCACATTTGCCGCAAACAAACCCAAAAATGGATTTCCATAACTTTTTTTCCCACTAATTGCTCTCAAAAATTGAAGAAATGAGAAACTATTATTGCAACTTCAAATTTAAATTTTGACTCATCGGGATGATCAAACACAGTTGCGGTTTGAAATTACCGGTTTTTTCGATTCCGGAAAAGGGAAAATCGGAACCGAATCGTGAATTTACGGTTCGCTGTTCCAGCTCCGAACCGTCGGTTCAACGGTTTTTTTTCCGAATATAAAAAACTGTTTTAGATTTTTTTAAAACCGAAAATATTTGCAAAAAATTATATAAAAAAAGATTGAGAATAACTAAACAAATGAAAGTATATAATAGAAAAGAGGGAACAAACTACCCTTTAATTTTTTTTATTTTTTTAATGACTAGAAAAAAATATTTAGACCTTTTTATTACTGTAATTTTTTACAAAAAGTAATAGAAAAAAACTAAACAAATAAAAGTATACTCCCTCCGTTCCGCTAAGGTTGCAACATTTTGCCATTTTCGGCATTTCACTTAAGTTGCAACATTACCAAAAAAGGAAACTTTTTATTATTTTTATAATTCTCCACTCATTCTCTCTCTTCCTCACAACCACTCATTATTCTCCACTCATTCTCTCTCTTCCTCACAACCACTCATTATTCCCTTTTCTTAATTTACGTGCTTCAACATGAATGTAACAACCTTAGCGGAACGGAGGGAGTATAAAATAAAAGAGAGAAGGACTACCCTTTAATTTTTATGTTATTTTTTATTTTTTAATTAACTAGGAAATAATATTTTAGACTTTTTAAATTACTGATTTTTTTATAAAAAGATAGAAAAAATTAAACAAATTAAAGTATATAAAAGAATATTGGGACATACTACCCTTTAATTTATTTTTATTTTTTTATTGATTAGGAAATAATATTTTAGACTTTTTTATTACTGATTTTTTTTTAAATAATATAAAAAAGATATAAAAAAAAACTAAACAAATTAAAGTATATATAAAAAAAGAGGGCGGACTACCTTTTTTTTTATATATTTTTTTATTGATTAGGAAATAATATTTTAGATTTTTTTATTACTGATTTTTTTTACAAGAAGGTATATAATAATGTTAGAAAATTTAAACAAATGAAAGTATATAAAAGAAAAACTAAATCATAAATCTCATGCACTAAATCTAAACCATATACCTAAATCTCGTATATACCCTATAACCTTAACCTTAAATCTAAACCATATACTACATACCGCATATTCTAATTCATCTACCTAAATCTCATTTATATCTTATACCCTAAACCTTAAATGTAAATGATATACTTCATAACTTAAACTCTAATTCATTTACCTTAAACTTATACCTTAAACTTTAAATCTAAATCATTTACTTCATACCCCAAATCCTATTTCATCTATATAAATCTCATATCTTAAACTTTAAATCTAAATCATATACTTCATACCCTAAACCCTAATTTATCTACATTAACCATATACCCTATACATTATACCATAAACCTTAAATCTAAACCATATACTCCATATCCTAAATCCAATTCATCTACCTTAATCTCATTTATATCCTATGCCCCAAACCTCAAATCTAAATCATATATTCGATACCCTAAACCCTAATTCATCTAATTTAATCTCATATATACCATATACCCTAAATCTAAATCATATACTTCATATCCTAAACCCAACTCATCTACCATATGCCTTATACCCTAAACCTTAAATCTAAACCATATAATCCATACCCTAAATCCAATCCATCTACCTTAATCTCATGTATATCCTATGCCCCAAACCTCAAATCTAAATCATATACTCGATACCCTAAACCCTAATTTATCTAATTTAATCTCATATATACCATATACCCTAAATCTAAATCATATACTTCATACCCTAAACCCAACTCATCTACCATATGCCTTATATCCTAAACCTTAAATCTAAATCATATACTACATACCCTAAACCCTAATTCATTTACATTAATCTCACATATGCCCTATACCCAAATAATTAAATCTAAATCATATACTCTAAACCCTAAACCCTAATTCATCTACATTACTCTCATATATACCCTATACCCTAAACCTTAAATCACAATCATATACTACATACCATAAACCCTAATTCATCTCCCTTAACCATATATCCCAATACTCAAACCCCCTAAATCATATACCTAAATCCTATATATACCTCTAAACTGAATTACTCAATTTTATAGATATACTAGTAAAAGCCCGTGTTCGACGACACGTTTTTTTTTTTTTAATTTTTTTTAAAGGGCAAAATGGGAAAGAGACAACTTAGTGAGGGCAAAATGGGAAATTCGGCACTTGGAACTGTTCATTGTACTGTAGCACCCCGTTCCCATTTATACTATAGATTCCTTATATACATTTTATCCTAAAACTTAAACAAATGAGAGTTAGTTTATGATTTGAGCTTGAGAATCAAAGAAATTAACGAAATTTGTTAGAGAAAGTTAAGAGAGAGTTAAGGGAGTTTGTGTGAAAAAAAATGTGAGGGGAGGGGCGTGGTATTTATAGTTGAGAAAATATGTTAAGAAAACAAAATATTTTTTATTTAACCATATAACCCATACTCTAACGGCTATATTCTGACAAATATAACAAATTTTTCGACGAATTAGACGATTTTGACAACAGTTCCGGTTCAAGAGGTTCGGAACCGCAAGTTCACGGTTTTTCAGATGGAGAAACTGGAACTTGACCGTCAAACCGCCGGTTATGGTTTCAACCGGTTCCGGTTCCGATTCAAGGCGGTTCAATGGTTACGGGCCGATTTCGGTTACGGTTTAGTCATCCCTACTTATCGATTTGTATTTTTTCAGATTAAATTAAAAGTCAACAAAATCTTATTTATAGCCTTTAGTTATATATTTCAGATTTATTACGTGTTTAATTTCTATGGACATATTTATATTTTGGAAATTGACTTATCTGAATAACGTGTCAAAGGTGAGTGACCCGAATAATAGTTTTGCCTTCGGTTAACTATGTAACTAGGGATATGGTACCAGTGCAGTTTGACCGCACAACCGTCAAATGCACTTATGACTTAACTATCCAAATTAAATTATATTCAAATGGGTGGCTTATGTTAGTTAGTGGTGGATGGGGTATCAAACACGTTAATATTCTTAATGAATAGAAAAAGGATCAGATTAAAAGGGAATGGAATTGTGGTATTTTTTAGAAGTCCATATTCCAATTTAGTGTACTCAATGGTCCAAATTTAATTTTGTTCAAACGGGGTCCATGTCAGTTGGGGCAGGGGTGTAAAAAATTAGCCCCTTAGGCTGTGTTTGGTAGACCGGATTAATCATCGGGATAGGATTAATAATACCAATAAATTTCAGGAAGATGTTTTGTAGTAAATAAAGGTCGGAATTATTAATACACTTTACCTGGATTAACCCTCTTGTACCCTCACTAAGGGCCTGTTTGGTAATCAAATTAAGATCTTAATTTGAAACACTTTAAGGGGCCGTTTGGTAGTCCTTCTTAGGCTGGATAGGATTATTAATCCAATAAGTTTGGTGTTTGGTACATTAAATGCAACCACTGTATTATTTCTAACAACCTGGATACTAACCTCTTATCCCCTTCTTATTAATCCCAAAAAAAGGGGTGGTATTATTAATCCCCTGATTAATAATCCCCTCACTATTAATACAGGCTAATTCTATCGGCCTACCAAACGAGCCCTAAGAGATTAAAAAATTAAGTTTGTTTGGTAAGGTAAATTTGAACCACTTAAATAATTAAGATTGTCTTAAAAAAGGCTATTAATTTTAAGTGGGCAAGGAGTAGCTTAACAAGGTAAGAGGTGGAAAAAATGAGAAAAAAAAGGGAATGAGTTCAAATCCACACATCAACATATTTTATTTATTTATTTATTGTTACTTCCTTTTGTTGAAATATTTTTTCTTTTTATACAAATTATATTTGACCAAGTATGAAAATATAATTTTTTTAATATTAACATTTAATAATATTTTTATTAAAGTATCATTATATAATTTTTTTTATTATTTGTCAACATTTGTGATCATATTTACCAAACTAATCAAGATAAATATTATTATGGGATAAAGAAAGTACAAATAAAAATATTTAAATATTATAAGATTAAAATTTACTTATAATAATAATAATAATAATAATAATAATAATAATAATAATAATAATAATAATAATAATAATAATAATAATAATAATAATAATAATAATAATGTATATGTCAATAATGAATTTATTTTATTATAAAATCATAAATATTATTCATATAATATTTTAAATGTTGAGTTGAAATTCTGAAAATTCAGATGTAAGTGGTTTGTCATTATCAAACAAACATAAGTCTTCAAAATTCAGCAACTTAATGATTTCAGCTCTTAATTTTCAGCTCTACATTTTCAAAGCTTAATTTTCAGTTTTACCAAACAGGCCCTTAATTTTCAGCTCTACATTTTCAAAGCTTAATTTTCAGTTTTACCAAACAGGCCCTAATTATCCCCCTTGAAAGCAGGTATTAATAATACTGGTATTAGAGTACGCCCGGATAATATTTTGTGGACAAATATGCCCCCACACATCCTTTCTCCACGCACTGTGTGTGCCTAGGTTTGATCCTATTCTCTAAACTAAACGAAAAATACTTTGGAAATTCCTTCATATACCTTCCCATTTTCACTACAAAGTAATTATATTTGGCTCCAGATTCTCCTTAATGCTGTAGCAGAATAGTGCTGTAAATCGTTGGAATATCAAGATTGTTTTCCTATGTATGAAAATCCCAAATTTTGAAAGTAATTGATTCTGGGCATGAATTTGTCCTCGACGGAGCAGGAGAGGAGGTGGGTGTAGCGGGCTATTTCGGTATTTTCGAGTGTGCCCTGGAGGAAGTAGAGGGTGGGGTGGAGCTGGGTTTTGACGTTGCAGATTAGGGGACTGGGGCGGCGGTGGATAATGCGGCGGAGGTATTGGGTTGAGATGTGGGCTTCGCGGAGGAGAAATGGAAAAATGTTTAACCAGATTATAATTTTGGGGCATTTTGGTACTTTACCCAATAATCCAAGTTAGATATGTGTGTTTTACACTGTTTCAACCAAACACAAGTATTAATTTTTTTGTGGATAATTATGACCCTCCTTATTACTCCAAGGACTAATAAACCCTGTCTTAATTTTTATCCTTACCCCCTTCGCCAACCAAACAAGCCCTTAATGAATGAGATGATGTAGATACCCCATTCTGAATCTATCGTACCAGAGTTATACCACTCTAAGTATCGCCTTCGATTTTAGAGTAGAAATCTACCATTTCGTCATGTTTCGTTAAGTTTTGACTAATGGGCGTTAGTTTGGACTGAACTGCATACGAGATAACAAGGGGAGGACAAATCTGTCCTTTATGAAGCCTTGTCCCGCAAGAGACATGGCGAGTCTCGCGCGAGACTATCTCTCTACAGGAGAGTTCCCTTGTCGATTTCGACCTCTTTTCTTGATAAACTCTTATCCAATTCGGATCTCTACTGATTGCAGAGTTCTGAAACCTTCTTTGGGAGATATCCCATATCTTTTGAGTCTCCTAATCTTGGTGACCAAGTAAATCAACCCCTATAAATACTAGATGACTTTCAGTATTTGGGGGAGGAGGAGAACTAAGAACCACGTTCTAAACCAAATACTCCCTAAAATTTGTTTTTTATCATCTTCGTACGAAGATCTCGAATCTCTGTCGATGTTATTCATTAAAATCACTCAAGAACACAAGGTAAGCTCCTATACTTTCATATTCTTCTTTTCAATCCCTTTAATTGCTTTTAGAGTAGTGTAATCCCATCAAAAAGGGTTAGCCTAGAGTCCCTTCAATCCATGGAGGTGATCTCGAAGCATACAACCCGATATTCCTAATTAAGAAATTAATTAGGATTTTCTTATTCTTATTCTTATTTAATTATTATATTGTTTTGATTGATAATACTCAATTGGCAAGACCAATATTCGAATTGGGTGTAATGGGTGCTCCACGACCTTCCCATTTCATAAATTAACCCCAGAACATTCGAATCTCTTTAAATCATCAAAAATGTTTTTCTTATTGTTTTCCTAAATAAATAATAAGTGGCGACCCTGTGTTCATTAAAATCGCATGGCTACAGTTTGGCGACTCGCTGGGGACAATTAATTAAGAGGGTTAGACTTGCGCACAATTGAGTATTATCAATCTTTTTATTGTACTGACTTTATTTTGCAGGGTAGAATAATTAATTTGTACTTGAACTATATACTTGCGTGAGATTGAATTATTTTGATTTTTACCGGTCATCGGTTGACTCGGGCTTTGTAATTAATTAATTTAACTCTCTCTCTCTCTCTCTACTCCTTATGTGGGACTATGACGGCCTGAGTCTTCCTAATTTGGGAGGAACGTAGGCAACCACTTGGTGCGGTCATTATCTGTTTTTCTTTTAGTTTTTTTTAAAAAACTCTTTATTTTACTCTATCACCTAGAATTGACTCTCACACACGTGCACATCATGATATAACTGTCATTGCACTACATACCTTTGATAAAACCCGGGACCCAATCTAAGGACGGATGACGGTAATCACCTAATCTCCGGTCTCTTCAAAGTTGGATCATCCCACCTCGTGTTTTCAATCCACCTAGATTGTCAATATCGCGAGGAGCCTAGCCGTAAATCCTGCATCAACCACTTATCATGTAGATTTACTTTTTAGGACACTCCGTGATCGATCGGTTTGATTTTGGAGTTTTTGTAATCCCTTGTCAAGATCGTTTTTTGTGCAATAAGACATGGAAAAGAAATCAATAATTGTCGTTTCGAATTTGTCCCTTCAGAAATGTCCCTATAATTGTTCCTTCAGATTTGTCCCTAAAGAGAAAATTTTCTTACCAAATTTATTGCACAAAACTTGATGTTACTTGAGATGACTTCGACCCCTAGGTCCTTAGGTTTGGATTTTGAATGTAAGAAACCCCAAAAAACGGATTTTCCGTCCGACCAAAATTAGGATTAAAATCAGAAAAAATATGACTTCCAGTGGTGTTGCCTCGCACGAGACTACTTGTCCCGTGCGAGACAAGTGTTCTGTCTTTTCGTGTTTTGGCCAAAACCTTCAAGCCTTCATATACCATATTCAGCCGACTTGTTGGGACTCGATCATGATTTAACACAGTTGCTTCACATCTAGGTTCATCGCTAAAGCTCGACACAATGTCTACTTCTCTTCCTGTCACCGAAGCCGAAATCAAGGAAACTAAGGCCGAACTCATCGAAGCCCTGCTTAGGATGGATGAACAAAGTAAGAAAATCGATGAGCGAAATGCCCAAATGGCCGCCCTCATGCAAAAGCTCCACGAGCTGAAAGTCAAGAAAGGAAGAAAGCAAAAGAAGAAATATGGATCCTCCTCTGATGAAGAGGAATCCTACCCCAAGAATAATAGGAATTGATATGGGAGCAAAAACACACTTAAATTTGTCATTGTAAACCTTCAAGAGAGGAATTGATATGGGAGTAACCTTCAAAATAATTCCATATGAAACCCGTCTAAAAGTTCCCGGTGAAGGAAAAGAGAAAGAGAAAGGAGAGAGATGGAGGGAGGGACTGGTTGCTTCATCTAAAGTGTATAACTACCGGTCTCGAAATCCAAATGGGACTCAACAAAAATTTAAAGAAAAAAATAATGAACCCATGAAAATTGAACTTTAGAATCGATAAATAAATGAAAAGCGTTCTACGCCTCAATTATTCGAAGACAAACAAACATAAATTATTTAGAGAAAAAATATAGAAACGAAATTCACTATCTATAATAACAATAAAACATTAATCTGTTGGTTCCTCTTCGACTACATTGGCAGCTGCAAAACTTTCTTCAACTCTTCTAGCTACTGCTTCATGTACTTAAACAAAAACAGATAAGAACCACATTTATATAATTATAAATGCTGAATTATATTCGAGTGTGTGTATATATATATATATATATATATATATATATATATATATATACATACATATATATATATACATACATATATATATATACATATATATATATATATATATACATATATATATATACATATATATACATATATATATATATATACATATATATATGTATATATATATATGTATATATATATATATATATATATATATATATATATATATATATATATATATATATATATATATATATATATATATACCGCTTCAGCGAGAAATGTGGGATCATTCCAAATATCATCGTACACATAGCTTCAACCGCATCTTCAACTACATCTTCAAACGTATCTTCAACTACATCTTCAATCATATCATCAGCTACATCTTTATTCACCTATGTCAAATATGGATTGTATCAAAAATTAAAATTATATAAGCAATATATTCATTAATAGAGTTAAGTAAATATAACAATTATGTGAACATAATAACTATTTACTGTATCACTTAAGCTATATGCTTTACAGAAGTACTTCAGGATAAACAATATTTGTTGTGTATGTGTCATCTTCTGATGGCGATGGAATGAGAATCATTATCGTACTGAATGTAGTACATCTTGATGAAGCAACATATAATTGGCCATGAGTGAACACCGGTGTCCTAAGATCAATGGCGACAAATTTAACAGATTGACCTTGTGACTTATTTATACTCATTGCAAAGCACAACCTAAGTGGAAATTGGCGCCTTGTAATTGAAATAATAAGTTCGGTCGAAGAAGGCGTACAAAATTCTTGGTATAAATACCAAATTGCCTGCTTTATCTCCCGTCAAGATTTCAGCCTCAATAATATGTTACTCACATCGAACTACTCTTAATTTTGTTCAATTGCAAAAACCATCCCTCGGTGCAAGATTCCTCATCAAAATAACTGGGCAACCAACTTTCAACTGCAAGTCTGAAGGGAGAAGACCAAAAGGATTCAATGAGTTCAAAAATTCTATTGAGTATCGATTTGCCATAATCGGATCACTCGTATTATCATCTGCATATTTGTCTGCCGATAGATAATTGATGTTATTGTCGGGAAACATCTCTAATGCTTGGAGATTTATATAATGGACATCATCATTACGCGGGGATAGAATTGTTCGATCAGTTAAGAACTGAGAAGTAGAAGTCCCCGGAATATGCAATGTTGGATAAACTTCTCTTATTAGCTCCTTAACGTCTATACACTTTCGAATAGTAGAAGGTAGTTCAATTGTCTCATCTGGATTGCTTCCCACCTTGAAGGGAAATTTATTTAACGTTAATTATGAATGCTTATAAAAGAAATATTTATTTTGAATGCAAAACTATTACCTTGTTCAAGTATTCCACAAACTCAACATTCGCAAGATCATTTCGATCCAACCGCATGTTTTTTGATAGAGTTAAGACGTATATCTTTTCCCAAAGTGATGATTTTTGGAGAGTTGACCCCACGATTTGTTCACGGTGTCCTTTAGGTATAAGTGGCAATGTTTGACAGAATTCACCACAAAAAACAACAGTAATTCCACCAAAAGGGCTATCATTATCACAAATATCTCTAAGGGTGCGATCGACGGCCTCAACGCAATGGCGATGCTGCATAGGAACCTCATCCCATATTATTAATTTTATCTCTCTAAAGAGCTGGGCATGAATTGACTGTTTCATAAAGGAACACAACGTATCTTCCAACACATTCAATGGTAGACAAAAGGTAGAATGTGCCGTTCTACCACCAATCAACAATAACGATGCAATTCCAGATGATGCAACACAGATCATGATATTATCATGCGATCAACAAACCCCTGCAATTGTGTTGTACAAAAATGTTTTGCCGGTTCCTGCACCCCCATTCAAGAAGAAGGTTTTCCCTTTATTTCCATTCACCGAACACATCACAATATCAAAACAGTGTTGCTGCCCAACATTCAAGCGAGAGATATTAGATTTCGCACCAGTAGTATGATCATCATACTTAAGCTGTCTATGTTCCCAAAATAACCTATTGTTGTCGGTCATTTGAGTCCAATTTTGAAGTGGAAGAGGCATTGGTGGGAAATCTTCCAAGCTTTTTCCAGTTTCTTACAATATTCATTCAATAGATGATTGCCATAATCTGTTATTTGACTATCATCCGGATATGGAATTTTATATTGTGTGCACAATTTGTGAGGAAGATCATCATATTCATTGCAAACTTAGTCCATAACTCATCGGGATGTATCGAAGAGCATTGCGTTAGAATAAGCGCAAACAATCTCCTCAGTTGGTACCCAATCTTCATAACTGAGGCTTCTTCCAAACATTGCTTCCATTTTTCATCATCTTCTAGAAGACCTCATGCAACGCAAGCACCTTTAAATGCATCATGCACAAAACCATTGTATGTCCGTAAATTTTCCCAAGAGGTTGGCCCTTTAACAGTAATTAATAAGAGTTGGAGGTAAAATCTCTCACCACTAGAGGGGCTAGCGAAATATATTCTTCCAATTGCCTGGCTTAAATGACGTCTTCGTTTCCAAAAATTCTCATTCCACGTGTAATTATTTGGCATTTGTTGATAAGTAAACCCTCGGGCCATTACATCAGAAGCACAACATCTAAAACAACCCATTAATTTTGTTACTTTTCCCTCAACTTGTTCAACTATCTCTTCTCGTGAACATCTTGAATCATATGAAACATTATGCTCTCGACGTAGATGGAAATCTAATCGAACAACATTAGGAAATTCTTTATGCAAGTTGTATCCGAATAACCGCCATGCAGCTTCTGGCGGACCAATATACCTCACACCAAGATATTGTTTGATTTCATCACCTTTCCCTAAAACCATTTTTGTTCGATCAAGACCTTTGTATATGTACTTATGAATGTACTTCACACATCTAACTCCAGCACACACCTCAACATTAATATGGCAATCAAATAACTCTGTGAGATAAGGGTTGTAAGGTACAACATCTCTATTATCTACCTCCTTCCTTCTTACTGTCTATATAACTCCATTATCGCGGCGACGATAGATTGGATAGCCGTCATTATCAATAGAAGTTGTTTCGGCCCAATGTTTTGGGAATTTTTTTTGCACCTATTGTTCTCCATACATTGCGCACTTGGGTTTCTCGTGCCACACGAGCCATGTATCATACATCTCTTAACCGTGTCGAAAAGTGCAAGCATGCTATCTCGATCGGGAATTTCGGCACATACTACCCTATCAACTTGCTCGGGAGTTCTGATCTTATCTTCATCCGCGAGAAAAAATAGTGCATGCATATGGGGCAATCCCATTTTATGAAATTCAATTGTGAAAACATAAGCTTTTACTTTTCCAAACACTCTTTCATCTCTTACAATTTTCAACAAATGTTTTCTCTTTAATTCGAAAACTCGAGCAACCAAATCTGGCCGATCAGTTGAAGTTTGATTAGGAAGTAGAGCATCTCTAATTTTTTACCATGCCGGGTTGGCTGTCATAGTTAAAAAAACATCTGGATGCTTATACGTTCGTGTAATAGCCATGGAATCTTGAAAAATTTCATACATTTGCCTTAGTCCACCAGTGAAAGAAGATGGTAGGATGAATCTTCTACCAATTTGATCCGGTCTTGCACTCTCTTCATCAAAATTTTCTTGGAGATTTTTATATCGATCAACACGAACAAATCCCTCTTGGTTTTCCCTGAAGAAAAGAAGACGGTTTTGCTCTGTTGTAGCCCAAACATCAACCAAATATTCCTGAAATAGTTTTTTACCTCTCAAAATGGTAGAATACTCTGTTGTTCGTTCGAATAAATGATAACTGTAGTAATCCATCATTGTGAGTCTATTTCTACTTCTATTACTCGGACCTTGCCTATTCACATCCCAGAGAGTCATGGACAGTTCCCATCCGAGCTCGCCTAAAGGAAATAATAAGACGTAATGCTATGGAGCGTATGCTGGATGACATTCACTTATCCGCATCAAGCCTTGATCTCTGTAGTGAAGGACAATATCTCTTGTTCTCCTTCTCTCAGTGCCATCACCGGGTAAGATTACTGCAATCTCATCAACAGTAGGTGCATTATATCGCCGTTCATCTCTTCTAGGATCATAACGCAAAGATGCCGAAATTTTTTGCGTAGACTGATATTGGTTTTGTTGTTCTAATATTGCACATGATTGACGAAAGATAGGTGCAAACGGATTGTATTGTAACAAAAATTCTTGGATGCATCCCATTAGTTCTCCATCTAATGTATCATTTCGACGTTGACGACATTCTAAGGCGGCCATCAGATCGTATATGTAAAGTTGAGCATATATAAGATTTGAATCTGAAGGTGGTAGTAATGACCCGGAATGATGTCGCAACTCTCCATGTATAGTGAAGCTATAAGGGGCCCTACCAGGTTGTACACGATCATCTAGAGCACATCCAAGACTGGTGAAAGCCATTGCAACATTATACCGTCGAATATCCTGAAAAAATGACGTCGAACGATGGTCACTACCGTCATATAATTCCCTGAACAGGGTGGGTGGATCAAGAAGATTAGGAATCTTGACTTCCCCATCCAAGCATCATGTTCCAAATCTGGGCCTACTCAAAGGAGATTTAACCAATTTTTCGCCTATCCAGTGCAAGGCATGACAATGTTGACATATAACATCCATTCTGCCAAGGGAATGCCGAACTTGATTGAAAATTTGTTGATTCACTATGTCACGTAGATGGAGCTCATCCTCTTCGAAACCACCTATATTTTCATTTTCTTCGGTAGTGGAGGGGTCTTCTAATATAGTTGACATATATTTCGAAAGGCGTGTTATATTTTTTTAAGAGAAGTTTATTTGAATTAAACAGGAGTAAAAGAAGAATTATGTTACATAGTAGAATAAGGAGAGCCTTGTTCACGCGAACAACGCCTCCTTTGTGCGATTATCAGTCTCGAAGGACCCAAAGAAACGTTAGAAGAATTTTGTTGGCTTCTTGCTTGTTCGGCTCGATATCTTGCCTGTCGCCTAGATTGTCCAATTTCACACATACTACGATAATTTCTATTTCTAGATGCTGAACTTTTTCCAACTCCATATTCACTGACTGATAGTGAATAGAGAAATAGATAAATATTACTAACTCTTGGAAATTTTAATTTTTAATAGAAAAATATTATCAACATACAATTTGAACGGGCAATGAAGAATACCTATGGTGCAGCCGGTTCTTTTCCTTTCGTTGAAGGTTGTGCCATTGAGTGGAATTTGATAATGATTAAGTTGGCAATAGAATGAAAAAAGTGTTAAATACACTATTTGGAGATTGAGGTAGGATATTTTACTCGAGAGGATGGTATTAATAATCAAATCATAAGAAGCATTCTCACAATCTATTGGATTGACAAATGGAAATGATAAACTCATGTTATACTTCAAAATCATAACAGGATAAAAGAAAAGTTCAAAAAGGACTGTGCCAACTATTTAATGGAAAACTTACAAAGATTTTATGATATACATTATGTTCCAACAAAGGTACAGCAGGCGGAAGTTACTGTGCGATCCTTTTCGTTTAGTTTTCTTATTTGAAAACATGGCATATTCATTATGAATGACTCATTATCTATAAATAGATTCACTGAAAGGATACTTACTTTGATCCTTACTCCTGGAATGCCACCACTACCTGCTATCGCCACCAACTCATGCCACCACAATATCCCAACACCACCTATGTTGAAACTATTTTTTTTCAAAAATAATGGTTAATGTAGTCTCCGTCTCAAAATTCTCAACTTCTACTTATTTGGCAAGGGGTATGACGTACTCTCCGTCTCAAAATGAATAATTATTAAGAAAATAATAATAATTCTTTCCTCTTTTTAGCAATTTTCAACCCAACACAATACCATTTTTTTGGTAACCATGCCTACCCAAATACTACTAAGCAATAAAAAAAAGGGCGAATGACATTTTGGCTGATAAACAAAGTAAGTTCCTATTAACTCTGTTGAAATTTACACCACAAGAATAAGCATAAAGATACCAAAATTTAGAGGGAATGACATTGCCCTCCCTAGCATAGCTAGGCGCCTCTGTGAAGTGCATCAAGGGGGGAGCGGTGAAATGTGTTGATCCCCTTCTTTTAAAAAAGAAAAAAAAGAGCGATTTTCTTTTCAAATGGGATCTGAAAAATAATTTAATGCTAGACTAACTAACTACTCAGGTCACTATCTATTGTACCCTATCTACTACTAATATCCAGAAAGAGTGTCTAATTAGACAACTCTCCCTTCTTTAGGCTTTCTTCATTTCTCTTGACCTTCCTCACTTTCTCCTGCATCCATCAATTGCCTAGCTTGGTTCATCATTTACTCTCCTCATTCCTCATCGCGTTCTAGTTTTCACCTTATAAAGTATGGGTCTGCCTCTAACTCTCTGCGGTCTGCCTCTAAATCTATGCGGGTATCTCTTAATCTCTATTGGGTCTGTCTAAGTTTTTTCTCTAGTATTTTAACTTTCTTGTGGTCCTTAGCATTCCAATACTCCATTCTCTGTACTCTGCTCATACCTTTGGTTGGTGTTCTCTTAATCCTTGCAATTTCCTACAACCACAAGGGAATCAATTTTTTTTTTGAAACAGTAACAAAGCCAAAGAGAAGAAGGTGAAAAACATTATATTTTGTTGAATCTCAATACGTTTTGGTATTTTGGCTAAAAGTGTACATGCAAAACAATTTATGAACAATAACACAAAGGGTAAATCAAATACTGTACAACAAATAGAACAATAGGGATGTCCAAACCGGAGGAAGTATCGATTCAAAATAGATACTTCCTCCGTTACAAAATACTTACAGCTATAGTTATAGAAGAGTTTTTTTGTCCCAAAATATTTGTAATTTTGAAGTTTATCATAAAATTTTGATACAATTTGCCTAAACTATCCTTATTTATGATAAAATCGTTGTCAATTTAAAAATATTTAATTTCCTAAATAGTTGAAATATTTAAAAATTAATTAAATGTTTTTAAATAATGCTCAAAGACTAAAACCATAACTAACAAATGGAATTCCAATCCTGCATGTTGAGATATTGACATATCTTGTCAATATCTTTTTCTTTCTTTGAAAATATTGTTTCCTTATCTTAGCATTGTATTTTAGGAAGACTTCTTTATTAAATAGGAAAGTAGAATGTATAGCTAGAATAGAATCCTAGTCAAAGAAGGATTATTGTGTATATATATGATTGTATTACTTATATTTCTTCAAGATGTGAAATAACAATTTCCTCTTCACAAATTCTCGGTTCTAACTTGGTATCAGAGCTTTCGTGTGGATCCTGCCATAACCACCGAGGCTAGCGGAGAAAAGAAAGCTATGGATGAGAGGCGATCTCCATATTTTCTTTCGACGAGTGACAATCCGGGCATGATTCTCACCCATGTTCAATTGAAGGGCGAGAATTATGAAGAATGGGCTAGGGTTTTCAAGGGATCATTGAGGGCTAAGACCAAAACGGCCTTCATTGATGGAACCATTAAAAAACCTACCATAGAAGATGAATTGGAACATTGGCAAACGGTAAACTCAAAGGTTGTTTTATGGATCTTTAACACCATTGAGCCAAGCCTTCGTTCCATGGTGAGTTATGTGGATGATGCAAAGACGTTATGGGACGATTTGCAGGAGAGGTTCTCGGTTGGAAATGGACATATGATTCAGCAATTGAAGGCGGATTTGGAAAATTGCAAGTAACAAAAAGGCGAAAGTGTGGCGGATTATTTTGGTCGCGTGAAGAAATTGTGGGACGAGTTGAATGACTTTGATGTAATTATGACTTGTTCATGTGTAGGGTGCAGGTGTAACATTAGCACGAAGCTAGTTCAACGATGTGAAGACGAGAGGGTTCATCAATTCGTTATGGGGCTTGATGCATCGAAGTTTGAAAACGTGAAATCCTCCATACTGAACACAGAACCTTTGCCTAATGTAAATAAGGCATATTCTTTGGTTGCACGAGAAGAAAGAGTCCGGGGCAGCCTGCATGAAGAGTATCTAGCGCCTACCAATTTTGCTATTCAGACTGTTGTGGGATCAACTGTGTGCACAACTGACCGCACAACTGATCGTACAAGTGGCTTAAAGATAGAAAGAAAGGAGGCGAGCAGTGCTGTTTGTTCTCACTGCAAGAAAAAGGGACACGATGTAGATACATGATACATGCTGGTGGGATATCCAGATTGGTGGGGAGAACAACACTTAAAGAACGTCAAGGGACGAGGCGGAAATACCTCGGCTACGGGAAGATTCAAACCACGAGTTAACACGGTACTTACTAGCGGTGAGGGAGCTGCTGGGATGACAGATGAAGAACGGGCTGGCTTGCTGGGGTTCATGCCTGAACAATGGACTCACCTCAAGGAGTATGTGCAGACACATGTGTTCAAAATCCTACAACGCCCGATCAACCTCCGCAATGGGTTGACGATCGATCTGCTAATGCCTTTGTAAGTAAACTATCATTAAATGACTTGATTTTGAATATGTAAATTTATTTATGTACCTTACATTGTGTATATGATTATAATTGTTTGTTTTATTTTGACAGAGTGCATATCAAGCCGCCGTTCTTCCCGAAGGAACGCCTCCCGGCGAGCCCGTCCCCTTCGTGCCTGATGTTTGGCACTCGGTCACCTCTGAGGGACATCCAAAGAGAGGAGCCCGAGTGTTAGGGATGGGGGATTACGGGCGGCAATGCCCGTCGACGTCGACCGGCCATCGGCAAAAAGTTGCTCCGCCCACGTTTCATGATCCGAGGGTCGACACTCTGGAGGCTGCGTTGGAGGAGGAGAAACGCGCGCGGGCAAAGCTTGCGAAGGCTTTGGCGGTTCAGACGCAGATGCAGGAGGAGAATGATCGGCGTCATGCAGAGACTCAAAGACAATTGGCACTGTTGATGGCTCATATCGGCCAGGATCCCCAGGGTAATTTCCAGCCTCTCCCGAGTTGATTACGGACTATTTTAGACATTTTTGTACTAATTTATACTTATTTGTAAATATTTGAGACATTTGGCACCCGCGGGATCCCCTCCCCCCTCTCCCCCCTCTCCCCCCCCCCTCTCCCCCTCCCGATTTGGTACGAGGATATTTAGTTTTTATTTGGTACGCTGATATTTGATTTTTAGTTTTTATAGTTTTAGTTTTATAAATTGAAATGTTATATCAGGTACAAAAAATTTTGGTTTATTGATATTTTAAATTATTTTTTTAAAATTTATTTCAGAATCAGCAACGGAAATTTCCGTCGCTAAAATTAATTTATTTCAATTAATTTTTTTTACAGCGACGGAAATTTCCGCCGCTATATCAATTAATTTTAATTTAATTTTTGATTATAGCGGCAGAAATTTTCGTTGCTGTAAAAAAAATTAATTGAAATAAATTAATTTCAGTGGCGGAAATTTCCGTCTCTGAAATTAATTTATTTTAATTTAATTTTTATTCCAGCGACGAATATTTCCGTCGCTATCTTTTGATTTCAGCGGCGGAAATTTCCGTCGCTGTAATAAAAATTAAATTAAAATTAAATAATTTCAGCGACGGTAATTTCCGCCGCTGAAATTAATTTATTTTAATTTAATTTTTATTACAGCGACGAAATTTTCCGCCACTGAAATTAATTTAATTAAATTAAATTTTATTACAGCGACGGAAATTTTCGCTGCTGAAATGAAAATTTAATTAAATTAAATTGATTTAGCGGCGGAAATTTCCGTCGCTGGAACCATTAATCACCGGCGGAATTAAATTCCGTCGGTAAAATCAAAAAATACCGGCGGAATTTGACCCGTCAGAGCACTGCGACGGGCTGGTAGCGGCGGACCACCGACGTAATTTTTCCGCCGGTGATTATTTTTAGCGACGGAAATTTAATTTTAGCGACGGAAATTTCCGTCGCTAAACGACCTTTTTCTGGTAGTGACTAGGAGAATGAACGGTAAGACAAATAATGAACCTTGACTAGTCGATAGTGGAGCTAATCGACACATAACAGGTAATATTGTTCTGTTGGAAAACATACGACATATTGAGGCTAACCACATAGAATTGCCCAATGGAAGATATATGATTGTCGCGAAAGAAGGAGATGTTCTCATCGGATCACATCTACGTTTGAGAAACGTTTTATATGCCCCCACTTTCAACTGCAATCTTTTATCTATCTCTCAATTGCTTAATGATTCCAATCATATAGTGCACTTTTCTGACAAATTGTGTGTTGTACAGGACCGAGCCATGAATATTTTGATTGGAACGGGTGAACAAGACAGGGGGTTGTACTACTTGCGGGGATCAATAGAGACGCAAGGTTACAACATCAAAGAATCTGGAAGTTATCAGTTGTGGCATCAATGATTTGGACATCCATCAAGTAAAGTGGTTGGTTTATTCCCTTTTATTAGTCGTAGTATTATTGATAAGATAAGGACGTTTGCGGGATTCGTTGCCAAGCTAAACAAAGTAGGGACAATTTCTCGCTTAGTGATAGTAACTCTATTGAAATTTTCGATTTAATTCATTGTGATATTTGGGATGATTATCGAAAGTCTGCAATGTGTGGAGCCATTTATTTTTTGACCATTGTGGACGATTGTTCCCGTGCCGTGTGGGTTTACTTAGTTAAGTCCAAAAGTGATGTTTCTCATATCTTGAAAAAAATTCTTGTCATGGTCGAAAGGCAATTTAATAAACGTGTCAAGAAAATTAGGAGTGACAATGGGACGAAATTTACTTGTTTAGAAAAATATTTTCTTGAAAATGGCATTGGGCATCACACTACTTACATTCGTACGTCCTAACAAAAGGGAAGGATGGAAAGGAAGCATAGACATATTTTGAATGTGTCTCGTGCTTTAATGTTTCAAGCAAAATTACCGGTGAAATTTTGGGGGAATGTGTATTAGCGGCAGGGCACCTTATTAATCGTACCCCTTCGAATTTGTTGAATGGAAAAACCCCCTATGAAATTCTTTTTGGAAAATCCCCTTCTTACAAACACATTAAGGTCTTTGGTTCTCTATGTTATGTTCATTACTCTCGAAGGGATAATGATAACTTTGCTAGTCGTAGTAGACGATGTGTTTTCTTGGGGTATCCATTTGGGAAGAAAGGTTGGTTAGTATATGATCTTGATGAGCATAAAATGCTCATTTCTAGAGATGTTGTCTTTGTGGAAAAGGAGTTTCCCTTGCTAGCGATTGGATTGATCCGGATAAAGCCTATACAGATTCGGACATCTTCCTTTGTGAGTCTAGAGATGAAATTGCCCAGGATGAAGACAATGGTCATGATGGCAATCGGTTGCCTGAACAGTTGTCTGACTAGTTGTGTGAACAACCTGATGAACAGCCTGAACAGTTGCCTCATCCGGTTACAAATTCTGATCAAAGGCTCGAACTCGCTTCTGATTCGTTGCAGGTGACTGAACAAGCTGCAACAGATATTTTGGGCCGAGGTCAGAGAGCTAAGGTTCCTTCTTCAAAGTATCCTTCAAATGAATATGAGTTGGGCAAAGCTCACTCCGCACGAGTCCCCTCCCCGTCTTGTTCGCAGAACCAAAAGAAATCTTCAGGTAATCGTTATCCTTTATCACACTTTGTTAGTTACACTAACTTCTCTATGACACATCGTTGTTTCTTGGCTGCTGTTGACTCAGGATATGAAACTAAGCATTTCAGTGAGGCGGTTAAATATCCTCATTGGTGTGAGGCCATGAACAAAGAACTTGCTGCTCTTGATCAGAATGGTACGTGGGACTTAGTAGATGCTCCAGTGGACAAAAAGGTGATTGGCAACAAATGGGTTTATAAGATAAAGTATAATGCGGATGGATCCGTTGAACGCAACAAAGCTCGCTTGGTCATCTTAGGGAATCGCCAAGTTGAAGGTGTGGATTTCAAAGAAACCTTTGCTCCAACAATCAAGATGGTGACCGTCCGAGTTTTTCTTTCCATTGTTGCAGTTCGTGGGTGGGAACTTCATCAAATGGATGTTCACAACGCATTCCTTCACGGCGATCTAAGTGAAGATGTTAATATGAAGGTTCCTTTAGGCCATCCTGCCTCTGCTTCCGGAAAGGTATGCAAGCTCAATAAGTCACTGTATGGCTTGTGATTATGATTGGGCTAGTTGTCCCATCACGCGACGTTCACTCACTGCCTATTTTATTTTTCTTGGTGATTCACCTATCTCATGGAAGACAAAGAAGCAAGGTACGCTCTCTCGTTCTTCGGCTGAGGCAGAATATCGTTCTATGGCTAGTGCGACATGTGAGCTCAAATGGTTACTTGGTCTTCTTCGATCCTTCGACATTAGACATGATTCTCTGGTACCTCTTCTCTGTGATAGTCAATGTGCTATACATATGGCTCAGAATCTAGTTCATCACGAACGTACGAAGCATATCGAAGTTGACTGTCATCTTGTTCGTGATGCTATTCGCACAGGTGTCCTCACAACTCGGTATATTCACACATCCGAACAAATTGGGCCGATGTTCTTACCAAGGCGTTGGATAGTAAACAGTTTCTCCATTTTCTTAGCAAGTTGGGAGTTTGTGATCTACACGCTCCAACTTGAGGGGGGGCGTTGAGATATTGACATATCTTGTCAATATCTTTTCCTTTCTTTGAAAATATTATTTCCTTATCTTAGCATTGTATTTTAGGAAGACTTCTTTGTTAAATAGAAAAGTAGAATGTATAGCTAGAATAGAATCCTAGTCAAAGAAAGATTAATGTGTATATCTATGATTGTATTACTTATATTTATTCAAGAAGTGAAATAACAATTTCCTCTTCACAAATTCTCGATTCTAACTCTGCACCGTTTTAATCATTGGGAGCATAAAATTATGTTGATGACTATTTGGATGTGTTGTCTGCCTCAAAGCCTGCAATCATAACTCAACACTACTCAATACTCTGTTTTGCCGATTCTGTTTACTTAATTCTTGATCTTACCGATATTTTAAATTGGTTGAGCCCACAACATTACCGATATTTTTAATCGGTTGAGCCCACTACTAAAGTATATACCGATTTGAGCCCACCATAGAACTCATCGGTTGAGCCCACGACATTACCAATATTTTTAATCGGTTGAGCCCACTACTAAAGTATATACCAATATTTTTAATCGGTATATACTTTCATTTTTTCATTTGTTTAGTTTTTTTTTTTACTAATAAAAAAAATTCTAATATATTATTTCCTAATCAGTAAAAAATAAAAATAAATAAAAAAAATAAAGGGTAGTCCGCCTAGTCCCGAATTCAAGCTGCACGCCCTGCCGATCAGCATTATCATCGCCACTCCCGCCGTTTCAACGAAATTGAGCATAAATAAGCCCAAATCTTGGGATAACACAAACTTACAATTTTTGTAAGAAAGAGAACGTGCGTAGCCGGTGAAGACGATGGGATAACACAGGGATTGAGGGAGACGTGGGTAATGGGAATTTCTTTCCCACATCCATTCTATTCCCCATTTTTATAGATATTTGAAGATGTGGGGTGGGGAGGAAACTAATACAGAGAAACTAAAGTTACATAAACTTATTGTTTTTGTAAGAAAGAGAACGGCGGTCGGAGGCAAACGGGTGTGCGGCGACAGAGCCAAAACGGGGAAAATCTTCAGGGCGTCAAACAAAAACGTGAAGAGACAAAGAACATGGGAGAAAAAGAAAGAGAGTATGAAAACATTAAATTGTATTATTTGTGCACACAGCCTTTTTGTGATTAATGTGGACGTAAGGGGGTAATGGAGGTTACGTAACAACTGCCGTGAGAGTGGGAAAAGAAAGTAACTGTCAATCAATCTCAGCCCTTGAATCAATTTTCCAACCTTTAATCTCAGCCACCACTTATGGGGGGGGGGGCTAAGAGACAATTTTTTTGTTTTTTATTGTATAATAGACTAGTACTCTTCTACCCGTGTCAATGGCACGGTGACAGTACGACATAAATAAAATATAGTTAAGATCAGGATCCTAAAAATGCAGTATATCTAGTATCTATCATCACACTGTGAATAATCAAACAACAAAAAAGGGAAAATATACTAAACTTTTAAAATTTCTATTTGATTGCAAGAACAACAATATTGATGATCCCTTACATACATAATAGTTCATGATTTCAATTGAAAATTTTCATAATAAATTTGTCTCTTAGATATTTGACACCGAAAGAAAAAATAGAAAGTAAAATCACCTTCCACAATATCGCCAAAATAAGATTGATAAAATACAAATTTATTATTATAACCAATTTTCCAACCTTTAATCTCAGCCACCACTTATGGGGGGGCTAAGAGACAATTTTCTTGTTTTGCATTGTATAATAGATGTGTTAAAGAGTAATAGTTACAAGTGTTAAAAAAATTTCAGTTTTAACACTTTTAATAACATTTTATTAAGAGTTAAATGGGTTTATATCTTTTCAAAATTGCACTATAGTTAATACTATCACAATACAAGTAGACATAAGAGTAATGATTGACTAGTTTTAAAGGGGAGCTAAAAGTTTACATAAATTCATATAAATTACATGTTGAAATATTAATTTGACACAAATTGGGGTTAAAATATAAATGCAATTTTTTTCCTAACAGAAACATATCAAAATTGATAAAAATTCATAATTTTAATGGTAATATATCACAATTTTTAAATTTATAATGGAGAAACTTAACATTTTTCAAAACTGAAGGAGCGCAGTTGACCTCCTTACACTCCATGAGATTTCAAACAAGCAAATTAAAAATTAGTTGGGCAATTGACCAGGGCCGATCCTGTGATATTCGGGGCCCTAGGTCGGTAACTTTGGATGGGGGCCTTTAAAACAAATACAACAACAACAAAGCCTTAATCCCAAAATGATTTGGGGTTGTCAAACATGAAGTGAAAAAACAATGAAATGAAAAAGTGAGATGTTAAAAAAATAGTTAATAAAAATGGAAAAGAGAAGATAGAATACAAAATTATAAAAAATATTCTGAAAGCTACTATTGTTGGAACATTTCTATTCCGTTAATCTCTAGGCATACTCAGTTCTTAGAATAAGAATGATAAATGAGAAAGGAAGCGGAAGCGTATACCTGATGAATCCATCTTAATGCTTTGATGTTCTTGAAGGCGGGAAGGAGAAGAAGAAATGAGTAGGAGATGAAGTCTTCTAAATGATGAATGCCTTCACTTTGTTCTCAGATTATGGAGAGAGAATTAAAATGAATTTGTGTGTCCTTAGGCTGATGGAAAGCCTTGTATATATAGGAACTTAAAAGGCACTTCATTTAGGGACCATGCCCTTTGATTATACATAGGTAATCCTAAGCTCGGAAATTCTACACATTGATTATATTTCTATACTTTATGCAACATTATATTTACGACTTATACATGTACGTTTATATGTTTACGTATATTTATAAAATCATATTTACAATGTTTAAATGACAATCCTTATGTATACAATATTGTCATTTGAACAATCCCGTCCATTAGTTTTATAAGTATAAGGACTAAAGGGGCAGTCGTTGTAATTGATTCGCAACTAAACCCGCATTAATCACATATATATATCCAACTAAATGACAGAGATTAAGTATACATGTGTAGCATGGAAAATTGATGAATATATTGAAATATGTACATATATTCTTCCAACTAGTCCTACTTTAACCAAATGAGATCAATCAAAATAGATAAAAATATGAAATATGAAATATAACATAAACTCCCACTATATTAAATGTTATCAAAAGTTGTTACACCCATATGAGCGGTATGCTCGTGAAACGCTAAAGGTGATAACGCTTTAGTAAACGGATCCGCTAAAATGGAGTTTGTTCCTATAAGTTGTATTTCTAACTGTCTATTTTGTACTCTTTCTCTAACAACAAGAAACTTGATATCTATATGCTTAGATCTAGATGAACTTTTGTTGTTGTTAGAATACAATACTGCAGCCCGATTGTCACAATATAACTTGAGCGGTCTTTCAATACTATTGACAATTCGCAGTCCTTCAATAAATTTATGCAGCCATATAGCTTGTTTGGATGCTTCGTAACAAGCAACAAACTCGGCTTCCATGGTAGAGGAAGTTACAAGTGTTTGCTTGGCACTTCTCCAAGATATTGCTCCACCGGCTAACGTGAAAATATAACCAGACGTCGACTTTCGACTATCTTGACATCCAGCAAATTCGGAATCGAAATACCCAATGATCTCAAGATGATCCGACTTTGAATATGTAAGCATGTAGTCCTTAGTGTTTGTAAATATCTAATCACTCTTTTGGCTGCAACCCAATGTTCTCTCCCCGGATTGCTTTGGTATCGACCAAGCATTCCAACAATAAATGCAAGGTCTGGACGAGTACAGACCTGTGCATACATTAAGCTTCCTACTGCTGATGCATAAGGGATATTTTCCATATACTTGGATTCAAAATCATTTTTAGGACATTGCTTTAGACTGAACTTATCTCCTTTAGAGACAGGGGTGTCATGTGATTTACAATTTTCCATGCCAAACCTTTGTAATACCTTCTCTATATAGCCCTTTTGTGATAATCCTAAAATACCTCGTGAACGATCACAATGAATTTGGATTCCTAATACAAAAGATGCCTCACCGAGATCTTTCATTTCAAATTTGTTTGAAAGAAATTTCTTGGTTTCCTTAAGAAGTTCTTTATCATTACTGGCAAGTAATATATCATCCACATATAAGACCAAAATTATAAATTTACTCCCACTGAACTTATGGTACACACAATCTTCAGCAAGATTCATTTCAAAATCAAATGAAAGAATTACTTGATTGAATTTTAAGTACCATTGACGAGATGCTTGCTTGAGCCCATAAATGGATTTCTTAAGTTTGCAAACTAATTGATTAGTTTGATCTAAATCAGTCACCATTTCTGGTTTCTTCGTATAGATAGTTTCCTCGATGTCTTCATTGAGAAAAGCTGTCTTTACATCCATTTGATGAAGTTCAAGATCAAAATGTACTACAAGTGCCATAATGATCCTAAAAGAGTTTTTAGAAGATACCGATGAAAATGTTTCTTTATAATCAATGCCCTCCTTTAGAGTGAATCCCTTAGCAACGAGACGGGCTTTATATCTTTCAACATTACCACGTGAATCTCTTTTGGTCTTAAAGATCCATTTACATCCGATGGGTTTCACGTTTTTAGGTAATGGAACAAGATCCCAAACGTCATTGTCTTTCATAGATTTCAACTCTTCATTTATGGCATCGATCCATTTACGAGAATTTGGATTATTAATGGCTTCATGGAAGGTGAGCGGTTCATCTCCCACTAAGTCCAAGAGTTCCTCATTCTCAGCAAGATATACATCATAATCTGTCGAAATCGCACTTATTCTTACTCTATTAGATCTTCTTAATGGCACCGGTTCTACTTGATTTTGAGGTTGTTAAATTTGATCTTCATTAACAACATTTTCATGTTGTTCAATAGGAGGTTCTATATCGTTTTGAATTATATGTTCTTGTTGAATATCAGGTATAAGTACTTGATTTTCAATGGGAACTATGGGAAGAGGTATAGAAATGAATTCCTCTTCCTCCTCAAATTCAAAACTATTCCTAATTTCCCCTCCAAATTCAACATCCTCAAAGAACCTAGCATTTCCCGTCTCAAAAAATGTTCTAGTTTTCGAATCATAAAATTTATATCCCCTAGATCTCTCGGCATATCCTACAAAGTAACTACTAACAGTCTTAGCGTCCAATTTGCCCTCATTAGGCCTATAAGGCCTAGCTTCTGCTGGACAACCCCATACATGAAAATGATTTAGGGACGGTTTCTTACATGTCCATAATTCATAAGGGGTTTTGTTGGTAGCCTTTGAAGGATCCCTATTGAGAATATAAGCTGCGATTTTTAATGCATCGCCCCATAATGAGTGAGGTAAAGAAGTATAAGAAATCATACTTCTTACCATATCCTTAAGGGTTCTATTACGTCTCTCCGCTACACCATTTATGCTAGGTTTGCCCGGCATGGTGTAGTGAGGGACAATCCCACTCTTCTAAATAGCGAGCAAAAGGACCCGGACGTTGTTCTCCCGAACCGTCATTCCGTCCGTAGTATTCACCACCAAGATCGGATCTAACGTTCTTAATAGTCTTTCCAAGTTGATTTTCAACTTCGGCCTTAAAAGACTTGAAAACGTCCAAAGATTGAGACTTTTCATGAAGCAAATAAATGTATCCATAACGAGAGTAATCATCTATAAACGTAATGAAATATTGTTGACCATTCCATGAAAGGGTGGTGAATGGTCCACAAATATCCGTATGAATTAGTTCTAAGACGTTTGATGCTCTCAAGGATTCTTTCCCTTTAGTGTTTGTAAATTTTCCTTTAATGCATTCAATACAAAAGTTTTTATCCGGAATGTCAAGTTTGTTTAAGATTCCTTCAGACACAAGCTTATCAATTCTCCTTTTGGAGATATGACCCAAACGCCTATGCCACAAGGTATAAGATTTTTCTCTTGACAACTTTCGTTTAAAGCCTTTAGTTTTGGTTTCATTAACATGGGACTCGTTAAATGACTTGACTGTATCAAGCAAATATAGATTATCGCTATATGATAAAGTACTAGTACCAACAACTTTGGAATTGAAATAAATATCACATTTATTATTACCAAATGAACAGGAATAACCTTCCCTGTCCAATACTGTGATTGAAATCAAATTCCGCCTAAAGGACGGTACAATAAATGTATTCTTTAATACAAAATAATATCCGGTACTTAACAATAATCTAAAAGTCCCGATGCCCACAACTTCAACCGGCTTCCCAGCTCCCATATAGATGTATTTCTCATCTTTGCTAGGGCTTCGGTAATTGAGGCAACCCTGCATAGATACACTAATGTGAGTTGTTGCACCAGAATCCAACCACCATGTATATGTAGGAATTGAAACCAAATTTGCCTCAGTACAAACAAGGCCAAATGACGTACCTTTCTTAACACGCCAAGCATGATAATTAGGGCAGTCTATCTTCATGTGAGTAGGGTCCTTGCAAAAGAAGTACTTTTTAACCTTTTGATCATTGAACGTTCCCTTATGCTTCTTGTTTGCAACCGCAATTTCTTTCCCTTTTCTCTTAATCCCACGAGAAGAGGTAGATGCTAAGTGAGCACTTTCAGGCTTGAGTTGTTTCATCCTCTCTTCCTCTTGTGTCACATGTGAAATTAATTCATTCATGTTCCACTTGTCCTTTTAACAACTATAGGTCACTTCAAAATGACCAAACTGAGGAGGAAGAGATATCAAAACCAAGTGCACGAGTAAATCTTCCGAAATCTCTAACTTAAGTGCCCTTAGTTTTGTTGAAAGATGAAACATCTCAAGGATGTACTCCCTTAAGTTTCTGTTACCCTTGTACCGCATTGAAACAAGTTTCCTTAAGGAAGCACTTGTTTCCGACTTATCGCTTTTTGCAAAGCGTTGTTCAAGGGTATCCAGAAAACCCTTAGCATCAACGCCCTCGGGAACACTGTTCAAGAATGTTTCCGGGACGACATTTTTCATGATCATTAGACTTACGCGGTTTGAACGGTTCCACTTCTCTATACTCGAGCGATCTTCTTGAATGTTTTTATCAGTAAGAGGAGTGGGACTTGGTTCTCTTAAAGCGAGATCAATGTCCATACAACCCAATATCATAGTAATTTTGTTTTTCCAAGTTTTAAAGTTTGTCCCATTTAGCATCGGAACGTTATTCATCGCAGCAGTAACAGAAGAAGCATTAATTAAATCTGAATGGGTAAGAACAAGAATGAAACAAAACATTTATAAGTAACTACATATAAGAAGTGATTAATTATAAATGAATCCATCTATAAGACAATTAATATGACATCAAAACTAATCTTTGGATTGCGAGTTGACTCAAATATAATTATCTTTAGGTAACCAAGAAATCGAACTATGTTTTAATCAAACACTTAATCTTCTTTGGGCCGACTTAAGTATTTGATCAAACAACTGATGTTCTATGTCTTTGTTACCTAATGAATGTATCATTTTAGTCAAATAAAAGATCTTCTTTGGAAAATTCAATTTATTCACATATTAAAGTATACATTCATCACTTAATAACTTCGGATCTAAATAACGTAAATCACTTTGGTGACAATGTTATTTAAAAATTAATGAAGTTTATTAAGCATATAATTAATCATAATGAAAGGAAAAAGTTGAAAATATGTATGTTTTTGCTCAAAATAAATACTGAATCTGCAGGTGCACGACCGAGTCATATAATCTTGCACGGCCGTGCAAGTCCTTTTCCAGAAACCAAAATTTATCATTCAGGTAGTGCACGGCCGAGCGAATGAAATGACACGGCCGAGCATTCCTTTCCAAAAACATCATAATTTCTTGTTCAATGTTGCACGACCGAGTCAAGGAATGATGCACGGCCGTGCAAGGAGTATGCACGGGCGAGCATATCAAACGACACGACCGAGCAGCCTTGTCCAGAAAATTTCATTACTTGGTATAATGGTGCACGGCCGTGCAATTCATAACGCTCGGCCGTGCAAATGATCAGACTTGTTTGAACCATTGCACCATTTCATGAATTTCATGTCTTTTGAGTCAAAACTTCAATTCTTTTCCAGATTTTAAACTTGATTATAGTTATTAACACTCTATAAATGAATTAGAGTGATTAATTAACACCAAAACATAATGAATTGATCATTGTCTAGAATCAAAGTAAGACAAAAATCATGCAATTAGATCCACACTGTAGTGCCAAAACAGCTCGGTCGTGTATTAATTGGGATAATCTTGCTTGATATATTGTCTTTCTTATCGAGTTTTAGACTTGATAAATGTTCAGTAACATCAACACATAATGAATTCAACATAAAATGAAGCAAAATATGATATAATGAATTCATTCTTAAACAAGAACACGAGTAGGCTCTGATACCAACTGTTGGAACATTTCTATTCCGTTAATCCCTAGGCATACTCAGTTCTTAGAATAAGAATGATAAATGAGAAAGGAAGCGGAAGCGGAAGCGTATACCTGATGAATCCATCTTAATGCTTTGATGTTCTTGAAGGCGGGAAGAAGAAGAAGAAATGAGTAGGAGATGAAGTCTTCTAAATGATGAATGCCTTCACTTTGTTCTCAGATTATGGAGAGAGAATTAAAATGAATTTGTGTGTCCTTAGGCTGAAGGAAAGCCTTGTATATATAGGAACTTAAAAGGCACTTCATTTAGGGACCATGCCCTTTGATTATACATAGGTAATCCTAAGCTCGGGAATTCTACACATTGATTATATTTCTATACTTTATGCAACATTATATTTACGACTTATACATGTACGTCTACATGTTTACGTATGTTTATTAAGTATATACATTCCGCAATCCATGTTCTAACAACTATTTCATCCCTGGCAACAATTGTGCACTCAGTCAGGAATCCCAGCTGAAAGGGTAGATGATAACAGAATAAATAACTGGCACTACAGTTTTTGATTGGTTCAGTTTTGTATAATACCAAAGTGGGGTCATTTAGGTCCTTCCAAGATAACATAAATTCCAAAAAAGCTATATCCTGAGCTTATTTTAGCAAATGATCTTCTCCCAGCTTATTATAAAAAGAAACAAAATAAGCAGCTCTATTTTGTCCGATCTGCTAACACTAATACACATATCACACCTTGAGAAACTTCATTATAGAAATACTAATTAGTTAGTAAAGATTTGAAGCTCCTCGAGTTCAACACTTGGCTTCAATGGGGTACTTCTTATTTATTCTGCCAACATACCACACTTCTAGAAAGTGTTATTCGGAGATGTACTAATGCTCTGCATCATGCCTAGGATGGGACCACCCTGTGATTGTGACTCCCAAGGCTTTTTTTGGAACATAGAGTATATCAAAGAGTTTATTTCAATAATTCTATTAAGCACAAAGGATAAATTTAAAAATGTATTATCTAGTAATAATATAATGCAATGCAATGCAATTTCTAATCGTGTTACAAAAATGCAATGGGGTTACATTATTTGAGTCAAAATTATAATGTATATTGCATGAAAATAATACTTAAATTCCATTATATGTAATAAATTTATAAAGTACTCCCTCCGTCGTACTTCACTTAGGGTCCGTTTGGGAGTGCGTTGAAATGGCCCCAACGTGCGTTCTCGGCCAAAATCGATGCAATTCACCGCAAAAGAGTGTTTGGCAGAGAAACCCGCTTTCACGTTTGGAGGACACAAAACGCAGAAAATTGAGTTTCCCGTAATCAGCTCTCCCCCTGCTTTTTTGATAATCACTTTTGAAAAATTTGCATCAAAAATCAAATCCTTGATATGCCCTTATATACATGGATCAAATTTTGTATTTAACCCTCCTTCATCAGTCAAAAATCAAACCCCGCTTTGATTTTGTTGGATATAGATAGCTTGAACTTTTTTTTTATGAACAATCTCTTTTTGGTGATTGCACTCAAGGTGTTTGTACTTTTGCTTGACCCAAATTTATGCAACGAAGTGTTTGAACATGTTTGCTAAAAGTTGTTCTTTGTTTAAATTTTGATATATTTAGACCCTTTGATCGAACAAATAAACAAAATTGCTTTTGATTTTTTGGATTAATACTTTTTGCAGCTGATGGAAGGAAGCCCTCTCCAATGGAACCCAAATCCACAGGATGTTGGCTATGGAAGACAACTTGCTCAACCTCAAAATGAAGATGTTTTCTTTCACCCCTTGGACTGTGGACCCACATTACAAATGGGGTATTTTCCTAGCTCCCTAATCCTTCAATTAATCAATAGTATATGTCAGCAAAATATTTGTTTACAGAAAACAAATTACTTGTTGGAAGATGTTAGTATTGTTTTCTGAGTCAAATTTATTTATATTTCACACAACTTTAGAATTATTTTAGGGTTTTTAATGTGTTCGAATTCAGAACTTCATTAATTGAATAGCCAATTAACTTATAAGCTGATCATAATCAGCATGGCAGGACAGATGTGAAGCTTTTAAGGTCTTTGACAAACTTACTGAATTAATTTTTGTCGAAGCCAAAAATTTGGAAGAGGGTTAAATATAATTATAACATAGTGGGATTTTTGTTCAACTTTGTTGAAGAACCCAAGTAGAAACTATCTAAGATTGTTGAGCTGCTACTTGAGAAAGAAGTCCTTCGCCAAGATTAGGAGGCATCTTTGTTGATTCTTGTTCAAAGTCTTGAATTTGTTGTTAGGGGCTTAGGGTGTTGATCTACTTTAAAGAATGTAAATGCTATATGTAAAAAAATAATCTTTCTGCCTTGCTCACACACTTGGTTGATCGACTACGTTTGTGCATTTAATTCTTTAGATTTTTTTACTCACTTATGCTTGTGTTCAAGTAAGTAGTGCCATCAAACAATCAGTAGGAAGAGTATAAAATAATTTAATTCTAGTTGGTGCTATAATGTACCATGCTCTCATTTTGTTTCAATCAGATGTGCATGTTAATTTGGCAATTACGAGGGACGCTCGAACTTGTACTCACACAAGACTTTGATTTAGAACACACAACTTATAGTGGTCGCAGATGAACGAGAAATTGATGAATTTCGCGATTGATTGGCATTATAAATTGCAACATTCGGTAGTAGTTAACATTGAAAATGCAAATTTCATTTTATTTTTAATTTTCAAATTAATATGTTATCTTTTTTAATTTAGGAGGATTCTTATGAGTTTAAATGTGTAAGGATATTTTAGTCATTATAAATTTTATAATCACTTATATAGTGTGGTAACCAAACATATTTTAAAATCACTTTTGGCATAAAATCACTTTTCAAAATTGTAAGCCAAACACAATATTGAGTTTTGAACAATCACTTTTACTAAAATCACTTATTGAGAATCACTTTTAAATAATCAGAAGCAACGCCAAACCCACCCTTAATACCAAATCTTGGAACACAAGAATTAAGGGAAAGTAGGAGAGAGAAATAGTGGGAGAAAATGTTGTGAGTATAAAAAGTAAAGTAGGAGAGAGAAAATCTTGCAAAATCCTCTATCACTATGCTAATAACATTGGAGAATTGCTGACGAAAGAAATCATAGTCAATGTGATCCATTTGAAGATCAATATCCGTTTTCAATGGACAATCGAACGAAATGAGACGTTGAGATCCTTCTCCATCTTCAATTTGATACACAATTGAAGGAGTTTGGTTGTCTGTCTTTGAATACGAATGTTCTTGAATCTGAATAGTTGATGAGGAATTTGGAGCTACTGAGTTTTTCTCTTCCATTTGTGGGGGAGGGTATTGCAGATACACACATGGATACATCAAAGAAAGTTAACTGTTGTTATGAAGGGGTTATAATGGAGATCAAACATGAAGTCAAAAGGTACCAATCTGCCATACAAATATATTCGGAGGATAAGTGGAAATGATATAAGGAGTTTAATATATTTACAAATGTTTGGTCTGACATTGAACAATCTACTGTTCACCCTCAAATCATTACTCATTTTTCTTCACAGTCTTCTCATTCACAATCTAAAGGGTATACTCAATCTAAAGGCATTGATTATCATGAAACTCTCCCCTGTTGCAAAAATTGTCACAATCAGATGTGTGTTGGCCATAGCAGCTTCTAAACATTGACATGTTCAGCAGTTGGATGTCAGTAATGCATTCCTCCATGGTGAATTATCTGAGGAAGTGTATATGCAAATCCCTCGAGGCTATTCCAAACCTACTCAGCCTAGCATGGTTTGTCAACTTAAGAAGTCTTTGTATGGTTTAAAACAGGCTTCTAGACAGATGGTGACTTACTCAAAGATCCTTCTCATTATAGGCAGCTAGTTGGTAAATTGCTCTATCTTACAATCACAAAACCTGATTTAGCATATGATGTTCAGCTTCTTAGTTTATTCAAGCCCCTGAGTTCCAAATTTTCATGCAGTTCATAAAGTGCTCAGATATGTTAAAGCCTCACCTGGTCAAGGGTTATATTTTCCAGCTAATAATCCTCTCACTCTCCAAGGTTTTTGGATCAATAACTATTATATATGAGAACCTCATTCAGGCAAGAGGCGAGCTTTGGCAACCTTCCGACACCCGAAGAAGATCAGGCACGGCAATGCCGCAAAGGCATAAAGAGGCACGCATTGATAACATGGTTTTGAAATTTGAGGCAAAATATATATTTATATAATTCATTAGCTATATTTTCACATTGTTTGCCTTTCGCTCACCTGCCTCTAGCCTCACCACTCTGCCTCTAAAGGTATCACCTGCCCACCACATGCAGTTTGTTAATAACTATGTTTAAATCAATTAATGCATATACTCAACAAGCATCTCCGCATAAAGATGAACACATACTTTCAGGTGAAAGAGAAAGTTCAGATGGCCAAAATAATGTCATGAGCATCAGAGCATGTGTGAATGTTATAGCAGAGTTAAAAAGAACCTTCACTCCAGCTTCATTGCAAACGTCACATGGAGGAGCTTCGTTATTATGAAACCAACTTCGTAGATCCAGGAAGGATCTAACACCAAGTCCAATATTATCATCTGAGGTTAAACATAACCACTGATCCTGTACAAATTCTTCCACATATTTTTCCTTTTGAGCCAGTGAGAAATTCCTGAATGCTGGAGGGACAGTGGATGGACCACCCTGTGATTGTGATCCCATTCCAGAAAGAACCTGCATTTGACCAAAAGAATTACAAGCAAGAGATCAGATGTGAAACCTAATGGATAAGGGATGCACAAGATAGGGAGCGAGACAAACGAGAAAAGAAAACAGGGGAGGTTATTTCAACTAAAGAATGTCTTCGAATTGTGAGGCCAAATAATTGTTCTAAGCCTATAGTAAGATGCCAAGTCACCCTAGAGTAAGATGCCTGTAGCAGAACAAAATTATGAGACTGATAAATTTACATAAATTAACTTCATGTTAGAACCATCATTACTGAAGACGAAAACAGAGAACATTAGGACTCCGCAATAGATTAATACCTAAAATGGAAAGAACAAACGCTCGACATCATATATAGAAGATTGAAGTTGGGGCATGCTTTATCGACATGCAAACGATTATCTATGTTGGTTTATGTTTGAAAATAACAGAAAATATAGGATAACCAAAATACAGATAAGATAGAAGTCAGAAACAGGAATTATGATACACAAAAAGATAAAAATGCTTGCAAGTGTAACAGGTTATAAATGGAAAATTGGCATGTGACGTTATTCAAATAAAGCTTAGTTTACAGGTAAAACAAGTGAAGACCTGGTTATCCAGCCGAATGTTGAGAGCATCGATGTTTGAAATGCTACCGTTTGCTGTGGCATCTTGGACTATGACTTCTATCTGTTTTGATATCAATACAATATTAAACAAAAGAAGAAGATGGTAACAATGCCATCTCAAAGTAATAAATAAGAGACACCAACTTTCATACCAAATATTTATCTAGGAGCAAAGAGTCCCATAAAATCGATAGTACTAAAAACAACTTTCTTTCAACTAATTGATTTGAGAGAGAAGTGCACTTACGAGACTAGAACTTTTGTAAAGCTATGTTTTCGGATTGGGCATTCAGATAGTAACTATTTGCTGCTCCTTCAACTATATTACTTTAGTTTCTTAGATAACCGTTAGTTCTTCTAGTTACAACACATGTTCTTCCCCAAAGGTCCAAGGTGATACCACATCATGACAATTTACATGAACTTACTTTCTTCCTTGATTTTTATCTCTTAACCTAGATCAACTCTCACAGATAACATAAAACTGAGTCGGTTACGACTCAGGTGCACTTGAACTTATTAGTGAGTTAAAACCAATTTTTTTTAATAAGATGTAAGAAAGTAAAATGGGCAACAACTTACAATGCTCTTATAATACGCAATTTGAGGAACTGTATACTTTGTTCCAAGCTTTGACTGTTCATCCGCAACATTGTTGATTGCCCCATAATAGACCTTTCCATCATATTGATTTCTACATGCCCGTAACTCAAACTGTACAGATGATAGTTCCATGTTTATCTTGCGAAGATACTCATTGAACAGCTGTTGATGAGCACCTGAAAAGAGCATATATGAGTTCCTTAAATTTAGTGATTTAGTTCATAATCCTCACCAGACATAAAACAATTTGTTCTGCGTGCCAAATGATATCCCTAAATATTTCGACCTTCAAAAAGTCTATATTCCCCTCTAGGAACTCCGTAAGAAAACAAATACTCTCTCCATCCAATAATAAAGGGCATAAGTTTCCTTTTTGGGTGTCCCATTGATAAGTCTCATTACCCAAAAACATTTTATGATACATGTTTATTAAATGGGACCTAATAATAAAGGGCATAAGTTTCCTTATCATCATAGGGAGTCTCGGAGCCTCTCATCTCCTCATCCCCTGATTCATTGCCTTCTACTGGGGAGTCTCCCTCAAATACATTCTCTCCAAACTCCAGCTCATCACGGTAAACAGCCTCATCACCACTGCTACTCAAATCTATCACAGCTATGCGCTCGGCAACGAGCTGAGCAGCAGGTTCAATCACGGCCAGAGGGGCAGCGGGCTCAACCATTGCCAGATAGGCCGTGTGCTCAGCGGAGGCAACAGGGGCCTCAGTTACTTCAGTCTCATCCATTAATTCAACTTTCTCCTAATTGTTTTCACAGCCAGATGGATCAAGCCGAGCCCTCCTCACCAAATCCCTAGCGTTCTGGGTCTGGTCCCTATCTCAAGGAAATCTACATAACACACAAAATTTCTTAGCCTATGAACATCACCTATTGTTTGCATATGCCCATTAATGTATGCTCTTCTTTTGGCCTTCCACAACAGGGGTGGGACCCAATTCCCTCAATCATATTTAACAGAAAAGTATCTAAAGGCTTCTGAGCTAATTTTAACCCACATCCCGCCGACAACCATCCGGTAGATCCCACCGGAGGTCTTATCGACGACAAATCATAGATGATCTCATTACCCAGTTAAAGGGGACGTTCAGGACTTTCAACCATGGATAGTCTTCGAAGGAAAAAAGAAACAAGAAGAACCAACGAAAAGAACTACCCCAGAATTTTGTCAAGGAAGGAAGCAAAGGAGGAATTCAGAAGCTCACAGGAAGTCAAGAGTGTTTCTCTCTCTAAAAGCTCAAATCAATAGCAAAAGAGTGATAAAAGATTGTGAAGGAAAGGGGTTTTTGTATTTATAGGCTCAGGATGGTCTGGGTTAACCAATATTAATGAGCCACCCAACCAAATTCTCTCTTTTACTGAACAAGCGGGGTTTAAATTTTGAATTTATGATGATTAGCATTTATGGCGCCTTTTGAAATTCGCGAAATGTCTCATACGTACCTGACACGCGCTGAAGGTTCAACAACACGCGCTGAAGGTTCAACAACACGTGCTGACGGTTCAACAACCCGTGGCCCCCATTCCTTAGCAAGAAGCTTCCCAGAGCTTCCTAGCAGGGGGAGTCTTCGCCATAAACATAACAAAATTCACGACACTTTTGCCCGCGCCATTGACTCAGTTCTCAGACCGAGATCTATATATGGCTTCTCGCCCCGACCACAATCTAGCACTCGAAGCAAGGGGCTACTGATGATCCCAGGCCCTCCAGACCAGGCCTAAAATCGCTCTGGTGTGAACTTATCTTCCAAATCAAGTAAGCTGAGGAGCTTCAGATCGAGTTCACCTCATACCGCGATATTAACGGTCTCATTAAGACACCCGGTTCCTAACTTATGGATCACGATTCCGTACAAGTCTGAAATCAACTGCATACGTGTCCTTGTTGCATTAAATGGAGGCTCAGGCGACCATCACGCGCGTTGTGGCGCCGAACCAACCGTCACCTACTCTCCTGTCCTTCGTCCCTTAAATTTATGATTTTCTACATCTTTCTTACATTTTTCAAGTTATCAAAGAGCAAATTTAAAAGTGTTTTGGGCATTCATTTCGGGATGGAGGGAGTATATGGTAGTTACACAGGCGTGGATCCTATAAGGCAAAACCCATATTTTGGTTACAAAAGAAATCATGTTTTTGAATGTCCTCATTGAAGTTTTTTTTTTCAATGTCCTCGTTCAAGTACACGATTTTTGCAATAACCTCACTCCGTAAACGGAGACGTCAAGTTTTTAACGGCAGAGGGGCACATGCCATAATGTGACTAACATCCGTTATAAATTTAGCTTTTCATATCACCACAGACTATCAAAAAGACCGCACCATTTCATTTCCATTTCTTCAAATTCGTATAAAAAACACCATTTTCCGATGGATTTTCAATGATGAAAAGTTAAGTTTATAATGGTTGTTAGTCACGTGATAGCATGTGCCCTTCCGCCGATAAAAAAAATTGACGTCTTCGTTTACGGAGTGTTTACGGAGTGAAGACACTACAAAAATCGTGTACTTGAACGAGGACATTGCAAAAAAAAACTTCAATGAGGACATTGCAAAAACATGATTACTTTTGTGATGCAAAAATCGTGTACTTGAATGAGGACATTGCAAAAAAAGAAAAAAACTTCAATGAGGACATTGCAAAAACATGGTTTCTTTTGTTATCAAAACATGTGTACGCATATAACTAATAGTCTTATACTCCCTCCATCCAATAATGGGAGTCCTATTTTCTATTTTTATTTGTTCCATAAAGATAATCTCATTAATAAAATAGAGGGTTTAGAGTCATTCAACTTTCAAAATTACCCTTGTGAAAATAAGGATGAGGGAGAAGGGAAGGCTGAGTATTAATTTTGTAAGAAGTGGAGTTAATTACGGGTGAATTTGGACATGAGAATATGTTGTTAATATGTTTGAATGGTCAATTGACTAATCATCATTTTCAATTTATTTTTTTACCTCTACAATTCTAATTGAAAGGCAGCATAAGGAGTTGGCAAGTAGTGGAAATAACTATACATCATTTCCAGGTATAAAGAACTACATATTCAGGTATACATAACTACACATCATTAAGGAGTTCACATCAACTCAACGTGTCAAGAAACTGAAAGCAGGGAGCCGTGCCATTTGCGAGTTGTTCTGAAATGATGAAGTCAATGGTTGGTAGTCTTCACGGGAGGGATTGAAATATGCTCTATATTGCAGGCCGGACTCAAAGCCATTTGAGAAAGGAAAGAAACTTGCATGCATGGAGCATGAGAGATTTAAAAGTCCAACAGGAAACTGACTCAAAGATGGTGTTGGTCTAATCCAAACAGCTGATACCAACTTCCATCTTGCTGGAAATATCATTGAGGACTGCCGAGTGCTTATAAGAAAACATTGGGATTGTCATATTAATTTTGAGCGTAGAGAATGTTATCAAGCTGCAAATTGGCTTGCAAAAATTGGAAGGGCGTACCAATGATGTCATTACTGTTAAAACATCCAAAAACAAGCATCCAATTTTTGCAAATTGGCTTGCAAAAATTGGAAGAGCGTACCAAAAAATAAAAATTAAAAAATGCACTCCTACGGAAGATGTTTAATAAACTGTGGCACAAAGGGACCCTATATAAACAAACATTCATAAACTGAAAAATTACTGTTAAGACATGGTAGTTTCAGGGGACAACAAAAACAAGCATACCAATGATGTCATTACTGTTAAGACATGAACTCAAGTCAAGCACATTGTTTGCTATATACTTTGTAAGATATTTTATCCCACATAGAAGTAGGGACTCCAATCAGAAACAAAAATGACTCATGCAAGTTTAAACGGATGACAAACTTAATAATTAGGCTTATATACTATTCAAATAGGTATAAATCACCAACAGTTTATATGAGAAAAGAGGGTTTCAAGAAATAAATCAAGTATTTCACTAGCCTTTGCTATTCCGCGATAGTGCAGTTCAGAATCTATTGCTGATCGAGCAGTTTCCACCTCTCCAAATGTCATCCATTTATACATTCGAGAGGGAAGAACGCCCGGTAAAAATAATGAACTTTTTAATGATTTACTCTATTTGATCAATGAACAATGCAAAAAGTAACTTCTTTAGCAAATGATGCAAATACGATCGGAATCAATTGACCAGATTATTCAGTTTATCCAACTAGATTTCTCTCCAGCAATTCAATTCAATGAGAAAGAAGTCAAAATTTGAAAGCTCCATATTTTGGGTGAAAATCATTCCAAGCAATTTATACTGAATCAATATAACATCCAAACAATAGAAAATTGACATCGGACAGAGCTTAGGAATCACAAAAATTTAATGTAAAATTTCTAGGAACATAATTTGAAATCAAATCTAGTTTCATATCAAATTGATATTCTGAAATTGATATTGAAGCATAAGTGCACAATGTATGTAGAAACATAGGGTTAGGGTTTAACCTACGAGATCTATGCTGGTGGCGACAACGGCAAAGCTGAAACAAGGCCAGAGCAGCGATAGGTTTTACCTATGAGATTTACATCTGAGGTTGATTTGAAGATCGTTCGTGTAAAATTGTTTTGGGTTTCTCTGTCAGTCAGTCGAGACTTGAGGGTGATTTCTTCATATTTTAATTGTTTTCTAGTTGAGTATGATACAAAACAACAAATTATAATTATTTTATTGAGATTAAAATATAAATTTTAATGGGAATTTTCCCATCAAGTTCCTTTTTTGATATACTCATTTCCACTAAGTTTCTTATTTTATTGAAATGACCACTAAGTTCCTTTTTCAAGGGGAATTTTTATCCATAATGGATAAAATAATAAAGGACATAACAAAAGAAATTTGATGGTCACTAATTTATAAAAAAGGAACTTATGGGTCACAAACTCAATTTTAATTGATTAGTTTTAACAAGTGGACTAAAATGAAAAGTAATTTAATAAGTAGACCAAATTAAAAAGGTAAAGAGCATTTAATAATAGACCAAACATGATCCGACGGCATGAAATAACCCAACTCATCCACCTTTCCATACTTTCTCCTCCCAAACCGTCAATAGCTTTGATATTAAAAAAAAAAAAAAAAAAAAAAAAAGCACTACAGATCCTCATTGTTTGACACAAGTTCTGCCACTCCGGCTCTCTTCTATGGCTTCCGCTCCATCTAAAATATTATTGGTGACTAATTGAAGAGAAAAAAATGGGCAAGAGGGGGGAGGTAGGCTCTGCCACTCCGTTTTTCTCCCGAACCCGACCTACCTCTCTTTGTGTTTGTATCAATGTATGTTCATTCTTTTAGTTTTTCTCATACTTGTAAGTGCTCCAATTTGAGCTTGTTAGTCTTTTCGTTAGAAAATTAACGAAAGTCATAACAATTACTAACATTCCTAACAATCCTAACTTTTCTAACAAAGTGAGGGTAAAATTGGCATTGCTATTTAAAGATAAACCTTCAAAGGAATCTTAAAAAGCAAAAAAATTGAAAAAAACCCGAAACAGCAAGTTGAAAAACAATTTCTGCTGGAATTTTTGAATTATATTCCTCTTGTCCAAAGCCTGAAGCAGCATTTAATGAACAGTGCACGCGAAGGATCCTATCCGCGCGGACATGATTGCAATTTCAGGAGGGCTATAAATTGAGCCCTCCAGTCACAGAAATAGAGAGCCACAACACATTTTACACCGAACCTCTGGCGAAATATAGAGAGAAAACAGTGAGAATTCTTCAAGAACTGTCACCATTTTCTCTCCAATCTTTCCCAACTCACACTCATTCACTCACTCTCATATTTAAGCCTTAAACACTCATACACTCAAGCCAAAAACTCAAGAACACAAAGAAGATTGGTAAACCCTCCTTCTCCTAACCCTAAATCTCATCCATGCATGCATTTTCAAACTACAAAATGTAGTTCTTTCATCATTTTGCTTTAGATCTAAGAAGATCACCATGGAAGATCATCTCCATGGATGATCTTCTACAAAGATCAAAATTGTTTTCAAAGTGTTCTTGCATGCTTGCAAAGAAAACACATTTTCAAAAACCTAAAAAACCATTTTCAAGCACTAAATCTTGATTTCAAAGGGTAAAATCCCCCTCCCCAAGCAAATGAAATGCTTAGTCCTAATGTACCCCAAGGATGGTTTGGTATAGTTGATTCACCACTAAAATGTCTAGTGATCACTAACCAAAACCTAGGGAAATGGGGACAAGCATGGATGCAAAACCCCCCTTTAAAGTCACATTTTCTTTCTTGAGAAATTGCTGTCCAGTAGCAATTTTCTCAGACCTCAGTCCATGGTCTAATTTTTTGGACACAGATAAATGTGGAATTTGGTGTTGACTACAAAACACTTTTTGTATCCAACATCCAGACCTTTCCATACATATTTTTACTTTATTTTTTGGGTGAGTAAAACTCTGTTTTCCAAATTTTCTTTTAGAGGCTAGTTCATCAGCTTCTGGAAGTCCAGATCTCATATCTGAGATTTCCAGAAGGTTTTGACCCCTCAAATCTTTTCCAAAATGGAAAATTCTTTCACACAAAGCTTATTTAAGGAGTCTAGAGAAACTTTCATTCTCTGAGCTTATCCAGATTATGAAGTTTTAGGACCCTTGAACACATTTCAAAATCAGGTGTCTGCTGCCTTTTTCTTCTGGCAGAACTGACTTCTCAACTTCAAAAGGTTTTTTGAGTACCAAATCTCAAACCAAAAATTCTCCAAAAAATCATGGGATCAATTTAAAGTCTTAAAAAGAGATCCAAATTTTTACTTTTCTCAGTTTCGAATTATTTTGGTCAAAACACACACACACACACACACACACACAACAAAAGGATTTTCAAATGTTTGGAAGACTCGTTTTTGCGAGGCGCGTCGGGTGCACACTAACGTCCTTCCCGACGCGTAACATGACCTCCAAACCTAAATCTCTGATCTCGGGCTTTTTTCAAAGTTTTGGCCCTTAAAACAAAAATGGCGTGGCGACTCCGTTTTTCCGGGTTTTATTTGGTTTTCAAAGAAACGAAAAATCGAATAATTTTTTCCCGCGAATTTGGCAACATCATCACAGTGGCGACTCCGCTGGGGACATACAAGTTTTATCTTTTCAAAAAAAAAAAAGAAAAACTTTTGAGGGTCAAGCTTCCGTCTCAACATTTGAAAATCCTTTGTTTTGTGTGTGTTGACTTTTGCACGTTTTCGTGTTTGTTTTTGGCCGCCTCGGGAAAAGTCAAATTTTTGACTGTCGGAAATAAAGTCCCTAATCGTCGGAATTTGTGTGCTTATGTGTTCATAAAAATTTCAAAAAAAAAAATTTCAAAAAAAATCATGCATCATATTTTTAAGGCACATATGAAAATCTCTATTTTACTCAGAAAAAGAAGATAGACTGCTTGCACACTACGCGCACGTTGACCGTACACTGCACACTACGTCCTTAACCCGGGGAAATCCTTGTCGCGGTCCGTTTGGTCTTATTACGCCTCTCGGATGAGCACAGGACTACCCAAACATCCCATGGAGCCTCGTGTCGACCATGCACTTGTCCGTGACACACTTCGTCCGAGACCCGGTTGGTTTTTAGTGCTGGTTCGTGTCATGCCACTGTCGGTGTATAGACCTTTCCTTTCAAGCCTTTGTCGGCATACCGACTCAATATCTTTCGGGTCCCTAATCGATCGAAGCTCTGCCGGTTTTCCGCCGCGAGACTTTGACCAAGATATTGGCCGGCGCCTTGACTTCGGCTCGGCGGCACAAATTATACACGGACTCCCAGCATGACACTGAGTCATCAAGGATTAACGGTTATTCCATGCCTAATTACGGCTTAACTGACGACAAGTCAAGATCAATTGCGGACATTTATCAGTCCAAATCATGCCGACTTTCTGTCGAGCCCTCGGACACGATCTTGACTTTGACGTCAGCTCTGTCCGTAATTTACATCGAATGCTCGTTAAGACTCGATTACCCGCCAGACTTTTAGGATCGTTTTTCTTTCGGTCGGTGGGATATCTGTGAATGCTCAACCTGAGGCCCCAAATCCACCACCAGTCGTAGAACACATTTGGTGGGATATCTGTGAGTGCCCCGACTGCCTTGAAAGGGACTATCAAGACTGGATACACGAGGACCGTCCTCCTAAGAAGAAGAAAATTTCCTCCCAGCAGAAATTGAAAGAGAGGTTCGAGGCCGGTGATACCAGTGTGGGTACGCTCGGAGAGCCATCTGGAGGATTCAACTACTCCGTGCTCTACTCCGTCCAATCTTCCCTAGAACAGACAGGGGCGAAAAAACCGAAAAATCCTGCCGACAATAGAATTCAGACATTGGGGCACCAGAATACTGCAAATCAAGACAATGTCACTGCAAATCAGAAATCTAACCCTCCGCGGGATCAGCCAAGGTTCAGTTTGTCCAGCTCCCGGGAGCATACCGGCAAAGAAAGGCCAACGCCAGTTTGGCGTTCACACTCAATCAATGTGTTGACCAATGGTGGTAACCGCTACAAGCAACCTCGACACAACCCTGAGACTTCAGCAAAGGCTTTGCCTCGCAAAAGAAAGACGGGAAACAGACGACTGGATGACTCTCTTTCTCTGGAGAAGGACCAAATCTATGATCCTCGAATGTATGGGAGCATGATCACCTTCTGCGATGAAGACCTACCAAGGGATGTATCCAAGCACAATGAAGCCCTGTACATCACCCTTCGGCTCAACACCATATCACTCCCTGGGGTATTAGTAGACAATGGATCATCGGTAAACGTCCTTCCCCTCATCATGATGAGAGCCCTCCGCATGAATGAAAGGCATATGATCCCATCTACCCGGACTGTCAAGGCTTACGACGGTTCATCTCGTCCCATTCTGGGGACAATAACTCTGGAACTCTGGTTTGAAACCCAAATGGTGCCAACGAAATTCCATGTAATGGATGTCCCATCCGATTTCACAGCTCTATTGGGACGCCCTTGGTTACATCACATGAAAGCCATAGCTTCCACCCTCCACCAATGTGTCAAATTCATCAACCGGCAGGGAAACCTTGAAGTCATAAGGGGTGACAGTTTCCTCATAGGAAACGAAGCTGAAACAATAGCCAAGAATGCCCACAGCCAAACACCGGGGCTACATCCTTCAAGAGACAAGTCCCACCAGCATCCTTTGGAATCCGGCGATGCCAATTATGTCAACACACTCAAGCGAGCAGACTCCGAAGAGGTTCGATTCATCAAATTTAATTGTTATTTCCAACACTTGGAGGCGTACTGGAAGGAAACACTGAACACTGCCATGATACAGGCACACAAGTCCCCGGTCCTCAATCACCGATTTGTTAGCATTCTGCAAACCCATTCTCTGGCCTCGCCAGGCGAGGAGATTTTCATGATAAAGATCGACAAACACCGGCAGACTCGGCTCGAATGTATGAACATCGTATGGGACGTCCTCCTCGAAGAACTACCCACTAAGCCTTTCCGCTCGCACATGGGACATGAGATCTTTCCAGTAGTTCCAGCACCACACCAAGACGCAATACGTCCTCGCATTTGGATTGAGCGATCAGATGGTGATGAACCCTCCAGAATGGATGAAGCGGCATATCTGGAAGAAGATCCTTACATCTTCATGCTCGGTTCTGATTCAGACAAAGAGATGATAGCAATGCTTGAAGAAGGAGCACAGAAACAAGACAACCCCAAAGCCATGAGGCCACTGACGGCGATGCCGCTGAAGAATTGGGAAACTCTCTCAGGCCCGTCCGCGACCAAGGAGGAAATGATCACCAAACTTGGACTGGTCCCCCGTCCCTTTGTGTCAACCTTTGTAAAGTCCGCTGAGTCTCTCATTGTCGAGTTCGAGTCCCTCGAGTCGTCCGATGGCCTTACGCCTGAAGACTACGAGTCTGTAGCAAACGTCGTATTCCCCTTCGTTTTCAATGAAGTGATGAACCTTTCCGAGTATCCCTTAATTGCCACTTTAACTAATGATAAATTAACTAATAACTCAAAAACAGTTAATAATGATTCACTAGATGAAGAAGCAGACACATTAAACGAACAATATGTCAAAGAAATCTTTAAGCAGGTTGTCCGGAAAGAGGAAAATCGAGCCCAAGCTGCCGAAGAGATTTTGACAAGTGTGAATTTGGGAACGGCGGAAGAGCCTAAAGAGACGCAGATTGGCAGTTTCTTCGAAGGAACCGAAAGGGATGCCCTAATCGAGCTGCTAAGAGAATACGTGGATGTGTTCGCATGGTCCTACAAAGATATGCCAGGCCTCGACCCTTCCATAGTCGAACACCGGATACCGCTTGACCCGGAAGTCAAGCCGGTAAAGCAGAAGCTAAGAAGAATTAAGCCAGAATGGTCCCTACAAGTGAAAGAGGAGATAGAAAAGATGCTCAGAGCAGGTTTCATCAGGGTCATTGAATACCCAACATGGCTGTCCAACATAGTAACAGTGACCAAAGCCAATGGAAAGATCCGATGCTGCGTAGACTTCAGGGATCTGAACAAAGCTAGTCCAAAGGACGATTTCCCTTTGCCAAACATAGACATCCTGGTGGATTCCACGGCCAACCATGAGGTTAAGTCCTTCGTCGACGGTTTCGCCGGTTACAACCAAATCAAAATGGCAGAAGAAGATCAAGCCAAAACAGCTTTCACAACCCCTTGGGGCACATACTGCTACACAGTCATGCCATTCGGGCTAAAGAACGCCGGGGCTACATATCAAAGGGCAGCTACAGCCCTATTCCACGACATGATCCACAAAGAAATTGAGGTCTACGTGGACGACATGATAGTGCACTCCAGAGGATCAGATGGCCAGCATTTTGTTGATCTGAGAAAATTCTTCGGCCGCCTCCGAGACCATAGTATGAGACTAAATCCAGCCAAATGCACCTTCGGTGTAAGACGAGGCAAGGTGCTAGGATACATGGTGACAGAGCGGGGAATCGAAGTAGACCCCCAGAAAATCAAGGCCATAGTTGAAATGAAGCCCCCCCGGACATTGACAGAAGTAAAATCCTTCATGGGAAGACTGCAATACATAAGTCGCTTTGTAAATCAATTGACCTCAATCTGCGAGCCGATCTTCAAGCTAATGAAGAAAAGTGCCTACACAGAATGGACTCCAGAATGCCAGCTTGCCTTCGAACAAATCAAGGCATACCTCGTGAATCCTCCGATTCTTTGCCCACCACATCAGCAGAAGCCACTATTGCTATATCTAACTGTCACGGACACAGCAATTGGGGCTATGCTAGCTCAAGAAAAGAAAGATTCCAAGGTCGAAAACGCCATCTATTTCGTGAGCAGAAAACTTCAAGGGAGCGAACTCAATTACTGCGCGAGAAGACTTGCATGGGGCTCGGTGCAGGTAGTGGGAAAATTGAAGCACTACATGCAATCTCACCCGATACATCTCGTCTCAAGGATAGACCCCATCAAATATCTGTTCGACAAGCCTTCCATCTCCATGAGGTTGGCAAAATGGTCGTTCTTTTTGGCTGAATACGACATCACTTATGTATCAAGGAAATCCGTAAAAGGGCGAATAATGGCAGAACAGTTGGCCGATTTCCCAAGTGATGAGCCCCGAGGACCTGATCCCCAATTCCCTGATGACGAAATCTTCGCCCTAGAAGGAGAAAATCGTTGGCAACTCTTCTTTGACGGGGCATCAAACAAAAGGGGAAATGGAATAGGAATGCTTCTGGTCGATCCTACTGACGAGCACACCCCCATAGCGGTAAGACTAAACTTCGAGGTGACCAACAACGCTGCTGAATATGAGGCTTGCATAGCCGGATTGGAAGCTGCCCTTGAAAGAAATATCAAAGAATTGGAAGTATACGGTGATTCTGCCCTCATCATCAATCAGGTCTCTAACAAATGGAAGACCGTGGACCCGGGTTTGCAGAAGTATCACACTTACATGGAAGAGCTAGTGACTCAGTTCAAAGAAATCAGCTTCCATTACCTGCCAAGAGACCGCAACCGGTTCGCAGATGCTCTGGCCACACTAGCCTCTCTTGTCGAAATACCTGAAGGAAAGTCTGTCAAACCGTTCAGAGTCGGGAGAAGAGAAAACCCCGCCTATTGCTTCGAAATCGAAGCGGAGACCAAACTGGTCGATGATCCTTGGTATGTCCAGATCTATCAATACTTAAAGAATGGTGAAGTTCCTTTCAAAAATGAAGATGGGGAATATAAGGAAGGCATCACAGCAAAAAGCCTCTTAGCCCTGAAGCGACTCGCCTCCCACTATGTTCTTCTGGGGAACATGCTCTACAAGAAGCGGTACCAAGGCCCCCTTCTGCGATGTATCGGCAAACAAGAGGCTACAGAACTCATGAGAGAAATGCATGGCGGTACCTGTGGCCCCCATATGAATGCTCGGGCCCTAATGCAAATCATACTGAGAATGGGGTACTTTTGGATCTCCATGGAAACAGACTGCATCCAATTTGTCAAAAGCTGCGATAAATGCCAGCGGTACTCAAATCTGAATCACTTGCCTCCTCACGAGTTATACTGCATGACAACCCCTTGGCCTTTCGTCACTTGGGGAATTGATGTCATAGGCAAAATCACACCAGCAGGCAGCAACGGCCACGAGTTCGTCCTAGTAGCAGTGGATTATTTCACCAAGTGGGTCGAAGCCAAATCCTACAAAATCCTCAACTCGAGAAAAGTAGCCCTCTTCATCAAAGAAAACATCATATGCAGATATGGGTTGCCGGCCGAGATCATTTCCGATAACGGATCCCACTTCGAAGGGGAATGCGAGAGGCTACTGGCGGAATTCAGAATAACCCGTCACAAATCATCTCCCTACAGGCCCCAAACCAATGGAGCCGTGGAAGCAGCAAACAAGACTCTGGAAAATATCATCCGGAAAATGGCCATCCGAGGTCGAGATTGGCCCGAGAAGCTACACCTGGCACTCACGGGGCTACTGAGAACATCGGTCGAGGCGTAACGGGGAAACACCGTTTGCCCTCACCTACGGAATGGAAGCCGTACTCCCAATCGAATTGGAAGTTCCCTCACTCCGTGTACTGCTCGAAAGCCAAATCAACGAGGTCGAATGGCTCCAAAGTCGCCATGATGAATTGGCCCTGCTAGATGAACGCCGATTAAAGGCCATGGAACACATCCGAGCCTACCAAGGGAGAATGGCCAGAGCCTTCAACAAGAAAGTGAAGCATCAAGAGATTAGGGAAGGTGATCTCGTCTTAAAAGAGAAGCCCCCAGTCCGCATCAACCCGCTTGGAAAATGGGAGCCTGTCTGGGTCGGACCATATGTCGTCCAGAAGATCTTTTCCGGAGGAGCCATGCGGCTCATGCAGACCTCGACGGAAATCCTTTTTGTACACCCGGTGAACGGTGACAAGCTGCGCGAATACTACGCGTAAAAAAAAAAAAAAAAAAAAAACAAAAAAAAAACAAAAAAGAAAACAAAAAAAAAAAAAAAAGAGAGTGCCAAAGAGTAATACCCAACTAGGCCGAAAAATCCGAAAAGGGCGACTTAGGTAAAAAACAGGTTGCACCAAAAAAAAAAAAAAAAAAAAAAAAAAAAAAAAAAAAAAAAAAAACAAAGTCAAAAAAAAAACAACAAAAAAAAAACAAAAGAAAAGAGTGCGAAAAGAGTAATACTGACTAGGTCGAAAAACTGAAAGGGCGACTTAGGTAAAAAACAGGGTTGCACAAAAAAAAAAGAGTGCCAAAAGAGTAATACCCAACTAGGTCGAAAAACCCGAAAAGGGCGACTTAGGTAAAAAACAGGGTTGCACAAAAAAAAAACAAAAAAAGGAGTTCACCAGTTTGAACTACGAAGACCTGAGCTCCTCAAAATGAGGGGAACGTAGGCAGCCGGAAACGGTTCGGTCTAAAAAATAAATAAAAGACATACTTTGTCATCAACAAATCAATCAGACCATGAAAGCGTCTCGAAAAACACTAAAGCAATTCACAATATTCATTACAAGTTAAAAGCTCTTTGATGAGTCTAAGCCCGGTTCATTCCTACAACTGGCAACCTGCTAAAAGAAACTAAGATACATAATCGAACTAATGTGTCTGCTAAGACAAGGAAGGGATACTCGGAAAAACTCAGAGTCACTCCAAGCCACTTGTACCGGCATCCCCTCTCTTCTTCCCCCTTCAGGTCTTCTTCTTCTGAACAGGAAAAATGTCAGTGTTCCTCCTACCAAGCTCTGGTATAGGGACAGGGTCTATCAAACCAGCCTCTGTCAGGGCCTTAGTAGCCCTAGCATCATCTCTCATCTCCTGTAACCGAGCCGGTAACATAGGAGTCCTCCTCTCCTGTCTCTTGACATAAGCCTCGTAGTCGGTTACGGCGTCTCCACTCCTGTCATGAGGATTGGCTCTCGCCTTGGCCCTCCTCCTCTCTGAAACCATCGGGTCCTCCGCACCCATAATGGCCTCACGCCGTCTCAAAATAGCCATCTGAGTCTCCCCCAAGTGCCTCTCGTACCAATCCAAGTACCAAGTGGTCAGGAACACCGGTCTCGGACGCCTGAGGATAACCCGAAGAGGAAAGGCATCATACCCCCATGCTCGGGACAAAAATGGAAACACCAAAGGGTCATCCATAGAAAAAGAAGCCACCACCCTGGTGGCTATATCATCAAAGCCCTCCAAAGGAACCTGCTCCAAGCCGAACTGCCTAAGGACCAGAGCCGGAATGTAGAAACTGGACTGAGAAAGCCCCGGAAGCATGACCACATGGGACCCGTCTTGAAGCACTCTGCGAGTCTCCACCCGCCAATGAGGCACCGACCATCTGATATCTTCAGTCTGGCGACTCGCCATCCAACGCTCCCATGAGCTCTGATCATCAAAATCCACATCAACCCCCCTCCTGGCAAAGGTCCAAGGTCTGATCATATCAGAGGTTTCCCGAAGAACACCCAGACGCTCCATGAGCCACAGAGTCAAAAGAAATGGGCTACCCCCGTGCATATACCGCCTCCCAGTAGCCAATCTGTCGAGAGCATGGAAAGTCTCTCCCAAGATCAAAGGAACTATATCTCTGCCCGAGCGACAGTGAACAACAACATCCAGCAGAGCTCGATGGCAAATTTCGAAGGAATAGACCATGAACAGGGTAGCGAACATGCAAAGTGCAAAAGCATCCCAATAGGCATCATCCACCAAGCCTAAGCCCCTAAATCTGTCGGGAAGACCGGAAATATCAAAATGGTCGGGACCGCGGATCATACCTCGTGCTTCCTCCGGGGAAAGATGAAGAAGGTTGCACAACTTGTCAACGAAAGAAGCTCCTCCGGGCAAAGGAACCGCTATCTCCTCCACCTCCGGACCACCAAGCAAGGCCCGAAATTCTTCGACAGTCGGGACCATTTCGTTGTAAGAAAGGCAAAAGACATGCCTTCTAGTGTCCCAAAATGAGGAAGAAGCCCTCAAAAGATCATAATCCGGAATCAATTCCTTGAGAGACCACAAGCACCTCACCTTGTACCTTTCTTCAAAGAAAGACTTCCTCTCATGCATAATCTCCCGGGACCAATCCTTGAATTTGTTGAAAAATGACATTTGGGATTCTTGGGACAACTTTGAGGGAGCTTTTCTAAGGTTTTCCATGGTTTTTTCTCTCTTCCTCCCCGAAAATGGCTGTTTGGACTGGAGAATGAAGGAGATATTTGAATTTGAAATAAAGCAAGACCAAATCTGAAGCAAAATCAAAGGACAGTGTCAGATGCAGTCCCCATCCGCGCGGACATCTTTGTTCTCCATCAGAAAAGTCTGCAACAGTCCAAGCTGCTGCACCAAAAGAGGAATATTCTGTCCCGATTGCTCGAAACTTGTGCAAAAACCCTCCCCCAAACCAGTCCATATAACAAACACCCTTGCCAAAAAAAAAAACCAAGGCTCATGCAACATTGCATTCATACTGCATTGCATTAATAAAATCCTAAATTATTACATCCAAAAAAAAAAAAAACAAACATCAATAATCCTAAATTATTACATTCCAAAAAAAAAAAAAAAAAGAAAACAATCCTAAATTGTTACATCTCCAAAAAAAAATGCATAAGCAGTACAAGTCTCAAAAAAAATAAAATCCAAAGGATAATCAATCGGAATCCCCCGCGGTCGACGTCTGCCCCCGGTCCCTCTTGCGGCTCGGGCCCGCCTCATCAGGAGCCCTGAAAATCTCAGGCTCCGAATCATCCTCGTCTCTAGAAGAAGGCTCGCCAGGACCAACCGGCACGCTCTGATAGGGCAAACCAAGATCCTCGAAGAAGTTGTAACCAAAGGTGAAGGCGTCAGACTCCTGAACGTACGAAGACGACCCGCCATGCTGCCAGACGTGTCCCTGCCCGCGTGAATCCCCGAGAATGACGTGATCCGAAGGCAGCACCGCGCGGTGATCTATAAGAGGAGAGAGAGGAGTCTCAGAAGAAGTCTCTGAAGGAATGGATGAAGCCTCCCGTCTGACAGGCGCCGGCTGTGGTCGCCTAGCTCTAGCCTGAGGTGCCCCGCAAGCGACCATCCTCCGAATAAATCTCTTAGCCCCGATCACTTGCTTCGTCAACTTCTCGACGACCACCTCCGAAAACTGCACAAAAGCAAAAGCGTCAAGAAAAGAAATGATGCTAAAAATGATGAAGCGAAAGGAAGAAAGAAGAAGCAGAAGCATAAAAAGCCATACCTTCATACCCGGACGAGGCCGGAAAGCTCGTGGAAGCCGCTCGGGCTGAGGGATCTCCACCCTCAATCTAATCCCATCCTGGACGTACGAGAAGTTCGTCCGAGGGTACCGCGGGATCCCTACTCCCTCTCCATGAAGAACCTGGGGCGTCCTCAGCCTCCTCAAGACGAATGTCGCATATGGCTCAATCGTCACGAAATCCGAGAAGTGCTGGCCGGCCCGGTAATCATCCCAGGTCACAGATCGGTCACTCGGATGCATCATATCGGCAGGAGGCTCCACCGGCGCCAATAAAGGCGAATCCACGACGTGCTGGCGCGTCACCCTCTCTCCCAGGTAATAGACGTCGCAAGTCTGACCCCTCAGAATCCTCCGCTGCACAGTCCAGATCTCAGCACCCTTCAGTTGTGCCACCTCAAAGCGATCCCAAGGATAGAATATCATCCTCTCGTCCGTCTCAGCCTCCGTCAGAGGCAGGCAATCCGCGTACCTGAGAGTCGTACGCCCCCTGGAGCTTATCTTCTCTCGGGCATTCTTAGACCAGGAGCGCATGGCCGGATACGCCCCGACGTATGCCTCAGGCTGCCGCCACATCGTGACATGGAAAAACTCCAGCGCCCATACCTGCGAAAGGTAAAGATCAAATCAATCCAGTGCAAAAGATAAGTGCGTGCTCAAAGGAAAAAGGGAAAGCAAAAAGAAAGCTTATACCTCCAGAGCAAACTCGAAGCAGTATAATGAGCTCACAGCCTTCCGGCTGTATCTATCGAGAGCAAAGTAAAGCTCAGCCAGCCCGGCCTCTCCCCAGGAGATATCTCCAACCGTCTCCATGTCCTCCAAGGACCTCAGTAAGGCAAAGACTGCCGTCCCCTCAGCAAGTCCAAAGAGCGTGCTCGAAAAAGCAAACCATAAGAAGGCCCTGGCAATCTGCTCGGCGCTAACCCTCTCCTCCTCAGCCTCGTAGCTCACGATGGTCTCCACAATCTTCCCGTAAACCACGGCATACTCCATCCCCATCCCCTTTTTGGGAATAGGGGAAAATCCCAGAAGATCCTGCAAGTCCGCGTCACTGTAGCCGTCCCGCCACTCAATGCTGCGTCCATTGAAGGACAGACTCGTGATCGCAGCATAGTCAGAAGGCGTAACCGTAGCCTCGCCCCAGGAGAAGTGGAAGGTGTGGGTAGCATCCCACCAGCGCTGTGCCAAAGCAAACATCAAGCCCTTGCTCTTAGGAAACTTGACCAATCCCCTCAAGCACTCAACAAACTCCCAAAGCCCCGTCTCGACAACAATCTGTCTCGGACTCGGCAAATCTCCTCGGCCCTCATTCGGAAGCCGGTCCCACAGGTCAACTACGGACTCCACTGACCCTCGAGTCTTCATCTTGTTCAGCTGCTCCGTCACAAAACGGTTTCCCCCCCTGCAAAAAAAGAAAAAAAGAAAGAAAATGTCAAAGAAAAAAATTGCATTTGCATTTGCATAAAAAAAAAAAAAAAAAGAAGCATATACATACACATGCATGTTAAAAAAAAAAAAAAAGAAAATTTGGCAGCATAACGGCATGCAATAGACATAGCCCCATTTTTCTCGCATGAAAGAAAACAATTTTCAGCAAATCCCATTCATTCATACATTCATAGAAAGAGTCGACGGAAATAAAAAACTCCGTCCCATTTTCAAAAAAAAATGCATACATGCATATCATAAATCTTGCATACAACGGGAGGAAAAATCCGTCCCACTTTTCAAAAAAAAAAAAAAAAATCCTAAGCATACATACATATCATCATCTCATATTGGCAAAATGCCCATTCTTTTCAAACAAAATGCATACATTGCATCACAATTTTCATTCACAATATTTCAAAAAAAAAATGGCGAAAATGCCAATTCTTTTCCCAAGCAAAATGCACATTTTGGGACACCCACAAAGTCATTGCAACATGCAAATCAAAAAAAAAAAAAAAATCAAAATCACAATTTTCGAATTTACATTCATAGTTTCCGAAAAAAAAATGTGTGGCAAGAATGTCAATTCTTTTCTCAAAGCAAAATGCACATTTTGAGTTACTCATATACTCATTACAACATGCAAAGCATCATAATCAAAATCCAAGGCCAAGAACATGGTCATTTTCGAAATTATCAAAAAAAAATCACCCAAAAATCAATTTCAAACAAAAATCGACAAGAGATCAAAAGGGTTTCGAAGAATACCGTTTGGAGATTCGAATCCGAAGCCCAATGTTGCCAAGCATCGGGATAATGCTCCTCCGTAACCGATTGCGAAAGATTGTAATGCCTCCTCATTCGGACGAGCTCCAATCGCCTCTCCGCTACCGGGCCACGTCCTTGGCCTTGAAAAGCGCCTTCCCCGTGTTCCATTGCTCAAAAAATCGAAGAAATCAGAAGATTTTTGAAGCTTTTCTTGGTCAACAATGGCCTCTCCTCGGTTTCTCTCTCCCTGCTCTCGAAAATTTGAAAAAAACTGAATGGGGAAGAGAAAGGGCGTTGGCCCTCTTTAATACCCCTGATTTTCAGGTCCTCTCCGCGCGGATAGGGTTGTCAGGGTCAAAATGACCCTTTTGCCCTTTAAAAATCCAGGACTCTGCAGTTTAGTCCCCAACATGACAAAGTCAACCCCCTTTCAAGGAAAATCATTCCCGGCAGTAAAACGTAAGACCGAGTGCCCCGAGAAAGATAACGGAATCCCGTATCATTCATCAAAATTATTCCCGGCAGTAAAACGTAAGACCGAGTGCCCCGAGAAAGATAGCGGAATCCCGTTTCTTTCATCAAAATTAGTCCCGGCAGTAAAACGTAAGACCGAGTACCCCGAGAAAGATAACGAGATCCCGTATCTTTCATCAAAATCATCCCCGGCAGTAAAACGTAAGACCGAGTACCCCGAGAAAGATAACGAGATCCCGTATCTTTCATCAAAATCATCCCCGGCAGTAAAACGTAAGACCGAGTGCCCCGAGAAAGATAACGGAATCCCGTATCTTTCATCAAAATCCTTCCCGGCAGTAAAACGTAAGACCGAGTACCCCGAGAAAGATAAAGAGATCCCGTATCTTTCATCAAAATCATCCCCGGAAGTAAAACGTAAGACCGATCTCCCCGAGAAAGATAACAGAATCCCGTATCTTTCATCAAAATCATTCCCGGCAAGTAAACGTAAGGCCGAGTGCCCGAGAAAGATAACGGGATCCGTATCTTTCATCAAAATCCTTCCGCGATAAAACGTAAGGCCGAGTGCCCAGAGAAAGATAGCGGAATCCCGTTTCTTTCATCAAAATTTAGTCCCGTAAAACGTAAGACCGAGTGCCCCGAGAAAGATAACGGAATCCCGTATCTTTCATCAAAATTATTCCCGGCAGTAAAACGTAAGACCGAGTGCCCCGAGAAAGATAGCGGAATCCCGTATTTTTCATCAAAATTAGTCCCCGAGAAAGCGTAAGGCCGAGTACCCCGAGAAAGATAACGAGATCCCGTATCTTTCATCAAAATCATCCAAGCAGTAAACGTAAGGCCGAGTACCCCGAGAAAGATAACGAGATCCCGTATCTTTCATCAAAATCATCCCCGGCAGTAAAACGTAAGACCGAGTGCCCCGAGAAAGATAACGGAATCCCGTATCTTTCATCAAAATCCTTCCCGGCAGTAAAACGTAAGACCGAGTACCCCGAGAAAGATAACGAGATCCCGTATCTTTCATCAAAATCATCCCCGGCAGTAAAACGTAAGACCGATCTCCCCGAGAAAGATAACGGAATCCCGTATCTTTCATCAAAATCATTCCCGGCAGTAAAACGTAAGACCGAGTGCCCCGAGAAAGATAACGGGATCCCGTATCTTTCATCAAAATCCTTCCCGGCGAAAACGTAAGACCGAGTGCCGAGAAAGATAACGGAATCCCGTATCTTTCATCAAAATCCTTCCGTGATAAAACGTAAGACCGATCTCCCCGAGAAAGATAACGGAATCCCGTATCTTTCATCAAAATCATTCCCGGCAGTAAAACGTAAGACCGAGTGCCCCGAGAAAGATAGCGGGATCCCGTTTCTTTCATCAAAATTAGTCCCGGCAGTAAAACGTAAGAGCGAGTGCCCCAAGAAAGATAACGGAATCCCGTATCTTTCATCAAAATTATTCCCGGCAGTAAAACGTAAGACCGAGTGCCCCGAGAAAGATAGCGGAATCCCGTTTCTTTCATCAAAATTAGTCCCGGCAGTAAAACGTAAGACCGAGTACCCCGAGAAAGATAACGAGATCCCGTATCTTTCATCAAAATCATCCCCGGCAGTAAAACGTAAAACCGAGTACCCCGAGAAAGATAACGAGATCCCGTATCTTTCATCAAAATCATCCCCGGCAGTAAAACGTAAGACCGAGTGCCCCGAGAAAGATAACGGAATCCCGTATCTTTCATCAAAATCCTTCCCGGCAGTAAAACGTAAGACCGAGTACCCCGAGAAAGATAACGAGATCCCGTATCTTTCATCAAAATCATCCCCGGCAGTAAAACGTAAGACCGATCTCCCCGAGAAAGATAACGGAATCCCGTATCTTTCATCAAAATCATTCACGGCAGTACAACGTAAGGCCAGAGTGCCCCGAGAAAGATAACGGGATCCCGTATCTTTCATCAAAATCCTTCCCGGCAGTAAAACGTAAGACCGAGTGCCCCGAGAAAGATAACGGAATCCCGTATCTTTCATCAAAATCCTTCCCGGCAGTAAAACGTAAGACCGATCTCCCCGAGAAAGATAACGGAATCCCGTATCTTTCATCAAAATCATTCCCGGCAGTAAAACGTAAGACCGAGTGCCCCGAGAAAGATAACGGGATCCCGTATCTTTCATCAAAATCCTTCCCGGCAGTAAAACGTAAGACCGAGTGCCCCGAGAAAGATAACGGAATCCCGTATCTTTCATCAAAATCCTTCCCGACAGTAAAACGTAAGACCGATCTCCCCGAGAAAGATAACGGAATCCCGTATCTTTCATCAAAGTCATCCCCGGCAGTAAAATGTAAGACCGAGTGCCCCGAGAAAGATAACGGAATCCCATTTCTTTCATCAAAATTATTCCCGGCAGTAAAACGTAAGACCGAGTGCCCCGAGAAAGATAGCGGAATCCCGTTTCTTTCATCAACGTTAGTCCCGGCAGTAAAACGTAAGACCGAGTACCCCGTGAAAGATAACGAGATCCCGTATCTTTCATCAAAATCATCCCCGGCAGTAAAACGTAAGACCGAGTACCCCGAGAAAGATAACGAGATCCCGTATCTTTCATCAAAATCATCCCCGGCAGTATAACGTAAGACCGAGTGCCCCGAGAAAGATAACGGAATCCCGTATCTTTCATCAAAATCCTTCCCGGTAGTAAAACGTAAGACCGAGTACCCCGAGAAAGATAACGAGATCCCGTATCTTTCATCAAAATCATCTCCGGCAGTAAAACGTAAGACCAAGTGCCCCGAGAAAGATAACGGAATCCCGTATCTTTCATCAAAATCATTCCCGGCAGTAAAACGTAAGACCGATTTCCCCGACAAATACGTCTGATTTTCCCCAGCAAGGCTAACGAAATCCCCAGCAAAGTCAACGGAATCCCAAAAGCCAACGGAATCTCGAGTAGATTTCGAACTACGACCGGCTTGATTCCCGCTAGGGATACGTAGGTAGCCTATCATTAGGTCCAGCCACTCGACCAGCACGGTCATCCTTCGGCAGCAGACATAAGACCGAAGTCCATCTATTCCAAATCATCAAGGTTCGAGGCACCTAAAACGCCATCTCCAAGGTTCGAGGCACCTAAAATGCCATCTCCAAGGTTCGAGGCACCTAAAATGCCATCTCCAAGGTTCGAGGCACCTAAAACGCCATCTCCAAGGTTCGAGGCACCTAAAACGCCATCTCCAAGGTTCGAGGCACCTAAAAATGCCATCTCCAAGGTTCGAGGCACCTAAAACGCCATCTCCAAGGTTCGAGGCACCTAAAACGCCATCTCCAAGGTTCGAGACACCTAAAACGCCATCTCCAAGGTTCGAGGCACCTAAAATGCCATCTCCAAGGTTCGAGGCACCTAAAACGCCATCCCCAAGGTTCGAGGCACCTAAAACGCCATCTCCAAGGTTCGAGGTACCTGAGACGCCATCACACACAGCACTAGGAGAGCGATAAATCGCAATCATTCCCAGCAGAGCGGATATACAACCTCAAACCTCAGACCGAAAATGGTCATCCCTATCCCCGGCAGAGCGGATAGCCCTCAAACCGTAAAGGGTCATTCATATCCCCAGCAGAGCGGATATACAATTTCAGCCATCAGACCGAAAATGGTCATTCCTATCCCCAGCAGAGCGGATAGCCTTCCGATCAAAATGATCATCTCTTATCCCCAGCAGAGTTTCTTTCCAGTAACCGACTGCAGAACTCGCTCATCAGGTTCGAGGCACCTAAAACGCCATCATCTCCAGGGTCAAAGACCCGAACTACGGCCGGCTTGATTCCCACTCGGGATACGCAGGTAGCCTATTAATTAGGTTCAGCCACTCGATCGCTTGATCATCCTGCTAAATATGGAGCCTTACTCTTATCGACGACCCCGCTTCCTTCGAAAGCGCCGTCGCCGAGGGGCTACTGTAAGTGCTCCAATTTGAGCTTGTTAGTCTTTTCGTTAGAAAATTAACGAAAGTCATAACAATTACTAACATTCCTAACAATCCTAACTTTTCTAACAAAGTGAGGGTAAAATTGGCATTGCTATTTAAAGATAAACCTTCAAAGGAATCTTAAAAAGCAAAAGAATTGAAAAAAACCCGAAACAGCAAGTTGAAAAACAATTTCTGCTTGAATTTTTGAATTATATTCCTCTTGTCCAAAGCCTGAAGCAGCATTTAATGAACAGTGCACGCGAAGGATCCTATCCGCGCGGACATGATTGCAATTTCAGGAGGGCTATAAATTGAGCCCTCCAGTCACAGAAATAGAGAGCCACAACACATTTTACACCGAACCTCTGGCGAAATATAGAGAGAAAACAGTGAGAATTCTTCAAGAATTGTCACCATTTTCTCTCCAATCTTTCCCAACTCACACTCATCCACTCACTCTCATATTTAAGCCTTAAACACTCATACACTCAAGCCAAAAACTCAAGAACACAAAGAAGATTGGTAAACCCTCCTTCTCCTAACCCTAAATCTCATCCATGCATGCATCTTCAAACTACAAAATGTAGTTCTTTCATCATTTTGCTTTAGATCTAAGAAGATCACCATGGAAGACCATCTCCATGGATGATCTTCTACAAAGATCAAAATTGTTTTCAAAGTGTTCTTGCATGCTTGCAAAGAAAACACATTTTCAAAAACCTAAAAAACCATTTTCAAGCACTAAATCTTGATTTCAAAGGGTAAAATCCCCCTCCCCAAGCAAATGAAATGCTTAGTCCTAATGTACCCCAAGGATGGTTTGGTATAGTTGATTCACCACTAAAATGTCTAGTGATCAATAACCAAAACCTAGGGAAATGGGGACAAGCATGGATGCAAAACCCCCCTTTAAAGTCACATTTTCTTTCTTGAGAAATTGCTGTCCGGTAGCAATTTTCTCAGACCTCAGTCCATGGTCTAATTTTTTGGACACAGATAAATGTGGAATTTGGTGTTGACTACAAAACACTTTTTGTAGCCAACATCCAGACCTTTCCATACATATTTTTACTTTATTTTTTAGGTGAGTAAAACTCTGTTTTCCAAATTTTCTTTTAGAGGCTAGTTCATCAGCTTCTGGAAGTCCAGATCTCATATCTGAGATTTCCAGAAGGTTTTGACCCCTCAAATCTTTTCCAAAATGGAAAATTCTTTCACACAAAGCTTATTTAAGGAGTCTAGAGAAACTTTCATTCTCTGAGCTTATCCATATTATGAAGTTTTAGGACCCTTGAACACATTTCAAAATCAGGTGTCTGCTGCCTTTTTCTTCTGGCAGAACTGACTTCTCAACTTCAAAAGGTTTTTTGAGTACCAAATCTCAAACCAAAAATTCTCCAAAAAATCATGGGATCAATTTAAAGTCTTAAAAAGAGATCCCAATTTTTACTTTTCTCAGTTTCGAATTATTTTGGTCAAAACACACACACACACACACAACAAAAGGATTTTCAAATGTTTGGAAGACTCGTTTTTGCGAGGCGCGTCGGGTGCACACTAACGTCCTTCCCGACGCGTAACATGACCTCCAAACCTAAATCTCTGATCTCGGGCTTTTTTCAAAGTTTTGGCCCTTAAAACAAAAATGGCGTGGCGACTCCGTTTTTCCGGGTTTTATTTGGTTTTCAAAGAAACGAAAAATCGAATAATTTTTTCCCGCGAATTTGGCAACATCATCACAATACTCTCTTTTCTTTTTTTGTTGCCAACGGCCATTGTTAAATTGTATACCATTGAGGATAATTAGTTTGGGATCATTAAGCGTTGACTTGGATATGTAGTGAGATTTCTGGTGCAATATGGATACTTTTTTGTTTGGCCAGGAATATTGAGAAATACTTCGTAACTCCGAACTAAGAAAATATTGATCATGCGAAGGCAAAGTTATTGTTCATAAAATATATCATGCGAAGGCAAAGTTATTGTTCATAAAATATTTATGACGATCAGTGGCACCAATGATTCAGTGGTGGAGAAGTTGAACGCACTAGAGCATACAATATTTGGCCAGGAACATTGTAAATCAAAATATGTATTCCTTCTATTTTCTCTTAAGAAATGTAATGCAATATTTGGGGTTGTTTTATGCTGATTTTTATTGGTCATGAACACAAGTAGTTTGTGTTTTTTTTTTTTCGGGCGTTTTTTACACTTGCAGGACATTACCTGTAGGATATTAGTCAAGCTTTGGAATTGCAGTTAAAAAATCAGACAAAGTTGTTGCTCTTACAGTAAGACGTTAAATTGTCTTACACATTGTTGGGTTGGATTCATTTATATTTTTTGCAGCTTATAAATTTTTGTTTTTAGAGATTGAGATGAGAGAGATATTTTTTTCTGAAAATTACTTCACATTGATTTGTAGTGACCGTGAATTGATTTCCGATAAGATTTTGATTATATTATTAGAATTTGTAATCATTTAAATCACATAATGAAGAGTCGTTCTTGTGTAAAACAAGTTCTAGGATAAGCTATCCTAGAACCTGTTTTGCGTAAGTGTCTTCTCTGTTATTATAAAGTGCCTCTTACAAAATTAGAAAGTGCCTGTTCTAAAATAACACTAATAAAACATTTAAATCGGTTGTAATGTTAAATAATAACGGTGATATTGTTGAAAATAGTGCATGTTGTAGTGTTAAAAAGTGTCTGTTATTGTATTGAAAAGTGCCTCTTGTAGTATTGAAAAATGTCTGTTGTAATATTGAAAAATGTCAAGTGAATTAAAAAACACATGCCTGTTGTAGTGTCAAAAAGTGCCTTTTGTAGTATTGAAAACTGCCTTCTACAGTATCAAAAAATGCCTGGTGAATTTTCGTAAGTTTCAAGTGAGTTCAAAAATACATGCCTGTTGTAGCGTTGGAAAGTGCCTCTTGTAGTATTCAAAAACTACCTTATACAGTGTCAAAATGTGTCGATGCGTTTTTCGTAAGTTTCAGTTATTTACAAAATGTGTCACCGCGCACATTGTAATACACGTTCTACGCTCAGCGAGTGTAGAACACGTTTCACCCAAGATTTTGTGAATAATGAAATATGAAAAACATTTTCAGGAAAAAATAATCAATGGTTACTTTAACTAATTATGTACCGTCACCCTATCATCGGCACAAGTATGAGTACTAGTTTAAAAATAAAATTGGACATGAAAGTTATTATGAGGGGTCAAACATAAGACAGATATGTCAAAAACCTGAAGCTTTACCATATGTGCTAGCAATCTCATATAGTCATATGTCCATAAGGTGCACTTATATATATTTTACTTGTTAAATTTTGGAAATTTGTGGGTGCACTTGCACCCGCACCATAGTAGGTAGATCCATACTAGGTAGATTCGCCCCTGATCGGAAACCACTATTACGTGGGAGGCAGTGCAAATTAATTTGGTTTTTGTTAAATTCATTCTTTTAGTTTTTCTCATACTCTCTTTTCTTTTTGTTGTTCAACGGCTATTGTGAAATTGTATACCATTGAGGATAATTAGTTTGGTATTTTATCCTTATTAGCTGTTTTTCCTGTAAGAATTTCCCATAACTTTAGGGATTTCCAAGATTCCCGTTTATGATTTAGGAAACTTGATTTCATTGAAATCCTTTCCTAATTGTGTATGGGAAATTGATTGATGAATATGGTCCATTTTCTTGTATATGTTCTACCCGGATTGAGAGAATTACTCCCAATCAAGAGAAAATTTCTCTCAATCAAATATTGTGTCCGTGAACTTTGTGATGGACAAAGGGCTATAAATAGGACACAATGCTCTTCATCTTGGGTCACCAAACCTACTCTCACCTTCAGAAATACATTACCATCACCGTAGGAAGAGTTAAGGTTTAGAAACCCAAAGGTGTCTTCCGCGCCGGTCGATCGAAGCCGATTACGCATAGCAATGGCTGGAGGTATGATTCCTATAGCTTCCGCTGATTATCTGTGACATGTTCACGCTATTAGATTATGTTTAGGCTGAAGATAATCTAACATTTGGTATCAGAGCATCATATGCCTCCGCCTTGCTCTGTTTTCGCAAACCTTCTGTAATTTTCGAAAACTTTGATTCAACGATGTTTTATGCTATGTTTCCTTCTTATTAATCATTAGAAATCACATTACAAGGATTTTGATATAGATTACCTTGAATTTGATTGTTGGAATCTGAAAATATTGTCGGGTCGGAATATGGGTCGGAATAACCCGCGGAAGGTTGAAGATAAGTCTTACGTTACTGCTCGTAATAATGCATTTGTGTACTTATATGGGCAAATATCCTCTGTGTGTGATCTTATGGTATTGTAGAAATGGGCAAATAATGAAATAATGAATTTAATTGGGTACAGAGAGAGTTTACATGGAATGCACTGTAAATATATATATATACTCGCATTAGCCTGTGAACTTAAATGTTGTTCCCTTTTTAATTGACTAATTATGTAACTCATACTTTTGTACTGGCTTTTGCAATGACCGATTAATTATATAATACATTGAGAATTCTTTAATAATTTTCATTTATAAATGTGTTTAATCATGTAATTTATATAATTACTGTATGTAATATACTTTCGGTTAATTATATAACACATTAAGAATTCTTTAAAAGCATGCTGAAAATATTAATCTGATATTGTATGTATACTTTGTAAATTTTTGTACATACAATTATTTATGCATGCTTCAGTTAAATGATGTTCATGTGATCCATATAATTTTAATTAATTAGGGAGTAGCCACAGCATCCTTAATTAATTAAAACTATAAATTTAGATTTAGGATCACAAATTTGAAATGAACATTAATTGTAATTAATCATACTTTATATAATAAATTTTATCCCACAGGAATTTTTATTATATTATGTATGATTAATTAGGGTAAAATATCAAACTATATTTTCTAATTTACCCACAGGGATTAGAAAAGGGAACATAGTTTTGATGGTTTTATCATAAAGTTAAATGCATCTAATTGAATTAGAACTTTAGCCCACAGGCAAGTTTTATGTCACTAGGTTCATGTTTTGCATGTTTTTTACATTGGTAAATCATGCTATATTTTACTAGCCTCAATATTAATAATATGAGCATTTACAATTAATTTGCAGCAATTCAATCTGTTGATTACCCTGATATGAGATGTGATGTTCCCGAGCTTAAAGGGGACAACTACAAAGTGTGGAAGGAGAGAGTTCTCCTTCATTTAGGATGGTTGGACCTTGACTATGCCATAAGGAAGAATGAACCCCCTCAAATTCACGAAACTAGCCTTAGGATCTTTGTTGATCTTTATGAAAAATGGGACCGATCTAATCGTCTCTGTGTGAGTTTCATAAAGACTAAGATCTCAGCTGGCATAAGGGGTTCAGTCGAGCATATCAAGAAGGTTCAAGAATTACTAAAGGCTGTTGATGATCAGTTTGCCACTTCAGATAAGGCAATGGCAAGTACCCTGATCATGGAGTTTACATCCCTAAGGCTCGATATCATTAAGGGTGTGCGTGATCATATCATGTACATGAGGGATATAGCGGCTCGGCTAAAAGCATTAGAGGTTGAGATGTCGGAAGTCTTCTTGGTTCACTATATCCTTTCCACCTTACCTCACCAGTATGGCCCATTCAAGATATCCTATAACACACATAAGGATAAATGGACAATCAATGAATTGATGACCATGTGTGTTCAGGAAGAGGGCAGGCTGCTTATGGAGGTTAAGGAAAAGGAGAGTGTGAATTTTACTACAGTTGGAAAGAACAAGAAGAATGGTCAAGCCAAGGACAATGGAAAGGGAAAAATCCCTTCCAACAAGGACATTAAGAAGGATCCCGTGTGCTTCTTTTGCAAAAAGAAGGGGCACATTAAGAAGGAATGTTCTAAGTTCAAGAATTGGCTTGATAAGAAAGGTACTCAACTTTCTTTTGTTTGTTATGAATCCAATATGACTATTGTAAATCATAATACATGGTGGATTGATTCGGGCTCTACAATTCACATTACCACTTCATTGCAGGGATTGCAAAACCTGCGGAAACCAGTGGGAAATGAATGCAGCGTCTATTCAGGAAATCAGATGCCTTCATGTGTAGAGGCCGTTGGAACGTGCAATTTAGTTTTAAGTAGTGGTTTTCATTTAAGTTTGAAAAGGACATTTTATATTCCCAGTTTTTCTAGGAATTTAATTTCCGTTTCTAGACTTGTATCAGATGGTTATTCCTTTAACTTTTCAGAAAGTGGTTTTGATTTAATTTTCAAATCAAATGTTATTGGAAATGGTATTTTGTCTAATGGTCTTTTTAACTTAAATTTGAGAAATGATGATGACCACTCGTCTATGCACGTTCATATTGGTACCAAAAGATGTGTTATGAATGACGATTCTTCTATGTTGTGGCACCGGAGATTGGGACATATCTCCATTAATAGAATTAAAAAGTTGGTAAACGATGGAGTACTTAGTACTTTAGACTTTACAGACTTTGAGACGTGTATAGCCTGCATTAAGGGTAAGCAGACTGACGTCTCAAATAAGCCAAAAAAGGGTGTCGAAGAAGCTCAGATTTATTGGAAATCATACATACGGATATTTGTAGTCCAGACATGGATGCATCTTTGTGACAAGTACTTTGTCTCATTCATAGATGATTACTCGCGATACATGTATCTCTACCCTTAACAATAAGAATGAAGCACTTGATGCTTTTAAGGTATTTAAAGCAGAAGTAGAGAAACAATGCGGCAAGCAAATTAAGATCGTGAGATCAGATAGAGGTGGAGAGTACTATGGTAGATATACTGAAAATGGACAAGCACCTGGTCCATTTGCGAGATTTCTTCGAGAGAATGGTATAGTTCAGAATATACCATGCCAGGTACTCCACAACAAAATGGAGTAGCTGAAAGAAGAAATCGAACACTATTGGACATGGTGCGAAGCATGATTGAAAGCTCCAAACTTCCTCGATTCTTGTGGAGCGAAGCACTTAAGACGGCTACGTACATATTAAACCGAGTTCCAACCAAGGCCGTTCCAAAAACGCCTTTTGAGATATTCAAAGGTTGGAAACCCAGTTTGCAACATGTACGTGTTTGGGGATGTCCGTCTGAAGTGAGAATATATAATCCACAAGAAAAGAAGTTGGACCCGAGGACCATAAGTGGATATTTTGTTGGATATGCCGAAAGGTCTAAGGGATCTGATTTTATTGTCCATCTCATAGCACTAGATTTGTGGAATCAAGAAATGCAAAATTTCTTGAGAATGACTTGATTAGTGGGAGCGATCGATCCTTGGACATTGATCAAAGGAAAGATCATTCTGATGCTCAACGTACCACTTCAAGTTATGAACCGGTCATTATTGTTAACAACACTCCTCAAGAACAAACACGTGTTGAAGAACCGGATCAAGAAGCACCACAAGCTAATCCTAATCCAATAGTAGATGAAGTTCAACAAATACATGAAAATGTTGAACCTGCTGAACAACATGATCCTGCTCCTCAGGATAATGTTGATCCAGCTTTAAGAAGATCTACGAGGGCAAGGAGGTCAGCAATTCCTAGTGACTATGTCGTGTATCTACAAGAGTGTGACTACAATATTGGAGCCGAAAATGATCCTGAAACGTTTTCACAAGCCATAAGTTCTAACGATTCAAGCTTATGGTACAATGCCATGAAAGATGAGATGGAATCTATGGCAACTAACAAAGTCTGGGATCTCGTCGAGTTGCCAAATGGTGTGAAAGCCATTGGATGTAAATGGGTCTTCAAAACAAAGAAAGACTCACAAGGCAACATCGAGAGACATAAGGCAAGACTTGTTGCCAAAGGATTCTCACAAAGAGAAGGAATCGATTACACGGAAACCTTTTCCCCTGTATCTAAGAAAGATTCCCTTCGAGTAATTATGGCATTGGTAGCCTATTTTGATTTAGAGCTACATCAAATGGACGTGAAGACGGCTTTCCTTAATGGTGATCTAGAGGAAGATGTTTATATGAAACAACCTGAAGGATTCTCCTCTAGTAGTGGTGAGCATTTGGTATGTAAGCTTAATAAATCTATATATGGACTGAAACAAGCTTCCCGCCAATGGTATAGAAAATTCCATAACGTCATCACTTCATTTGGATTTGAAGAGAACGCTATGGATCAATGCATATACCTCAAGGTTAGTGGGAGCAAGATTTGTTTCCTTGTGTTATATGTGGATGATATTTTGCTTGCAACCAATGATAAAGGATTGCTACACGATGTGAAACAATTTCTCTCGAAAAACTTTGATATGAAGGATATGGGAGAGGCATCTTATGTCATTGGCATTAAGATCTATAGAGACAGATCTCGAGGCATATTAGGTTTGTCTCAAGAGACCTATATCAACAAAGTTTTAGAGAGATTTCGGATGAAGGATTGTTCACCTAGTGTAGCACCCATTGTGAAGGGTGACAAGTTTAGCCTGGACCAGTGCCCCAAAAATGAGCTCGAAAGGGAACGAATGAAAGACATTCCATATGCTTCAGCTGTTGGAAGCCTTATGTATGCTCAGGTCTGCACCAGACCTGACATTGCATTTGTTGTTGGGATGCTTGGGAGATATCAGAGTAACCCAGGAATTGACCACTGGAGAGCTGCAAAGAAGGTCATGAGATACCTTCAAGGAACGAAGGGTTACATGCTCATGTATAGACGGACCGACAATTTGGAGGTGATTGGCTACTACGATTCGGATTTATTTGTTTGTGTTGATTCTCGCAAATCAACATCCGCGTATGTTTTCATGTTAGCTAGTGGAGCTATATCTTGGAGAAGCGTGAAGCAGTCCTTGACTGCTACTTCCACTATGGAGGCCGAGTTCGTGTCGTGTTTTGAGGCTACCTCACACGGTGTATGGTTGAAGAGTTTCATGTCCGGGCTTAGAATCATTGATTCAGTTTCTAAGCCATTGAAATTATATTGTGACAACTCAGCTGCTATTTTTATGGCTAAGAACAACAAAAGTGGTAGTCGAAGTAAGCATATCGACATTAAGTACTTAGCCATTAGAGAACGTGTTAAGGAAAATAAAGTGGTCATTGAGCACGTTAGCCGAGTTGATGATTGCTGATCCTTTGACTAAAGGCATGCCACCAAAGGGGTTTAAGGATCATGTAGAAAGAATGGGACTTGGTTCCATAATGTGATATTTCATTGTACGTACGCTATTTCAATGAAACTTTTATGATGTTTGATTTTTCTCATACAGTTTTGTGCACATATTATTTGTTATAAGAGAAAACATCATTTATGGACCCATAATAAACATGTGGTTTATTCATGAGTTAAGGGCTATTGTTGAGGAACTTAATGTATTGTAATACATGGAAGATAATACTCGCTACAAGAGGACCTATCGCCATGATTCATATATTAATTTCTTGACATGTTGGGGTTAAATGGACCAAGTGGGAGAATGTAAGAATTTCCCATAACTTTAGGGATTTCCAAGATTCCCGTTTATGATTTAGGAAACTTGATTTCATTGAAATCCTTTCCTAATTGTGTATGGGAAATTGATTGATGAATATGGTCCATTTTCTTGTATATGTTCTACCCGGATTGAGAGAATTACTCCCAATCAAGAGAAAATTTCTCTCAATCAAATATTGTGTCCGTGAACTTTGTGATGGACAAAGGGCTATAAATAGGACACAATGCTCTTCATCTTGGGTCACCAAACCTACTCTCACCTTCAGAAATACATTACCATCACCGTAGGAAGAGTTAAGGTTTAGAAACCCAAAGGTGTCTTCCGCGCCGGTCGATCGAAGCCGATTACGCATAGCAATGGCTGGAGGTATGATTCCTATAGCTTCCGCTGATTATCTGTGACATGTTCACGCTATTAGATTATGTTTAGGCTGAAGATAATCTAACATTTCCTTCATTCAGTAATTTCTTTATGCTTATAGTGTGTGTATGTGATGAGAAAAAACAGTACTTGTCTGACTAGATCTACTTGAATGCTGCTGCAAATAAGCAATAAGTAAGTGGAGAAATACTCTGACCAACAGCTGCAAAAAACGATCACTATCTTCGTGACCTCCGCTCCCCCCCCCCAAAAAAAAAAAAAATCCAAGTGCTAATGGTTTCTCTTTAATTTTGAACATGATTGAAGTTTGAAAAAAAAAGGCGAAAAATTAATTATCTAATATTTTTGCTGTAGAGTCGACTTTGCATTTGATTTCGAGGAATCTGAGGCTCAGTGGTGTGGGATCATTAAGCTTTGACTTAAATATGCAGTGAGATTTTTTGTGCAGTATGGATATTTTATTGTTTGGTTATTGCTTTGGACTACATATTTTAAGGCTATGTACTTGTTGACGTTGAGTTTCCAGACTTTCCTATTGATCAGGGAAATTTAGAGAAGAAGCCTGACATTGGAGAACATTGAGAAATACTCCGTAACTCCGTACTGAGAAAATACTATAAATCATGCCAAGGCAAAATTGTTGTTCATAAAAGATTCATCACGATCACTGGCACCAATACTTTAGTGGTGGAGAAGTTGAACGCACTAGAGCATTCTATTTGGTCCGAAACATTGTAAATCAGAATCTGTATTCCTTCTATTTTCTCTTAAGAAATGTAGTGCAATATTTGGGGTTGTTTTATGCAGATTTTTATTGGTCATGAACACATTGTAAATCAGAATAGAGGTAGTTTTTTTTTTCTTTTTGTTGTGGGGTCTAGTCGACATGGCTTTGAGAGCATACATGGAGGTTTTGGTTTTGGGGAGAGGAATGAAGCAGGAAATAATATCCTAGACTTTGCGTTGGCATATGACTTGAGTATAATGAACACTTGGTTCAAGAAGAGAGAATCTCATTTGGTGTCCTATAGGAGTGGAGGTAATGCGAGTCAGATTGACTTCTTCTTAGTAAGAAATACTTGTAGAAAGAGTTATACAGATTGCAAGGTTATTCCGGGTGAGAGCACAGCAACTCAACATGGATTGGTGGTACTTGATTTTCGAAGTAAGAGAATTTTGAGGAAGAGAAAACCACAGGTAGACCCTAGAATCAAGTGGTGGAGACTTCAAGGGGAGAATCAACCGAAATTTGTAGCTAAGATGGTCGATACCGGTATTTGGTCGGATAATATGGAGGATATGGATATAGATTCGACTTGGACTAAGATGGTACATACCATAAAGGAGGTGACGAAAGAAGTCCTTAGAGAATCTAGAGGAAATGGGCCACCAAGTAAGGACACATCATGGTGGAACGAGGAAGTAAAACAAGCAATAAAGGGCAAGCGAGAATGCTACAAATTATTGGGGAAATGTAGGAGCGACGAGAACTATGAGAAGTATAAGGAAGCTAGAAGAGATACTAAGAAAGCAGTAAGAGACGCAAGAGCAAAGGTGAAGCAGAAACTTTCTGATAAGTTGGATACAAAAGAAGGGGAAAAGGACATCTACAGACTCGCTCGTACGAGGGATAAGAGGACACGAGATATTGGGACGGTTAAATGTGTGAAGGATGTAGGCCAAAGAGTTCTAGTCGGGGATAAAGAGATAAAAGATAGATGGAGTTCGTACTTTGATACCTTGTTCAATGGCGGTCAAGAGCAGGATATTGAAGATTTAAATATCTCTTCGAGTATGGTTAATCGAGATTTTATGCAGAGAATTCAAAAGAGTGATGTGGAAATGGCAATGAAAAAGATGAGATTGAAGAAAGCTGTAGGACTGGATGGTATACCAATTGAGGTTTGGAGATGTTTCGGGGAGAGGAGAATAGATTGGTTAACAACGCTATTTAACAAGATATGGAGAGTTAACACAATGCCATTGGAGTGGCGGAAGAGTACTCTGATCCCTTTGTATAAGAACAAAGGTGATGTCCAAGATTGTGCCAACTATCGGGGGATCAAACTAATGAGTCATACTATGAAACTTTGGGAAATAGTGATTGCACAAAGGCTGAGAAAAATTGTGGATATTTCGGATAACCAATTTGGATTTATGCCGAGAAGATCGACTATGGAGGCAATATATCTTATGAGACAAACCATGGAGAAATATCGGGATCAAAAGAAAGATTTGCATATGATTTTCATTGATTTGGAGAAGGCGTATGATAAAGTGCCAAGAGAGGTACTTTGGTGGGCATTAGCAAAGAAGGGTGTTTCAAAGAAATATATTGATATTATCAAGGACATTTATAATGGAGTTAGTACTTGTGTACAAACTAGAGTTAGGAAGACTGAAGAGTTCCCTATAAAGATTGGAGTGCATCAAGGTTCCCCACTTAGCCCCTTTCTTTTTGCTTTGATAATGGACGAATTGACGAGGTCAGTCCAAGATGATATACCAAAGTGTATGTTGTTCGCAGATGATATTGTGCTGATTGATGAGACAAGAGAGGGTGTTGAAAGTAAATTGGAGTTGTGGAGATACACTTTGGAATCTCGAGATTTTCGATTAAGCAGAAGCAAGACTGAATATTTGTAGCGTAAATTTAGCAGAGTTGGAAGTAGGGAGGCAGGGGCGATCACATTTGATGGAAATATTATCCAAGCTTCTGAGTTTTTTCGCTATCTTGAATCCATTATCCAAAAGGATGGAGAATTAGATGAAGATGTGGCTTATAGGATTAAAGCAGGTTGGTTGAAGTGGAAGAGTGCCACAGGGTTTCTATGTGATCGCGGCATGCCTAATAGATTAAAGGGAAAATTCTACCACACGGCAATTAGGCCGGCATTGCTTTACGGCACCGAATGTTGGGCCGTGAAACAGTGTCACGTGCATAAGATGAATGTGGCGGAGATGCGTATGCTTCGATGGATGTGCAGTCATACAAGAAATGATCGATTGGGGAATGAGGTGATCAGAGGTAAAGTAGGAGTTGCGCCCATTGAGGAGAAAATGAGGGAAAATCGTCTAAGGTGGTTTGGACATGTGAGAAGGAGACCGAGTGATGCACCGGTTAGGAGGCCGAAACGGTGGAGAGATGATAAAATGGCGAGGGGTAAGGGAAGACCCAAACAAACTTGGATTAGAGTAATTGAAAATGATATGAGTTTACTTGGAGTGGATGAAAGTATGGTGTTGAAGAGGCCGGAGTGGAGGGCAAAAATCCATGTGGGGGTTTATTTTTGGTTTTTTTTTTTTTTATTTTGATTTTGATTTGTATGTTTATTTATTTGTTTATTTATTTATTTTTTATTTTTTTTGAACAACCTTTTTTCACGATGACATATGAGGATTCATGTTAGCCGACCCCAAATTATTTTGGGACTAAGGCTTTGTTTTTGTTGTTGTTGTTGTTGTTGCGGGCTAAATTTTTTGGGGTTGTTATATACTCCCTCCGTCCCACAATTTTATGGACTTTTGGGTTTTCGAGAAAAATTAAGGAGGTAATATTATATTGAAAGTGTTGTGAGTGTGGAAATAAAATAGGAGAGAGAATGAGTGGAGAGAATAGTAAATTATAATAGTGATGTGAGTATTAAAATAATGTAGGAGAGAGAATGAGTGGAGGGAATAGTAAAGATTCCTTTCCATTTTAGAAAAGTTATATATTATTGTGGGACGCCCAAAAAGGAAATTTTACATATTATCATGGGACGGAGGGAGTATATATATAACACTATTACGTGGGAGGCTCACGCCCCAATTGTAAGCCTCTCGCAAAGCACCCGGTTGAGGTGTTATATCTATCTCTTACTTCTTACCATCAAACATGCCATAACACACAATGTCCGTAATTATTTACAAACCTCTCTCAACTCTACTTAATACTTAAGGATATACAATAAACCTATTTTAAATTCATAAATAAAATGCAATTCAAACATTACAATTTGATATCATTCTCTAGATTTCAAAATGTCAATTGGTAGGTCAAGAAAACTGTAGATACATAATAATAAAACAAAATAACATCAAAGGCAAACAAACTAATGAAGGGAACAGGTTCCAGCTCTCAAGTATTTACTACGAGGCCTAAAAGGACAAGAAAATTCAGGCACAGCCATCTAAAAAGCAAGTCCCAATGAGTAAATAATGGTGATTAGGAAATGACTTATTGAGTAACCATATCAAATAGGTTCTAAAAAGCGCTAGGCGGATGCTAGGCGGCGGAGCCGGGCCTCGCGTCTAGGCAAGGACTAGTCGGAATTAGTCGGGATTAATCGGGACCTAGGCGGGGCTTAGAACTAGGCGTTGGTGAGGGGTCTAGCGCCTAGGCGAGGCCTAGGCGCCCTTAGGCGGGGTCTTTTAGAACACTGTTCAATCATGACTAATTAATCAATCCACACTTCGAAACTAACCGATTAGTTGAAAATTTGAAATGATTTCCTCATGAAGATCATAAAATGTCAATACAAAAATATATGCAGCAAGAAGACCCGAGTCGAACCTTATATTTGCCTCACTGTGGGAATTACAATTTCTCAAGGCATATGATAGTTTATGATCAGCCTGCAGAATACAAGGGACAAATATTACAAATATAAGCATAATGGGTGGTTAATCTCAAATGGACACACATAAATGCAAACCACAATAGAAGTTGAGAACAAACATTGAATGAAGTTCAACTTAGCATAATCATCTATGTCTTCCCTCAGTTCTATAACCTAAGGGGAAAGGTAGGGTTTGTTATTTATAGCTCACAACATGAAATTAAAAACAAAATGTAGCTACACACTCTAAATATATGAGATGCTGTCAGATACACTTCTAAACTGGTACCAAAATACCAAGACAGAGATGTGTTATGTAGCGCTCTATTTGAAAGCAACCCAGTATCCTTAACCCTAAGCGAGTAGCTCAAGTCTAACTACAAGGACCGGGATGGAACAAAAAAGAGATACGTACATAAGAATATATCAAGTACCAATTAGTCACCACAAATCCTTAAAACATGCACACCAGCACAAAATGGATACTGTTGCCTGTGTCATAACATCAAAGATGCCATCATTGTGATGAAATGAAATGAGACTACTTACAGCAAGAAAATTTTCATTGAACACTTCCAGGCGACCAGTGTAATACATATAGGTGACCTGAAATGGCATACCAAGGAAAAGATAGTTCATATAGTTTTAAATCTAGTTTCCATGATCAAAGATATCAGACGATGAAGTTAACTCTCACCTTATCCCTGACAGGGAATTCTTCAAAATCAAATATGCGAGCAGTTTCAATACTTCATATCACACTTCGGCAAAGATGAACTGTGCCAAGCTGCAAAAAGTAGTAGAGCACAGCAGGATCAAAGCATGTTACCCAGCCAATTCGCGAATTCATAAACATTGTCAGTGGGAAAGTTTGCACATCTAAGGATATGTTTGAACTACATAGACACAAAGAAATATCTTCATCTTAAAGCTAATGGTGCAAAAGTTTCCTAGTAAATAACCTATCACTTGGTGTTACCGTTACAAAAAAAAAAAAAAGTATAAGTTGCCAGCTAACAAAGCAAACAAGAAACCAAAAACAAATGATAGTTGAAAAGAAGAAAGATAGATACATGCATGCATACATACATACATATGTAACATATCCATATCCATGTCTATATCTATATTTATGTACATACATACATATGTAACATATCCATGTCTATATCTATATTTATGTATATATCTATATCTACTAAACTAATAGAAGCATAAACTAGCAAAATATCTCCTTTTGGACAATTCCCAACCATTTACTTTATCACTACCATATTCTCTAACTTGAATGCATTTTTTAAATTCCCTTGAAAACAACAACAATTTCTGTCAGTGGGCTACCCAGTGGCAAAGCCAGAAATTTTCAGAATGGGGGTCAAGGCTACTTCTAAAAATATATTATTGAGGTGTCCAAATTTAGTATAAAAGGGGTCCATGTAATAATTTAGGGCAATCTTTACCTAAAATTAAGGGGGTCAAATGTATAAATCCATCATTTAAAGTAGTAAAAACCATTTTTCTAAAACTTGAAGGTGCTAAACACTTTCCAATATTTTTTTGGTCTAAACTACCAGTATTCAGTATTCGAACACTTTCCAAAATTGAAGGAGGTCAAATGACCCCCATACCGCATACGAGGCTTCGCCACTAGGAAGCCCACTCACCATTAGATGCCTCTCTGTCTCAATAATTTCTTTATTTTCAAGACTGTCGTCTCAATGATTTCTTCTATATTTATGATTCATGGCTGCTTAAAGTTAAGTGTATTTTGAGCAGTTGGATCTCAATTGTTTTCCGGTTTGGTCAGGAAGGGGATTCATTAGTGCTGCCTTGCATCACTTCAGCTTAACCAACCTACATAAGTGAGTTAAAGTTCATTATTCTTAAAATCATTTGTTGCTTCTAAAAATAAAATTATTAATGTGTAAATTCACTAGTAGTAGAAATAGATTGATCAGTATGCATTTGTAAAATTATTCGATAACGTGATATTGTCAACTTACGGTACAAACCCTTGCTACAAGTGTGTATGTATGCACAATAGGAAAGCTGGGAAAGGGGGAATGAAACAGGAAGAAGAAAAAAGAACCACAGAAAAAATCATCACTTTGAAATAAACTTTGAACAGCTGGCAAGTGACGTATAATGCTCCAACACGTTTTGGGCCTTTTACATACAATGTAGAGGTCCATTGTCATACAATTAGCTAAACAAACGCAACATGCACAATTATCTAAGATGATTTCTATGTAGTTTTCAACATCTGTCAAATATGCATCCAACTAAGTTACTTGTAAACACATGTCATGCAACCCTGACATAGTGATCTATTCTCAATTTTATTCTCAGTCCGTGTTAAAAGGAGAAATTCTTAAAGAAAAGAATGGTTTATGCCATGCAGTTTTAAGCTCTACATCGTCCCCTCAATTGAGAAATGCATAATGGTAGACCTTGGTGAATCAATAGTGATAACTTCGGTATCATGCAGCACATGCGTTTTGGTCACTGAAACGGTACACACCGGTACCAGCGCATCGGTTTACTGTTTTGGGTTTATTGCATTTTTTTAATACTCCTTCCTTCCTAGTTATATTGGCCACGATTGAACCCAAGTGAACTTTGACCAAATATTAATGTCAATTTAATCATCCTAAGGAAATTTTAAAAATTGTTATTAATAAAATACTCAATGATCTTTTGATAACAAGTTTTAGAATTTCATTAGGATGATTGGATTGACATTAATGTTTTGACAAAGTTCACTTGTGTTGACCGAAAAATTCAAACGTGGCCAATATAATGGGACCAAGTGATGAAGATCAATAATGTGATTTGTTTATGTTTTAATTCTAATTATTATTGTTATTTTCGAATTTAATAATATCTTATTAGTATTTTCAGGATTAGAAGTAGATTAGGACTTTATATTGTTATTTTAGGTGTCTATTAAGTTACTTTATAGGTTAGGAGTATTTTTAGATATGTTTGACTTGTTTATCAAGTCATATGAGTCCTATAAAAATAGTTCTATATGTAATTTCGAAAATCAGTTGTTGATTAATAAAAATTGAGTGTTTTCTTGTTCCAACTTGTAGTCTTGATTAATTTCGACTGCTGTTGAAGGATTGATTCGCGTATTGATTAATTTCTACCCGTAATCAATCTTTATTTCCTAAAAGTGATTAAATTCCTTTTGGATGCCGACTCTCCATATCGATTAAATTCTACGAGTGTTGAAGATAGATTACTAGTATTGATTAAATTCTACTAGTATTGATATCTATCCAAGTCTTCCGCTACATCATTTGGTATCAGAGCCAAAACCAGGGATTCTCGTCTTTCGATTGAGGTATTCATATATCAATAATTTTTCCTTATATTCAGATTAGAAAATTTCCAAAAAAAAATAAAATGTTTGATCTTGGTGGGCCGTTTTTTGAATCTTCAAGCGTTGATGTTTCTGTCGATTGGTCAAAACCGCCTGTTTTTGACGAATGTGATTGCGAAATTTGTCAACTAGTAACATCAGATTTGACTGGTGTAAAAACTGTTAGCTTCGAGTTTCTACAAGATGAGTTGATTTGGAATTTTGAAGCCGTCAAAATTGTTAATCCTTATGATGATCCATTTGATCCATTTGATGTTTCCTCTACAAAGTCTTCTGCTGATTACATTATAAAATTGTTACTCCAAACTTATATTATGTCATATTGGACTGATTGGATGGAAGTTATTACTCGAGTTGGCAACTTTCAAGTTCGCCAAGGATTCAAGGATTTTTATATTCTAATATCAAGGTACAATGGAAGGATACTTATGTTACATGCTCTCTTTGTATTGCGACAAATTCAACTACAACTCATTGCAAATTCGAGGACGAATTTTTCGAAGCCGAGGAGAATGATGAAGATCAATAATGGGATTTGTTTATGTTTTAATTCTAATTATTATTGTTATTTTCGAATTTAATAATATCTTATTAGTATTTTCAGGATTAGAAGTAGATTAGGACTTTATATTGTTATTTTAGGTGTCTATTAAGTTACTTTATAGGTTAGGAGTATTTTTAGATATGTTTGACTTGTTTATCAAGTCATATGAGTCCTATAAAAATAGTTCTATATGTAATTTCGAAAATCAGTTGTTGATTAATAAAAATTGAGTGTTTTCTTGTTCCAACTTGTAGTCTTGATTAATTTCGACTGATGTTGAAGAATTGATTCGCGTATTGATTAATTTCTACCCGTAATCAATCTTTATTTCCTAAAAGTGATTAAATTCCTTTTGGATGCCGACTCTCCGTATCGATTAAATTCTACGAGTGTTGAAGATCGATTACTAGTATTGATTAAATTCTACTAGTATTGATATCTATCTAAGTCTTCCGCTGCATCACCAAGGGAGTAATAATTTCTAATTCCCTGACATACTTTTCTTTTCCAATCAATAATAACATAACTAACACATACTCCCTCCGTCCCACCCAAATTGATACTTATTTCCTTTTTGGTCCGTCCCAGCCAAACTGATACTGCCCAAAATGGCAAAGGAATCTTCACTATTTACCCCACTCATTCTCTCTCCTATTTCACTTTTACATTCACAACATTCTCTCTCCTAACTATTCCTCCCACTCATTCTCTCTTCTATTTAATTTTTCGTACTCACAACATTTTCTTCCACTTCTTCTCTCTCTTACTTTTCCTTAATCCGCGTGCCCAAAAAGTTGGTATCAAAATGGGTGGGACGGAGGGAGTATTTAAAACCGGAGATGATTCTTGGATGTAGTTATGAATATGTTGTCTCGTTACAATCAGGAGATGGTCCTTGGCCAAAGTTGTGAAAGGCTTCATTGGATTAGGGCACTTAATTATAGGAAGTGAAGTTTTCTTTATTTTTCTGCTTTACCCTCAAACTTAGTTTATTTACAGAATATCCCTTCATTTAAAACTGGTTGATATGGTTATTTTGTGTTTCGACCTAAATTTTGCATTTCGGCCAATTCAGACGGGTTCAAGTAAAAAAATTAAATGAAACGGAATGTTACCAGTTTTGCACATGCTTTGGGCTTGTACGGTGCGTACTTGCTTAGATGCACCAAAAAGAACGAAATTCATAACAATGGCGAACTTGCTGTGAAGATCTATCATAGAATCTTTAAAACCCATATATGGAAAGGTAAGGTTTGGTTAGTGAAATATATGGAGCAGCTTCGAGTCATCCTTTTTTTTTTACATATACAGAATTGCAAGCTAAAATTTTTAAGGTGGATAATTTGATTAACATCATGTGTCTTTGATCACAACAACAGATTTGGCTAAACAAATGTCAAAGATGTGGATTGAAGAAGCCAAAAACATGTGATGAAACCAAAGACGTCGCACAGACATTTTGCTAAGGATGAAATGGCTTTTAATATTTTCAAGATTGATGCTCGGTATTGTTCAGATATACAGTTAGAACAACAGATGAATTATGGGTTCTCGGTTAAAACTAGGGGGAAGAGAGATTAAAGCTTTGATGAGGTAGATAATTTGATGTACATCATGCGTCTCTGATCACAAGTACAACAGACTTAGCGAGACAAATGACAAAGGATGTAGATTGATGTCAGTAACATATGATGAAACCAAAGAGATAGAAAAGACATTTTGTTAAGGATGAAATGGCTTTTAATGTTGTCAAGATTGATATTCGAAATTGTTCACATATGGTTTTAACATATCGATGAATTACGGATTCTCAGTAGAAATTAGGGGAGGAGAGACATGTACAGCAAGAATCCCAAAAGCTTTCATGAGGAATGAGCCAGCTGCATTCAGCTTTTCCAGGTTTTTTCCATTTGAAGACAGTTGTCTGTCGGCCTGCATTCACAATTAAATGAGCTACAGATAGCATTACTATGAAGAAAACGATCCACAAGCCTATAGAGCCTCCGATATAGCATGCAATATAGTCGGTGACTTTGCGTTGACATATGGAACATTTTTTCTGTTTGTATTTTGCAAGAACCGCAGAAAAACTCAAATTCTCAGCTTATGGTTGCAGGCAGCTACTTAAGATTTTAGTGGACTAGTGCTCTTTCATCAATATATCGCAAAGGTCCATTACTCTATTCCAAAAAGTCAAAAAAGTATAATCGCCAAGTCACTACTACAAGGTCGAAAAGGAAAAGGGGGAGAGAGGGTCTTGTAAGCAATTAAATGAAACAAAAAAACGAAGGATGCCATTCAACAGAGCGAGCACCCTAATTTCATACACAATCACATATAGAGATTCTAATGCCCATGCCGATTTCCAGGACCGAAATTCCTGAATGAAAGCACCGAATAAATTCCATTATCGATACTCTACTCAAAAGTCAAAGCCAACAACAGAAATTTAGTTCAAAATAGCTACGAAAAATACTTGGCAGATTTTTCAAACGCCTGGTAGGAATCAACCAAGTTCCCAAGATTATAATTCTGCACGGCTCGAAACATAGGAACTATAATTTCCAGATACTGCGAGTATCTGTCAGCTTGTCTAATCACTCTACTAGCATCCTGGTAAAAGATAAATGAAAAGTGGGAAGAGTTTAGTCAAATTGGAGCCGCAATGAAAAGCTCCAAGTTTTGTTGTCCAAAAGACCCAAGCTTTAAATTAAGTTTTGTAAGAATGCAAGATAAATATATTTACACTCATGATTAAATTCAAGCCCTAATTTCACACAGAATGCAAACAACAGATAATATAAGACCTATAAGTATCTGCATTGACAAAATTTATGCAAAAATACTTTAAACATAAATGAGAAAAATTTGTGCGGTTTAACCGAGCGTAAATTGAGTTTACGATGAAACTACAATAAAATACTGACTTTAAACTTTGAATGGTCATAATTTTACACTCCAAAACCTCCGGTTGAAAAGATACAAAAGTTCAAGATAGCAAAGCACGCACAAACAGAAGATATATGTATCTTCACACACTAATTTACACACTGATTTGTGTTAGGCTCGTACAACAAATATGTGGAACGATATAAAAGCAACAAAACAATCACAAGTTCATTTTTCAAATTCAAACCCTAGCCCTACCAACACTGGGTCCCTGATTCCAGAAACAATAAACAATGAACTTAGACTTCGTGCAGCCACCATAGATCAGCTCAACTCAATATATGTTTCAATCACTTGATTCACCGTTTGCCATTATGTAAGGTACAATGCAAGACCCTTAACATATCCCTCACATTAATTTTTTCTTTTTAAGTATTGTCACCCATGTTGTTCCGTCTTATACTAGCTTTAGAGTTTTCGTTGATATTGGCTATACAACCTGCTACAGGTGTAGTTAGAGGCCCATGCAATACGCTCTTAAATCATCTCAAGTGGTTTTCTATTTTTCATTGCATTCGATTATTTTTACTAACTCATGGACATTCTTCCTTTTTTTATTTTGCCTCACATTCTCCTGCTCGACTACTTCCATTTCAATAACAAATTCCTTCGTAGTTCCCCAATATAATTTTTCTTAAATGCCCAACATATTTTTACATACTCCCTCCGTCCCGGAACAATCTTCACAAACACTGTTTGCACTGGTTTTAAGGAGGGAGTATTATATTGAAAGTGTTGTGAGTGTGAAAATAAAATAGGAGAGAGAATGAGTGGAGGGAATAGTAAATTATAATGGTGTTGTGAGTATTAAAATAATGTAGGAGAGAGAATGAGTGGAGGGAATAGTAAAGATTCATTTCCATTTTAGGTAAGTTTTAAATGTGTGAAGTAAGTTTTGGGACGCCCAAAAGGGAAAGTGTGAAGATTGTTCCGGGACGGAGGGAGTATATAGTAGTGCGGGGCTCATTTTTGTTCGATAATAAACTTGTACTCCATCCGTCCCATTCGAATTAGGACATTTTGCCATTTTGGGTGTCCCACTCGAAATAGGACAACCCCAAAATGGCAAATGTTTTATTAATGGGACCCACTTTCACACAACACTTTCCACTCGTTATTCCCTATCCCACTTTCTCTCTCCCACCTCACCTTTCATACTCGCAACATCTATTCCACTAACACTTTTCCTTAATCTCCGTGCCCAACCCAACAATCCTATTTCGAGTGGGACGGAGGAGTATGTCTTTACACAAAACTCCGAATGCACTTGGCCACCTATCCATTTCATCCATTTTGAATTATATTTTTACGACTGACATTATCTCCTAACTCCCCTTCTTGATTAGTCGCCAATCATGAAGACAAATTTTGATCCTTTCATAGTTCTTCTGGGCCATATAACCTAATTTGTCTCCAAAAGTACTCCAAATGCCACCAATTTCACATTCCATACTACCTATTCTACAACCCAACTTCACTAAGCAAAATCTTTCTGATCATGGAACCAACTAGGGAATGTAGACATTGCACGTTAAATGTGTACGCCCAAAAGTGGAAGCACTCAGTCAAACATAAAGACTAAGTCAATAATTATGTGGATGTTCAAGGAGGCCAAACAATAGGAGATTGATGTAAGCATACATGCACAATTACGCACAAATCCATACATCTATGCCAAGAATGGCATATAAGCAACAATAGAAGCTAGTTGCCTACTTTTAATCCTAACTCAGCAAAATCAAAGCTGTATGCATCTCAAAATGTACCACAATCCATAATCCTAACTCAACCACTAAAAAAATTGTACTTTCAAAGATAAACATCAAACGTAAAACCCTTATCGCACACAAAATAAGTAGCTGAGCTGAGCTTAAACCTAATTCAACAAACCAAAAACTTACCAGTTTCAAAAGCAGCGAAGCTTCCTACATAACATGTGTATACAAAACGAATTAAGGCACAAATTAAGAAAAAACTTACTTATGTTAACAGAACGAATTAAGGCACAAACTAAAGGCTTTAGAATCAGAATTTAAACCCTAAGTCAGCAAATTATTCGAATCAAGTAAAAATCAAGAAATTAATACCTGGGTGGGTGAGGTTGAGAGCGTCGGCTAGAGAGAGGAGGGAAGGAGACTCGGAGGTGAGAGAAAGAAGGCGCTTGAGAGTGGATGCGTCTTGGTATGAAATGGAGTCGGAAAATCGGTTTAGGTATTCTGTAATTCTTCTGTTCGCCTCTCTCCCATACTCATGTACGCCATTCTTGAGATTAAATTACACCGATTTCCTTTCTCTACCAGCAAAAATCAATGGAGAAGATTAATCCGCCATCTATAAATATACTAGTACATATGCCCGTGTCCAAGGACACGGGTATTTTTTTTTTTTTTAATTTTTTTTTTTAAGGGCAAAATGGGAAAGGAACAAATGTATGAGGGCAAAATGGAAAATTCACCGCTTGGCACTATTCGTTCTACTGTAGCAAACACCACTCTAATTTATACTATAGATATATTCCGTCCCAAAATAAATGACTAAAATATTTTATACGATTTCAAGGCCACGTAATTATTTTTATTTTTTTTTAAATTAAAAAAAAAAATTTAAAGGGCAAATAGTATTTGCTTCAAAAGTTTAGTGAGAGCTGAAAATGAAATGAGGCCTTAGTATTTGCTTAACGGTCCTACCTTTTTTTTTTCTTTTTAATAATTGAAATCCCAATTTCTTATTTTTCCTCTCTCTGTCCATCCTCGCTTCACTTTCTATACTTCTCTCTCTCTCTCACATCGAAACTCACAACTGAATCAGAATAAACAAAGCCGATCCGAGTCCGATAATCTCCGTCTACACGACCTCATCTCCGTTCTCTGAAGTCCGGCGAATCTCCGGTCACATTGCTCACCGGAATGTGAGATTCCGGCCACCACGTTCACAAGGTATTGTTCGCTTCTATCTCTCTCCATCTTGCTCGCAGTTCTTAGCTCGCTTTCTAGGTAGCAGCATTTGTGCACTCTCTTTCGATCTCGCTTTTTGGAGGTTAAACGATTTTGATTCCCTTTCTAGGTCGCAGCACTTTTTTTTTTTTAATTTTTTTTTTTAAAGGGCAAAATGGGAAAGTGACAAAATAGTGAGAGCAAAATAGTAATTTCGGCCGGTGGAACTGTTCAAAGAACTGTTCACACACCGGCCTCATTTATACTATAGATAATAATAAGGTTTTGGTAATTTTTTGGCTTTCGAGGGGAATTTTCGTCATTTCACGCGGTGGCAATCTAGCAATTAACAAGCCCAAATTGCCAAGTGGCATTCAGCGATTGGGTGCAATTTATTTTTTATTTTTACAGATTTGACAGGTGTCGACATTTCAGCGAGGGGTATTTCGGACCTTTCCATGGCGCGTGCACTGCCTTGTGACAAGAGAGTCAAGCGGCAATTTTCGCTTTTTTTTTTTTTTGGTTTTGACACTTGGCATCATCTGATTGGCTGGACGGATTTCGAAAAAAAAAATTATCCCATTTCTTTGCCCTCAATTATTATATAATGAATTAATTTTTTTTAATTTTTTTTTTCACCAAAATTCATAACTTTTTTTTCTCTTTAAATAGAGACTTCTTTCATTTGATTTGGACAAAGAAAAAAATTCCTCTTTTTTAATTATAAATTTGTTATTTATTCTTGACTACTTTTTCAATTTCTTTTTAGTGCAAATTAATTAAGTGTAAATTAATTTTTTTATTATAAATTATAATAAAAAAATATCCCTTTTTTTAATTTCTTAATTTTTTAAAACACCAATGTTCATAATTTCTTTTTCTCTTTACATATAGACTTCTTTTGTTTGATTTTGACAAAGAAAAAAAATACCTCTTTTCTAAATATAAATTTGTTAATTATCATTTACTACTTTCTTAATTTCTTTTTAGTGTAAATTAATTAAGTGTGAAGTACATTTTTTAATTATAAATTATTATAATAATAATAATAATAATAATAATTTTACTACATTAAAAAAATATAAAATTAATTAAAAGTGATGTGATATAGGATGATGAGTTGGAATAGTTTTGAATATGTATAAACAAAATCATTGCGTATTTATAAAGTATATATGATTATTAAATATACTATATATATATGTATATATATATATATATATATATATATATATATATATATATATATATATATATATATATATATATATATATATATATATATATATTGTATTAAATAACCCTATATCTATATATTAAATATATATTCAACACCATTCTACTTATTAAATAGAAACTCAAACCCACATTCATCACACTCATCCCTATATATATATATATATATATATATATATATATATATATATATATATATATATGGGGGAGTGTGATGAATGTGGACTTCGGTTTCAATTTAATAAGTTGGATGGGGTAATAAATTAATTTCTTTTATTAATTTTTTTACACCAAATTTCATAATTTCTTTTTCTCTTCAAGTAGAGACTATTTTCATTTGATTTGGACACAGAAAAAAATTAAATATAAATTTCTTAATTATCCTTTTAATTTTTTCAATATGTTTTTAGTCAAAATTAATTAAGTGTCAATTTTTTTTTAATTATAAATGATAATGATAATAATAATAATTTTACTAATTATAAAAATAAAGAATATAAAAGAAAATAAAATTGATGGGGTATATGATAAAGAGTTGGAAGGGGTAATATGATTATTGAGTTGATTAGATACTTCAAACATTTTATTTATTTTATTTCAAAAAATTTTGAATCATAGTAAATAAAGTATTAATAAAGACGAATATCGGGAAATATGGTCATCAATTATTTTATAATAAATTAATTTTTTTCCCCATATCTTTGACCTCAATTATTTTATAATAAATATAATTTTAAAAAAAAAAATTTACACCATCATTCATACATGATAATAATAATAATAATAATAATAATAATAATTATTTTACTAATCATAAATTTCTTAATTATCCTTTTAAATTTTTCAATATGTTTTTAGTCAAAATTAATTAAGTGTCAAGTATTTTTTAATTATAAATGATAATGATAATAATAATTATAAATGATAATGATAATTATAAAAATAAAGAATATAAAAGAAAATAAAATTGATGGGGTATATGATAAAGAGTTGGAAGGGGTAATATGATTATTGAGTTGATTAGATACTTCAAACATTTTATTTATTTTATTTCAAAAAAATTTGAATCATAGTAAATAAAGTATTAATAAAGACGAATATCGGGAAATATGGTCATTAATTATTTTATAATAAATTAATTTTTTCCCCATATCTTTGACCTCAATTATTTTATAATAAAATAATTTTTTAAAAAAAAAAAATTTACACCATCATTCATACATGATAATAATTATTATTATTATTATTATTTTACTAATCATAAATTTCTTAATTATCCTTTTAAATTTTTCAATATGTTTTTAGTCAAAATTAATTAAGTGTCAAGTATTTTTTAATTATAAATGATAATGATAATAATAATAATTTTACTAATTATAAAAATAAAGAATATAAAAGAAAATAAAATTGATGGGGTATATGATAATGAGTTGGAAGGGGTAATATGGTTATTGAGTTTATTAGATACTTCAAACATTTTTTTTATTTTATTTCAAAAAAAATTGAATCATAGTAAATAAAGTATTAATAAAGACGAATATCGGGAAAGATGGTCATTAATTATTTTATAATAAATTAATTTTTCCCCATTTCTTTGCCCTCAATTATTTTATAATAAATTAATTTTTTTAAAAAAAATTTACACCATCATTCATACATGATAATAATAATAATAATTATTATTTTACTAATCATAAAAATAAAGAATATAAAATAAAATAAAAGTTGTAGGGTACTATAGGATGATGAGTTGGAATAGAGTTGAATTTTAATGAACAAAATCATTGTGTATTTATACAGTATATAGGGCTATTTAATAATATATATATATATATATATATATATATATATATATATATATATATATATATATATATATATATATATATATATATATATATATATATATGGGGGAGTGTGATGAATGTGGGCTTCGGTTTCAATTTAATAAGTTGGATGGGGTAATATGGTTATTGTGTTTATTTTAGTTCGATATATCAGACAATTTATTTAATTTTTAAAATTTTTTTTTAGCATAGTAAATAAAGTATAAATAAAATTTTCAATTTTCCAATTCTTCGCAAAAAATTATATATTTATAAAGACGAATATTGGGAAAGATGGCCATCATTTTTAAATTTTTTATTGAAGTGTATGTCAATATTATAAGAAATAAAGATAGTTTAAATTGGTATTTTAATTATATATTTTTGTCTGAAAAGTGGCGTGTGCCATACACGCGCGTACAGAAACGCGTCTATGAAGGTGATTTTATATTTCTTTTTATTTAAGTGGGACACTTGGTGTCCGTCATTGGCCGATTGGATTCCCCATTTTTTTATCTGATTTCTTTAACATTTAAAAATAATAATACAAATTAATCCAAATTCAATTAAAATATAAATTTTGAAAATTAAAAATTAAAAATTAAAAATTAAGAATTAAAAATTAAAAATCAAAAATTAAAATTTAAAAATTAAAATTAACATTTAAAAACAAAATAATTTTTTTGTGATATTCAGGGAGTTTTGTTGTAACAATCAGCTTCTTTGGGTTTTTTTTTTCTCTTTAATATTCATCTTTTAAAAGTTCTTTTTGGTAAATGGCCTTAAGATTTATACAATTTTTACATTCAAAAACCTGTTTATTTCTTCGTTTAATGACTACTTTATTATATTATATTTACATCTGATTAATGTCTCATTATTGTCTGTAAAAAAAAAAAATTTAAATTTTACGATATATTATATATTTTTAATTTCAAGGTATTTGTATTATTGTATTCCTTTTATGCTATGACTATTAATAAAATTCAAAGGTTAATATTTATTCATTGTTGACCTCCTTATAAATCGATACTATGTTATTTGTCGTTTTTTATTATATTTCACATTAAAAAAAGTTTACTATCCCGATGGTCCGAATATATTTATATGTAATGATGATCTTCCTTCCTCTTTCGACAGTTGCGTCGACAATGTTGTCTTTTAAAGATGTCTTTCACATTTTATAAAAAAAAATCTCTCATTTTGTCATTTTATTTAATTTCCGTTTTCTTAAGGATCAATAACTCCCCGTGCATCGCAGGAATGTAACACTAGATTTATTTTAGTGACATTCAATCTGATATTTGTATTGAGAATATAAATTTCAAATAAATGTTTTACAATGTATACAAACATCTTTATTTTCTTTTGTATTTATTTCGATTTCGATAAGTTATTCGTTAGTAACTGCCCGTGCATCGCACTGGAGTCAAACTAGTTGATATAATTATAAGCTCCTTGGATTCATAGACCTAACTGGAGCTGGTACTTTTTCTGTATAGAAAGACGAAACAGTGACGACCAGGCCTCATTCCGGGAATTTTGCCCTATGACTATTGTTACGATGTCGTTTCTTTTGAGAGTAGTACTATCCTCAAACCACTAAATACACCCACCTTCTTTCCCTCTTTCCTTCCCTCCCTCAATGGCAACCTAACATACACCACAACCCACCCCTCCAAAAACTTTCCTTCCATTCCGCCCCTCACTTCACTAGCCTTTCTTTACCGTATTGAACCATGTCACTAGCGTCTTTCTTCTCCCCCATTGCTAGGGATGACCAAATCAGAATCGGCCCGAAACCATTGAACCGCCACGAATCGAAACCGATCAGATCCGAAACCGCCTCGAATCGGAACCGTTTGAAATCGTAACCGGCAGTTTGGCGGTCCGGTTCCGATTTCTACTTTTGAAAAATCATGAACCGGCGGTTTCGAACCGCCTGAACCGGAACCGTTGTCAAAATCATCAAATTCGTCAGAAATTTCGTTAGATTTGTCAGAATATAGCCGTTAGAGTATGGGGTATGTGGTTAAATACAAAATATTTTTATTTTCCTAACATATTTTCTCAACTATAAATACCACCCCCCTCCCCTCACAAATTTTTCACACAAACCCCCTTAACTTTCTCTAACGAATTTCGTTAATTTCTTTGATTCTCAAGCTCAAATCATAAACTAACTCTCATTTGTTCAAGTTTTAGGGTAAAATGCATATAAGGGGTATAGGTATAACTTGTAAGATTGAGTGTTTCGGTTTAGAGGTATATATAAGATTTAGGTATATGATTTAGGGGGTTAGAGTATGGGGTATATGATTAAGGTATATGAATTATGGTTTAGGGTATAGAGTATATAGTTGTGATTTAAGGTTTAGGGTATAGGATATATATGAGAATAATGTAGATGAATCATGGTTTAGAGTATAGAGTATATGATTTAGATTTAAGTATTAGTGTATAGGTATATGTGGGATTAATGTAGATGAACTAGGGTTTAGGGTATGAAGTATATGATTTAGATTTAAGGTTTATAATATAGGGTATATATGAGATTTAGGTAGATGAATTAAGATTTGGGATATGGGGTACGGAGTATATGATTTAGACTTAAGGTTTAGGGTATATGGTTAAGGTAGATGAATTAGGGTTTAGGGTAAGTATATCATTTAGATTTATGGTTTAGGGTATACATAGAGCCGTTAATTTAAGACGGTCCCGTCCCGCCATACAAATAGGACGGGATGGGACGGAAAATTTTAGGCCCGCAAAAATTTGTCCCGTCCCGTATTAGTCGCGGGACAACATAGTGTCGTCCCATCCCGTCCCGTTATCCCGTATTGACGACTCTACTTGTACATAAGTTTTGAAACATGAAGTGAAACGTATACCAACCTCCAACCCAATTTGCATTCACTTTTAAAATTCATCAATGTCAGGCCAGTTTTAATATATTTTGATTATATAATTCCATCCGGCCTAGCTAATTGTTTGGCCACATATATTGTATACTTAAGCTTGAGCTAGTCTAACACAAACATGTTGAAGTATTTAAAGTCTTCTTGTCCCGCATTGTCCCGCATTGTCCCGCGTCCCGCAGTAGATTTGGGACGGGATGAAATATTTTAGTCCCGCGAAAATTCGTCCCGTCCCGTCCCGTCCCGCATTAGTCCCGGGACAACATAGTGTCGTCCCGTCCCGTTATCCCGTATTGACGGCTCTAGGTATACATGAGATATAGGTAGACGAATTAGGATATGGTGTATGGAGTATATGATTTAGATTTAGATTTAAGGTTAAGGGTATATGGTACGAGATTTGGGTTTAATGTATGAGATTTATGATTTAGTTTTTCTTTTATATACTTTCATTTGTTTAAATTTTTAAACATTTTTATTTACCTTTTTGTAAAAAAAATCAGTGATAAAAAAAGTCCAAAATATTATTCCCTAGTCAATAAAATATATAAAAATAAATAAAGGGTAGTAAGTCCCTCTTTTCTTTTATATACTTTCATTTTTTTGTTTTTTCAATCATTTTTTATTTACCTTTTTGCAAAAAAAAAAATCACTACAAAAAAAATTATAAAATATTATTTCCTAGTCAATAAAAAATTAAAAAAATAAATAAAGGGTAGTCCGTCCCTCTTTTCTTTTATATAATTTCATTTGTTTATTTATTTTTTTATCTTTTTTTTTTATATACCTTTTTGTAAAAAAAGTCTAAAATATTATTTTATAGTCAATAAAAAATAAATAATGGGTAGTCCCTCCCTCTTTTCTTTTATATACTTTCATTTGTTTAGTGTTTTTTTTATCTTTTTTTGTAAAAAATATCAGTAATAAAAAAAGTCTAAAATATTATTTCCTAGTCAATAAAAAATTTTAAAAAAATAAAAAATAAATAAATGGTAGTTCGTCCCTCTCTTCTTTTATATACTTTCATATGTTTAGTTTTTTTTAATCTTTTTTTATATACTTTTTTATAAAAAATATCAGTAGTAAAAAAAGTCTAAAATATTATTTCCTAGTCAATAAAAATTTAAAAATAAAATAAATACAAAGGTTTGTCCGTCCCTCTTTTTTTTATATACTTTCATTTGTTTAGTTTTTTCTATCTTTTTTATATAACTTTTTGCAAATATTTTCAGTAATAAAAAAAAATTCTAAAATAGTTTTTTCTATTAAAAAAAAAACAAAAAAAAAAAAAACGTTGAACCGTCGGTTTCGAACCGAGAACCGTAAGTTCACTTCAGTTCCGGCTTCCCCTTTTTCGAAATCGGAACCGACGATTTCGAACCCAAATCGGAACCGTAATTGGTCATCCCTACCGTTGCAACCCCACCTAAACCTGCTCTGGTCGCCCCCACTAATGTTCAACCGTGGGTGAACGAACAAACTTGATGGTGTTCGACCATGGTTGGTTGAACACCATGAGGTTAATGGTTGAACTGTTGGTGTAATGCCCTAGGCTTTAGTTATGTTTAACTTAAAACCGTTATGTATCGTTATGTGTTCATATAGTTTGCATGTTTTGTTGTAGAAATAGCATAACACAATAAATTGCGATTCGTCCTTATGAAGGACAAAGTTCGAAAATAATGTTACAAGATATTCTGATTTGATCAGATGCTCAAGAAATGTTCTTAAGCAAAATTGTACATTCTTGACGAATCCATTCATGTTGAATCCAATGCAAATGTTGCAAAGGCAGATAAGGAGCAACATAAGAAACATAGAGATGATTCCTATGATGTTGTTTGCCTTATACTTGCCACCATGTTTGAAGGCTCTTAAGAAGAACCATGAACACATGAAAGTTACTTTTGTTCTAGCGTAACGCAAAAGGAAATGTTCCAAGTGCAAGCTAGGGCAAAAGTTGCCAAAGCCAAAGAGGCTAAACCCAAAAGTGACTCAAAAGGATGCATTTTGCTACCATTGTAATGAGATTATCATTGGAAGCAAAGGTTCAAGGCTTATTAGGAAGGCCTAAAAGGTGAAGGAGGGCAATATGATTGCTACTACTTCAAGTATCTATATGATAGATATTTTCATTTTGACTTCTTGTTTTTGGGTATATGATCCCGGATATAGATCCCACATTTGTTTAAATGTGCAAGGAACAAAGAATAGAAAGCTACTCAAAGAAGGTAAATTAAACCTATGAGTGGAAATGAAGCAAGAGTTGCTGCATTAACCATAGGAACTTATGAAGTCGCTTTACCTAATGGAATAGTACTTGTTTTGAACAAGTATCACTACGTTCCGAATTTGGGTAGGAGTATTATTTTCGTTTTTTATATGGATGATTAAGGATATAATTTTCTTATTAAAATAAGAAGTTTTATATTTATTTAATGATATGCCTTATTGTATTGCATATGTCATTGAATGGTCTTCATATCCTTGATGATGAGAAACAAAATAATATTGAAGATATCTATAATATAATTTGGAAATCTAAACCGAACAATATGAACAACCCGTTCATATGGCATTGCCGGTTTGGTCAGATAAATAAGAAACATATATCTAAACTCCATTAACATGGACTTTTAGACTCATATGACTATTAATCATTTGAGGAATGTGGATCTTGATTATTGGGATTATTGACCAAACCACCCTACACTAAGAGTAGTGGGAGGGCTAGTGACTTATTGGTCATTATACATGAGATGTATGTGGACTATTAAGCAGCATTGCTAGGGGAGGATTTTGGTATTTCATCACATTCACCGATAACTTATCTAGATATGACTATGTCTATCTGATGAAGTCCAAAGGTGAATCGTTTGAGATGTTTCGAACATTTCAAGATGAAGTACAAAACAACTTGGCAAAACTATTAAGTACTTCGATTAGATCGAGGTAATGAATATTTGAGCCAAGAGTTTGACAATCATCTCAAAACTATGAAATCGTTTCAGAGTTGACTCCACCCGGAACACCACATTGTATGGTGTGTCTGAGAGGAGGAATTGAACCTTGTAGGACATGGTTCACTCGATGATGTGTCAAGTTGACTTTCCTATTACCTTTTGAGTATATGCATTAGAAATGATGCGGTTACACTGAATCGAATCCCTACTAAATCGGTTCCTAAGGCCCCACATGAGATGTGGCATGGAAGAAAACTTAGTTTGTCTTTCATGAAGATTTGGGTTTGCAAAGCTTATAAGAAGAGACTTGTCTCTGATAAGTTAGCACCAAATCTGACAAGGTTATTTTCGGAAATTAATCTAACAACCGCAAAGAGAACAAAATGTTTGTTGCTCTATACGACTCGTTTCTTGAGAAATAGTTTCTCAATAAAGAATCTAGTGGGAGTAAAATTAATCTTGAAGAAGTTCAAGAACCCGAAAATAATATGGAACCAAGAGTAGAGATGGAACCAAGTTCAGAAAGAGTTGTGGAACCGGTTCAAGGTGCACAAGTAACTCGTAAATCGGATAGGTTACAATTCGAACCCGAGAAATATTGATTTCTCATATCGGAAAGTAATGAGGTGGAAGTCATTAAGAATGACGATCCTACTTCCTATTTTAAGGCGATGTCCACTCCTAATTCGGATAAATAGTTAGGAACCATGGAATCCGAATTACAATCCATGTTTGATGATCAAGTTTGGAACTTGATTGAGCTACCTGAAGGTGTAAAAACCAAAGGGTACATGCAGGTCTTCAAGACCGACATGGATGGGAAGATGTATACTTTCATGACTAAGGATTGTAGCAAAGGGATTTAGGCAATTCATAGTATTGACTATGTTGAAACCTTTTTCGCCAGTTACAATGTCGAAGTCTATTAGAATTTGAATTGCCATAATCGCATATTATGACTATGTGATATGACAAATGGATGTCAAACGGCTTTCTTTAAGTGGAAAGATTATTAAGGATGTGTATAGTACACAACCCGGAGTTTTGTCGATCCCAGAAATTCTAATAAAGTATGCATGTTGCAAAGATTCATGAGATGGGTAGAAGCAAGCTTCGAGGAAATGGAATCTTTATATTGATGAATCGGTCAAAAGTTTGACTTCATCAAGTATAAAGATGAACCTTGTGTATGCATGAAATTCAGTGGGAGCATTGTATCATTTCCATTGTCTTATTAAAATGATATCTTACTCATTGGAAACCCGAAGTTCCGACACTTAAGACTGTCAAGTCTTGGTCAAGGAAAGGTTTCTCAATGAAAGATATGGGTGAAGCCGCTTACATCCTTGGCATCAAGATCTATAAAGATAGATCTAAAAGGATAAATTGGTTTGAGTCAAAATACTCACATTGACAAGGTTCTTAGAAGAGTCTAAGAAAAGTAACTTGTCAATGGGTCATGGTGTTTCTCTTAGCAATACTCATTGTCTTATGACAACTGATGAGCAAAAGGGAATGAATGAAGTTTCATATGCTCCGGCATTTGGATCTGTCATATATTCCATGACTTGTACTAGATCCGACGTCTCACATGCTTTGAGCATGACGAGTCGACACCAATCTGATCATGTTGAGAACCATTTGATGGCAGTCAAGATGATCCTTAAGTACTTAAGAAGAACTAAGGATACGTTCTTGGTATTTGAAAGATTGGAAGTTATTCTTGTTATAAGGGTTACATAGATGCTAGCTTCTAAACTGACAAAGTTAATTTAAAATCGCAAATAGAATTTGTGTTTATGCTTGTTAGAGGTGCAGTTTTGATTGGAAGAATTCCAAGCAGAAAATTGTAGCCGACTCTACTACTAAGGCCAAATTTTAGCAACAAATGATGTAGCTAAAAGAGGCAGTTTGGATCAAAAGTTCATTTAGTGTTTTTGGAAATGTTCCAAGTATCGCTAATCAGTGAACTTTGTTGTGATAAATATGGTGTCATTTGTGCAAATAATGGAACCAGGTTCACAACGGTGATCCAAACACTCACTTAGACGTTTTTCGAGAATTCATAAAGAATGAGAAGACGTTAAGATATGCAAAGTATCAACCGATGATGACATTAGGGATTTACTTACAAAGACCCTCGCACAGGCAGAAGCATGGTGGTCATGTTGGATCCATGAGTATTCGATACATAAATGGAGCCTAGTGCAAGTGGGAGACTGTTGGTGTAATGCCCTAGGCTTTTGTTATGTTTAACTTAAAACTGTTATGTATCATCTTTATCGTTTAAGTTTATTATTTGATTATTATATATTTTGCACATTTATTGTAATAATCTCCGTCCCTAATTATTAAGAGAATAATTAGTATAATTGTCAATGGATAATCATATGATGATTATATGCATAGAGATGCACATTGAAATTATGGGTACTTGTTAGTGAACAAGTGACTGGACTTGACCCGTATGAGATTTATGTCATGGTCAAATGTCATAATTAAATCTCATATGGTCACTTCATTTAGTCCCTAGACCTGAGATTATCATGACCTTACATATGATGAAAGTTATGTTTGATTTTATTCAAACGATATCTTAACACGAAATTTATAAAGACTATCTTTGGCATGATTAGATTCATGATGGGAAAGATGATAAGTCAAGATGGAATTTGTCCCTCGAAAGAGAGATGTTTTGCTTGGGCCCCTCGATGAGTGATAATGATGAAAGTGTATGGCCATACCCCAATACGATTGGATTATCATTATACTCAAGATCGAGAAAGCATTGGACAAATACAAGTTGACGAGGACCATGACTTGTGTTCAATATAACATCGTGAGACAAAGGGAGAAATGGAAGTGTACCATTGGAAACGTGAACTCTTACGTTATATTAATTGGGTAGACACTACCAGAAAAAGGTCGTTTAACGACGGAAATTTCCGTCGCTAAAATTAAATTTCCGTCGCTAAAAATAATCAGCGGCGGAAAAATTCCGTCGGTGGTCCGCCGCTACCAGCCCGTCGCAGTGCTCCGGCGGGTTAATTTCCGCCGCTATTTTTTTCTTTTACCGACGGAATTTAATTCCGCCGGTGAATTAATGGTTACAGCGACGGAAATTTCCGCTGCTATATTAATTTAATTTAATTAAATTTTCATTTCAGCGGCGGAAATTTCCGTCGCTGTAATAAAAATTAATTTAATTAAATTAATTTCAGCGGCGGAAAAATTCCTGTATAAATTTAAATTAAAATTAAATTATTTCAGCGGCGGAAAATTCCGTATTTGAAATTATTTAATTTTAATTTAAATTTTATTACAGCGACGGAATTTTTCGCCGCTGAAATCAAAAATTAAATAAAAAATAAATGATTATAGCGGCGGAAATTCCGTCGCTGAAATTAATTTAATTAAATTAATTTTTATTACAGCGACGGAAAATTCCGCCGCTGAAATTAATTTATTTAATTAATTTTTCTTTTCAAGCATTAATTTCGGCGACGGAAAATTCCGTCGGCGATTCTCGAAATAAATTTAAAAAATAATTTAAAATATCAAAAAACCAAAATTTTTGTACCCGATATAACATTTCAATTTATAAAACTAAAACTATAAAAACTAAAATTCAAATATCAGCGTACCAAATAAAAACTAAATACCACCGTACCAATTCGGGAGGGGGAGAGGGGGGGAAGGGGGGATAGGGGGGAGAGGGGGGGAAGGGGGGGAGAGGGGGGGGAGAGGGGTGGAGCGGGGGAGGGGGGGAGAGGCGAGGAGGGGCTCCCGCGGGTACCAAATGACTCAAATGTTTACAAACAAGTATAAATTAATACAACAATGTCTAAAAAGTCCGCAATCAACCTGGGGGCCAGGAAATTACCTACAGGAGTCTGGCCGAGATGAGCCATCAACAGCGCCAATTGTCTTTGAGTCTCTGCATGTTGTCTTTGAGTCTCTGCATGAGTCTCTGCATGACGTCGATTGTTCTCCTCCTGCATCTGCAACTGAACTGCCAAAGCATCCGCAAGCTTTGCCCGTTCGCGTCTCTCCTCCTCCAACGCAGCCTCCAGAGTGTCGACCCTCGGTTCATGAAACGTGGGCTGGGCAACATTTCCCCGACGGCCGGTCGACGTCGATGGGCATTGCCGCCCGTAATCCCCCATCCCTAACACTCGGGCTCCTCTCCTTGGATGTCCCTGAGAGGTGACCTCGTGCCAAACATCAGGCACGAAGGGGACTAAGCTCGCGGGAGGCGTTCCTTCGGGAACAACGGCGGCTTGATATGCAGCCTGTCAAAATAAAACAAACAATTATAATCATATACACAATGTAAGGTACATATATAAATTTACATATTCAAAATCAAGTCATTTAATGATAGTTTACTTACAAAGGCATTAGCAGATCGATCGTCAACCCATTGCGGAGGTTGATCGGGCGCTGTAGAATTCCGAATATGGGTGCTAGCGTAAACATCCACAAAACTGATATCCGGACCATACTCCCTTTCCTATAAATCAAATAAGCGAGATTATTACTTTGAAATTGTATAAATGCAACATTTAAACTGATTTAAAAGCATGCATACACTACATTTACACTAAAACTATGGATTTCATAGCATCAACATGGCTCCCAGCTAACATACGTACATAAACCTATTTAAAAGCATCCATACACTACTACATTTAAATTAACATACATACCATGCGGTCGTGATGCTCGCGACCGTGGCGTCCCCATGGTATGCATCGCCGCCGACCCAGGAGCTGCTTCTATTGGCCTTGGCTTTGTTCGGATATAGCCTTCGCCGCGAGCGCTACCCCCAATATTCGCAAAATTGACGAAACACCTCATCGGTCATAAAAGTAGGACACAAGTACATTTCTCCCGCCGCCTAGAGTAGTATAATAATTTTTCTTCGTGGTACCTATAAAAAATATGAATATCTCGTAAACATATAATGATGACATTATAAAATTAAAAGATTATAATCATTGTTAATTAAGCTAATTAAGGATAGATAAATAAGTTACAAATAAAATCCTTAAATGACTTGTGAGCCTCGCTCAAAGAAAACAAATCTAGCCGTCGCCTCGGCGATGTCCGGATCCCAATAATATTTAGCCTACAACATATAATGATAACATTACAAAACTAAAAGAGTATAATCATTATTAATTATAACATTTTAATAACAAACTAACATTTAAGTTTTAAATAAAAACCATTAACACATTACCTTAAACTCATCCCACGCATCGTCCTTCTGCCTCTGTGGCAATTTTTTCCAGTTGGGCCAAAACTCGGTCATTTTTCGAGACCGCCAGTATTGCCCGATCTTAGTCCCTGGGGTGGGGTATCCACCTACAAACACACCCAAGTATATTTATACAATAACATTTTAACTTAAATAATGAATTATATATAAAGCAAAAAGGAACCAACTTATATCAAATTAATGAAGAGTTACTTACTGGTCATAAAGTGATGAGATCCTGACATATATCCTCCCCTCAGAATCGACGGTAGTCTGAGTACCGGCCCCAGAGGTGGAGCTAGTACTACTGTGTGAGGGGTCAACATCATCGCTACCGGATCGGGACGGTTGCGTCCCAGTAATCAAAGTGTAAATGGGCTTGGTCCTCTTACCCTTGCCCTTTCTACTAGAACTCATATCTGTATTACAGTAAAAATATTAAAATATACAACTTTAACAATAGGAAACAATATATTCACAATACATCTAAAACTTTAAAGTTCTAATAATCTAAAGCATTCACAATACATATAAAACTTTAAACTATTAATAATATAAAGCATTCACAATACATATAAAACTTTAAAGTTCTAATAATCTAAAGCATTCACAATATATATAAAACGACGGATATTAAAAATAATCTAAAGCATTCACAATACATATGAAACTTTAAAGTTCTAATAATCTAAAGCATTCACAATACATATAAAACTTTAAAGTTCTAATAATCTAAAGCATTCACAATACAATTTTAAACTTTAAACTATTATTAATCTTCGTCCCCATCATCATCATTTGGACTACGAATTACTACAAAACTCGAGTTCTTCATCTTCGTCTTCGGACTACGATGAATCAAACTCTGGTTCCTCTTCCTCTTCCTCTTCCTCTTTCTCTTCCTCTTCCTCTTCCTCTTCCTCGATTCATCAATATCAATGTGCGCGAGATGACACTGAACGAGGCGGGGAGTTAGGCAAATTCATTTGGTAAGATATCCTCCTCGGGTTCATCAACATTTTGAGAAATATGAGTGACATCATCTAATGGATGATTAGGCGATGAAACGTTAGGTGGCACGGCATTTCATCCTCTTGATAGGGTGCTTCTATTGACGACTACGTAGTTGTCGACGAGGGTAGGTTGTCAATCATGCTCCTAGCCTTGGTCATCCAAACGACCCACAATCCGTCGGGATTCGCGGACGAGGTAGGGAGTCATGTATACTGTTGTGCTTGAGATGCTAAGATGAAGACGTCGTCGCCATTATGTCACCGGGCGAGTCCTTTACATCGACGAGGTCAAATATGGCGTGTGCTTCTTAACACCTCGCACGGCGTCCCGCCAATCACAATTGAACAAGACAACCTTGTTTCTACCCAAATACTCCACCTCGACTACTTCTTTCGGGACGCCATAATAATCATTCCCTATAAGCTTCACACCGCTATTCCACGTCAATTTAGAGCCCCAGTAAGCTTTTGGTATGAAACACATAGCCATTCACGAAATAACCGTTGTATAAATGAACGTTCGAAGTACGGAGATGATGCTAAATGTCTTAACCTCGCAGCTTTGGCATCACCCGGATGTTCGGCTATCTATAAGACAATATTGTAACCAATTTAATACAATTTTAAGATTGAATGTTTAAAGAAGTGTATAGAATTAATTTGAATGAAACGAAATATTTACATATTTCGTTAGCCGAGTTGGAAATTCTCTTTCTGTCCTAGTTGCGATGAGTTACGGAGATAAATCTGAGCTAAATCTTCAAACATTACGCAATAGGGTTAAACAAGGCATTTCATATGCGGGTAATTAAACATGCATAATTTAATCGACGAGGCGTAAACATAACATCAATGACTTACTTGATATATTCCCCAACCTCGTCGCAGTTAAGAAGAACATACGTTTCGACCGCTGCAACCTCTTTAGCGGTTAACGTACGCGTACCAACCCGTTTGCCGAGGAACCGACGGGGGAAGAAAATACGAGAGATGTTTCCCTTAGACGGAAAACCACCATCGTAATTGCGGCCAACCCTAGTCAATCTCGTATCAACATCGGGAGGAAAATATGTTCCGACAAAGGCAACAATCTCATCTATGATAACGGCCTGCGAAATTGAGGCCTCGACCATGGCCCTATTGCTCATCTTCCTTTTCAATTGGCCTCGATACCTAAAAGTCATTCGTAGATTAAAACATAAATAATGTTAAAGAAGGGATATTGTTAACGCTAAAATTATTTAGAAATAGAATAAATTCAATTACCTCTCGAAATGGATACATCCATACGTATTGAAGCTGGACCACCGACTCTAGCTTCGTATGCCAAGTGGACCGGTAAATGCTCCATAGAATCAAAGAATGAAGGAGGAAATATCTTCTCAAGTTTGCACAGAAGTCACTACGATGCTCTCCTCAAGCTTTTTCATGTGATCAACACGCGGTGTGGTCGATGTTAACGCCTTCGGAAAAACTCACTTAACTCTGTGCTTGCCACCCGAGATATTGTCGGGCAAGAGACCCCTGAGAGCAATCGGAAGTAGCCTATCCGGCAAAACGTGGCAATCGTGACTCTTCAAACCACTGCACTTTCCCTCCTCTACATTGACACGAGTTACCAATGTTAGACGCGTAACCATCTGGAAGCCTTAAATCCTTGAGCCATTTCGGGAGGAGGAGCTTCTTTTCCTTTGTAAGCACGTATTGAGCCATCGGTCTAAGCGGTTTACCATTGACGTATACCAAGTCTAAGGCCGGCCGCTTACGAGATTTCCTTAAGGTCCTTTCGAGCTTTTTCGTTGTCTTTAGTTGTTCTCTTGAAATCCATCAACGTGTTAAAAACATTATCGAATACATTCTTCTGAATGTGCATCACGTCAAGGTTATGTCGAATGAGATTTGTTTTCCGGTATGGCGGCTCCCAAAATATACTCCTCTTGATCCGGTTATGGGTAGTCCCAAACCCTTGTATTTTGGTCTTGAAAACTTTTCCCCCACCGAGGATCGGGCAATCTAGATACCTCCTCATAGACCGTGTCACCACTTAAACGAATCGGGGCCTCATCATGGTCAATCTTGTTCTTTTTAAACGCATTCTTGGGTCTGAATGGGTGGTCCTCCGGAAGAAATTGTCTATGGCAATCGAACCAACATGGTTTTCCGAGTGCGTGAGCGTGAAAGACTTTGTGTCACTCATACAATACGGACGGGCCAACTTCCCGTGGGTGCTCCAACCCGATAACATCCCATATGCGGGGAAGTCATTAGCTGTCCACATCAACGCGGCCTTCATCTTTGAAATTCTCTCGCTTGAAAGCATCCCACGTTTCGACCCCATCCTCCCAAAAGCTTCAATTCGTCCATCGAAGGTCGGAGATAGACGTCAATGTTCCTCCCGAGTACATTTAGGCGGGGATGAATAACGACAAGAACATGTAGGGATCACTCATACACAACCGGGGCGGAAGATTGTAGGCGGTGGCTATAACCGGCCAACAAGAGTAAGATTTTGCCCCAGGACCAAACGGATTGAAACCATCGGAAGCGGATGCATAAGTATATTTCTTGCTTCGGACGCAAAGTCGGGATAAGTCTCATCAAAGTGTTTCCATGCCTCCCCATCATGGGATGAATCAACACACCATCTTCCACGCAAACTTTCCTTATGCCAACGCATTGCCTCTGCGAGTAGATTGAGACGCGTAGAGGCGTTGCGGTCTTGGAATCAACGGCATGTAACGCAGCGCTTATGTGGTACATTTTTCTTGTGTTTTGAACTCCCCTCCGATTTGGCTTATATCTACTTTGTCCGCAAATTGAACACTCTGTCTTGTGAATCTTCCTTGTAGAATAGCATGCGATCATTCTTACACGCATCAATCTTTTCATAACATAGCCCAATCACTTGACCCAACTTCTTTGTCTCATAAAAGTTTGTAACCATCTTATTCTCTTTCGGCAACATCCGCTTAATTGCTTTCATGATACGATTATAAACGGGCGGCTAATATTGCAATCGGCCTTTATGTTAAGGAGCTCGGCCACGGCCTCCAACACACCGATCTCACAACCTGGATAGACCTTCTCTTTTGCGAGTCCATAGCATCAATAAATTTCTTGGGCTGCAGGGGTTGGTTCTTCTTGTTGGTTCTACGACCAATCGAAGGAAGGACCAGTGCATCCACTAACCATATCTTCCATATTCAAAGGTGGTTCTTCATTGTCCTGAATAATAGGTTCGGGTTCGGGAGGTACATGAATATTCCCGGGGGGATTATTCGCAACATTTGTGCGCAATCTCAGCTCACCATGACGGGTCCACCGTTTGTACCCAACTTCAAACCCGTTACGCAAAAGATGTTTCTGAGTCTCGATCAATCTTAGATACTTGACATTACAACACTTGTCGCATGGACACCTAATCTTACCATCCTTATCCATGTGACTGGTTTTATTTAATTGAGCAAATTCAACAAACTCCTTCAACCCTCTATAAAACTCAGGATTGATACCGCGTTGATTCGGCAACTTCCGCTTGTACATCCAACTACGATCATCATTAACAGACATCACTCCTGCATTGCAATCCATATATTATACGTACACTCAATTTAATCGACGGATGAAACAAAATTGGGATGTTAATAATTATTGGATTTTATAATATATTAACGAGTTTAGAAGTAATTAACGTATTATCATTCCCTAAATTTGAATTACAAACTTAAAAGCAACACGAGATCTTCTTAAAATAAATATAAAGCTTCTAACTCATATTTAACAATATATTAACGAGGTCTTCTTAAAGTGTCCCAGGAACTCGTTCCCGCTCCCGAACTCGAATCTCTACTCTTCCTCCGCCTCGGTCCCGGAAGGAGGTCTTTGGTCTAGGTATGTTGAAAAAGTCGATCGACCTCGCTCGTCTGGCTCGGGTATCGTGTGAGCGGGTGGATCAATCGAGGCCGAGTAGCTCTCGATCTTGCTCTTTCTGCCTCCAGGCCTCCACTGCGAGCTATCACTTCGGGATCATTTCTCAAAGCGGCTCTCCGGATCTCCCGTCTCTCATAACTGCTGCAATGTCGCCGGTGATTTCATCGGGGTTGCTCTTGGCCTCCATGCCTCTTAATATCATTTGGAAGAATAGTACGCTAAACACTCTCGGCGTCGAGCCTCTATCATCGGTATGTACAGGACCTTGCTGCTCATCGTACCATGTCAGATACTCGGTGGTCAGAAATGTGCTACCTCTAGTATGACGGAGTAGTGGTCGTATCGGAAGAAAGCCCTCTAGAAATGCTCTGCCAAAGAAATGTGTAGTCTGAGGCTCAGTCATAATCATCGGCATTGTATTAGTCGTCAACTGCTCTCTCAAAATGAGATCTAGAACTAGATGTTCCTAAACTATTTCATCCACAGTTTTCTTAATTATTTGTTTGTAACTGAAGCAAATAATACTAAGTTTACCTTGTCTAATTCCTCTAATTAGTGTTACCTCTGAACAGAAATCATACTCCATTTAGAAACAGCTGATATACATTACTTACATCCCAACGTGTTCTTTACAGGAAAATAAATTTCAGCTAATGCATAACTCGTAACTACGCCACATCAACCTTTTTTCTTTGACTAGTGCAGTTTAAATCACATCGCCTAAAGCTACAGAGAACAACTGTTAGGTTTGAAACCCAAATATCCTAAAATCATTTCTAGCACAATCTATGTCCCAAAAACAAAGTAACAATTGTCTAAGAAGCAAATGGTTCGAAATTGCCTAATAATCTTAATTGCACCTAAAACATCCATTTCATTTTGACAACAAATATTTTCATATCATATTCAATATTTTGATAAGCAAAATCAACATGTATCATACAAGCATGCATATAGGCATCTAATCTTAACTATAAGTGTGTTCATTCATTTTTATATTTTTTATAGATGAACCAACATATACTAATGGATAATATATTCATATACAATTACATATATACACTGCAGCCCATTTAACACACACTAAACACACTACACATCCTCACTCTAATACACAAAACCACACACCCCCACACCCACTACACACACACTGCACACATACACCCACTATACACTGCAGCCCTTTTCTTCTTCTTTTTTTTTTGAAGTATTTCCAAATTAATTATTAAAATCAAAATATATCTATAATTTCTAATACCCATTTGTTCACAGAAACCGAAATAGGTCACGCCAAAATCAGAAAATTCAATTAACAGCAAATTCATAATCACAACAAATTAACACCCTATCCTCGAATTAGAACCACTTATTTGAAAGAAATCGAAACATTTACCTTGATTTGATTAGAGCAAGAGAGAGAAACACGGTGGAGAGGCGGCGGACGGATCCAGACGGCGTGAGAGCTCGAGCGGACGGTGGAGAGGTTGAGAGGCACGGCGGTTGGGCGACGGCGATGAGGCGACGGCGGTGAGGCGACGGCGATGAGGAGACGGACGGCGGCGGCGTGAGCTTCTTCTTCTTCTTCTAGGTCAGTAGCAGAGATAGCGGGAAGAGAGAGAAAGCGGGAAGAGAGAGAGAGGGAAATGTGACTGGTTTTGATTTCTGAGGGATAAAATCAGTATTTATAATTTCACCCAGCGACGGAATATTCCGCCGCTAAATATTAATTATAGCGGCGGAAATTAAATTCCGAAGCTATAATTAATATTTAGCGGCGGAATATTCCGTCGCTGATAAATCCGACGCTAAACGATACGTACGCTCACCTGGATCGATGACATGTCACTCCCACCGACGGAAATTTCCGCCGCTGATTTTAAATTCAGCGACGGAAATTTCCGCCGCTACTATACTTCATGCCACATGCTATGCCACATACCACATAACACTATACCACTTATACCTGTACTATCTGTTTATACCATACCTATGCCACATACCACATACTATACCACATACCCTATCTGTACATATACCACATGCCCATACCACATACCTACAGGGTTTAGGGTTTAGGGTTTAAGTATAGGGTATAAGGTATAAGTATAAGTATAAGTATAAGTATAAGTATAAGTATAGAGAGTATAAATATATGTATAGGGTATAAGTATAGGAGGTATAAGTATAGGAATGTATAGGAAAACATAAGTATAGGGAGTATAGTGTATAGGGTATAGGGTATAGGGTATAGGGGTATAGGGTATAGGGTATAGTAGGTATAGGGTATAGGGTATAGGGTATAGGGTATAGGGCATAGATGTGGTATAGGGTGGCATAGGGTATAGGCATATAGGGTATAGTGGTATAGGGTATAGGGTATAGGGTATAAGGGCATAAATAGGGTATAGTATAGGAGTATAGTGCATAGGGTATAGGGTATAGTAGGTATAGGGCATATAGGTATGCTGGTATAGGGTATAGTGTATAGGGTATAGGGTATAGGGTATAGGGTATAGGGTGGCATAGTGGTATAGGGTATAGGTTATAGTGTATGTGTAGGGTATAGGGTATAGGAGTATTAGTGTATAGGGTATAGGGTATAGGGTATAGGGTATAGTTATAACAGATATAGGGTATAGTCATAGGGTATAGGGTATAGAGAGTGGTATAGGGTATAGGTTATAGTGTATAGGGTATAGTGTATAGGTGTATAGTGGTATAGTGTATAGTGGTATAGGTTATAGGTGTATAGGGTATAGGTATAGTGTATAGGGTATAGGGTATAGGTATAGGGATATAGT